>JANHGO010000001.1:51370494-51400241 GCA_024606505.1 Aquila spilogaster
GCCGTGCCGTGCCGTGCCGTGCCGTGCCGTGCCGTGCCGTGCCGTGCCGTGCCGTGCCGTGCCGTGCCGTGCCGATCGCTCGGTGCTCCCTCCTCCTGCTGAGGGGCCGGCGGGGGGCTCGGGGTTTTTGGCTTAACAACAAAATAAGTCTCTTAGGCGTGACGGCGCGTAGGTGTGGCAAGAAGTGGGCTGTGACCGTGCTTCCGTTAAACGGCTGTGACTGCAGCCGGGCCGGGCTCCCTGCTTCCGGCTCTGCTCCCCTCACGGCTCAGAGCGAGCCCCGGTACCGGCGGGGAGACCGCGTGAAGTGCCTCTCGGCGAGCTCGGAAAGGGCCTGCGCCGGGTCTCGGGGGAGCTTGGCCCCGGGCCGGGCGTCGGGGTGCCAGGTTACCTTCGTATGGGAAGGGGCCAAGCCCCTGAGCTTGCTTTTGCGTTGATGGCGCTCTGTCGCTGAGCCCTGCTGTTGCCCGACAGCCTGCAAGCAAATGGTTTAACTTTCAAGGTTGGGAGAAATGCGTTTTAAAAAAAAAAAAAAAAGGGGGGGGGTGGAGGTGGGAGGTGTTTATGAGCTGTGGAAAAGCTAGAGTAAAAACATTCTTTTGCTAGTAGTGTGGTTTACACTCTTGGGCTGTTTGCAATGGTGGCTTGTTTTTAATGGTGCCCTTCAGAGATTCATTTTTGCCCCCAAAGATTTAGATAGTTCTGAATATTATATTTTTGGAGCCCAGTGTTTAGTGATATGTCAAGGCAAGTTCTCCCATGGCAACATAAATTAGTTGTGGATACTGATTTTAAAAGGCTCATAGGCTATTTTAGCATAGTCGGGTTGTAAATAACCCCTTATTAGGGAAGCCTTGCTAGTGAAATGGGTTACCTATAAAGCCTTGTATAGGTCAGAACTGAAATACAGTCATGAAAACTGTGAGGCCCTTGCTTTGCAGCTTTTGAAAGCTTGTGTTAAGGCTGTTCACAGCAATAAAGGTAATAGGAATTGGAGCAGTACTCCTCACGCTGAAGTTTATTATAAAGACAAACATGTGTAGAGTTGGATGCTAGGTGTCAAGTCTTACTTTTTCCTTGGTGCAGGCAGTTTCATGCAGTTGCATGCAGCATTTGTGAAGATGAGGCTTCTTGAGATGGTTGAGATGGTGTAATAGCTCTGCCAAAAAGAGCTGGGCTGCATGCTTCTGCTGCCTCCCCTGTGCTGGATCTGGCAGATGATGGAGCACCAGAGCCAGCACAAGGAGGAGGAAGCAGAATTGCAGCTGTAAATGGCAGCAAGCTCAGGCATCTTGGAAAATCTTGCCTGAGGTCCAACCTTGTGAAATATTATATGTGCCAAGCCTTCAGGCCCAGTTTATTCAAGTCGTGTCGTTTGGCATGTCTGTAATGTCTTACAAAACTGCACCATGAGGTAGATCCTGAAGAATAGAAGACTAAGGGTTGAGCAAGAGAAGGTGGAGACTGTAATTTCTTTTATATTGTTTCCACTTTCTTTTTGTTCTTATGTAGTTATTGATGTAGGTTTAGCTCTTTTAGATCGCTGTGTCTTAGATTTTTTTTTTTTATTCTGCAGCTGGATACTTAGTATTCTCATAGGAAGCTTTTGAGGGCTGCTTGTTATAAATGTCTTGGGGTTTTTGGGGGTGTTTTTTTGTTTGTTTGTTTTGAGATAAAAGTTTTGCCTCTCCCTCCCCCCAAAAGGCTTTAAATAAACAGTGATAAAGTACTGGTTGGTTCTGTGCAGAGGAGGTTATTTAATATATAGAAGTTGTAATGATTGTTAGTAAATAATAGCTTCCCAGTCAGAAAAAAAGCTTCATTTCTCAGTAAGAAACACTAATCAGATATGCAAGAAAAACAGTATTTAGAAAAGTACTGCTTTACAGTCTTTTGAATGTATTTATATTTTGACTTTATTTCACCTATAAGTTACAGTTTATTTTTTTATCCACTTATATACTGCCTCTTCATCATGTCCATCTTTAAAATGTTCTTTAAAGCAGTAGTGGAGACTGTTTTCACTGGTGACATTTAATTATTTTTGTTCATTATAGCTTGGAGAGTATTACAGTTGGGAGGTTCTGAGCTGGACGCGGTTGAGAGAGGCTGTGGTCAGTGTGAGATTGACCAGTGCGATGGGAGTGTGGGATATGGAGGAAGCCCAGATGAAAGTGGAGAAACAACACTGGACGCAATGATTATGGATGGGTAAGAAAACTGCATGGAGAAAAGAATGATCCCTGTAATTTTTAGCACACTTTAATGTAAGGGTTTTTACAGAGATCTTGGTTTAGGGCTGACTATGGGACAAGTTGTATGTTAACTTGCGGAACTAGGAAAAATACTTATCTGATTGGTGGAAGAGTAGCTAAGCTTGTTTGTTATTGAATCTTTACATGTAGTCCAGTAATCCAGCTCTAGATATAGCAGTTGCAGAGCAGATGGTTTATAGCATTGTAAGCTTTCCCTTTAGATTCATTCCATAAATATTTAACTTCTGGAGCAATTGTCTTCTATACTTTATGTACCATTTAAAGCTGTTCTGGTTAAAAAGTAATTGCAAGTGTTTGGTTCACGTTATGAGTTTATGTAACAAAATAGTTACTCTACTGAAAATATTACTGTGGATGGAGTTATTGTTACTTGAGCAACATCCCCATGCCTGTGAAAGGAAACAGTATAGGTATGAAGTTTTTCCCTACTAGTGTGATGCCTTCTGTCTATGGCATAGAACAATTAAAGCAATATGTTAAAGGAGGAAGCTTTCTAATTTAGGGAAGAACAGATTTTGTCTAATAAAAAAAAAGATACAGTTATTCTTGTATTTTTAATAAGATTGAAATATTTCTTGTTTCCAGCAACACTATGGAAGTTGGGGCAGTTGCGGATCTCAGGCATGTAAAAAATGCAATTGGTGTAGCGCGAAAGGTCATTGAATACACTAAGCATACATTATTAGTGGGAGACTCAGGTAATTATTCCTTTAACTGTTTCCAAGTCATACGCTCTTCTTAAAACGCTTCCGGTTAAAATTGCCATATGTTAATCTTGGTAATATAGGTGGAGGAATTCCCTGATGATCAAATGAATCTAGTCAAATAGTTCAGAAGTGTTTACTCTCTTATTACATGTGTATGAATTGGTATAATTCCATTATTTGCACATGACAAGAAAAATACAATTTTATGGTCTTTCCACTAATTTAACTACAAATATTAACTTGTAATCCCAAGGCTTTGCTATTATCACTGATATCAGAGGTATCAAAGATGATTTGATACAAGACACTGTAGAAGCTGTTAGATGTAAATACTTCATTTGAAACCATGGAATAACTTTTTCTAAGGAATGACAGAATTAATAGACACCACAGTTACATTTAACTATTTTAGTATATATATTGAGCACAATTAATAATATTTCATAAAAATATTAGTGAGAACTTGAATGTAGAAAATTACATTAGGGGCTGTACTCCTAGTCACAACAAAAGAGTGATGGCAAACTCAAGGAATAGTTGACCTTTTAAGATACGAGCTGCTACTGTTAGAATAATACTGGTTTCAAGAGAGATGTACGTTCCAGGGAGGTATATGAATACTGAGTGGAAGGTTACTTGGCTCACAGTTAAGGACTTCTAAAATGTATGTGCCTGCTCAGAAAGAAATGTGGAGATAAGTGTGGAAATTGACATCTGAGCATTAAGGGTGAGTCAAGTGCTTTGAAATTGATAAGAAAAGATAAAAGGAATCTTGAAGGAATTAATGTGTACAGAATGATAGAGAAATAAGTGCAACAGCAGTTTTTTGATGGAGTAAAATAGGCAATACGGGAAGGCGAGGACAGTGTTTGACAAGGTCTGAAAAAAAGAGAGAGACGTTTGCAGATTCTATTTAATTCAAGCAGTTGGCCATGATTAGATTACAAGTGGCTTTGGTAAGAGAGATTTCACAAGTGATGCTGAAAAAGAAATTGGTCAGGTGTTAAATAGAGGAGGAAGAAATGCTCATAATACTCCTTTCCCGGTCATTGGTAGTTATCAAAATATTTTTAACTTTTGATTGGTAGAATGAGCAAAAAAGATAAGGAAGATGAAGAAGCAGAAGAATTAAAGTGCTGATAAAATGTATTTTCCAGCCTAAGGATTTCGTTCTTTGCATAATGGAGTCATATGGACAAGGCTGTTATGTTGAGTCCTTGATGTCAGTGAGAACTTCCTCAGAATACACTGTCTAGCAGTAGTGGCAAAAGACAGACAGAAGAGCTGAAGATATATCTGAGTAAAAATTGGAGATGGTAATAAATGTTAGTGAATGAATCAAAGCAGTGGAGAAAATGAGAAAGAATAGTATTTCTTGTGAAGGAATGTATTTTCTGTGGAAATATGAACATGGATAAAGGAAGCTGTAGTTGTCTTTACCAGGTGAAGATTGATAAAGATTAAATAGGGCTATAGCTTCGGAAGAACACATTTGAACCTTCAGATCAGCATATGAGAGAAATGACAGTTTCTTTTCTAAAGAAAAATATTTACATTTTCACTAGAAAAGCTAGCTAAAATAGTAAAACCTTTTCATATAAATGTATATAAACTCTGCAGGCTTTCTTTATTCAAGACACAAAATTGCTGAGATTCCTTATTTTTTTTCCCCAATAACTAAATTGCACTTTTATTTGAGTATATTTAGTGATATAATCCAGGAAAGTCTGCCTGCCTCCTAAAATTTCAGTTCTATGAGTGGTTGACACCAGAGGAGGCAAGCTGTGGCACACATTAATTTTCAGTTGATCATTTTTAAATGTGTGACCTGTACATTGTTCCTGGCAGTAAAGTTTTAATGAAGGTAAGATGACATTTTCCTCTTCAGTGTTAAAAACACTGATGTATTCTGTTAGTGCCATGACACCTGAATAGTCCTCACAGTTCTGCTTACTTTGACTCAAAAAAATTGAAGTTTAGGTATTTTAAACCTTCTGGTACATAGAGAACTTAAGGAGGAGGTGGTATTACAGAATCACAGAATGGTTGAGGTTGGGACGGACTTCAGGTCTTCTGGTCTTAGCCCCCTGCTCAAGCAGAGCCCCCTAGAGCTGGTGTCCAGACAGTTTTTTAGTATCTCCAAGGAGTGGGACTCCACAACCTCTGAGCAATTTGTTCACCCTGAGAGTGAAGAAGCGTTTCCTGCTGCTCACAGGGAACCTCCTGTGTTTCAGTTTGTGCCCGTTGCCTCTTGTCCTGTCACTGGGCACCACTGAAAAAGGTCTGGCTTGGTCTTCTTTACACCCTCCCTTCAGATATTTTTATACACTGATGAGATCCCCCCCGAGCCTTTTCTTCTCCAGGCTGAACAGCCCCAGCTCTCAGCCTTTCCTCATAGGAGAGATGCTCCAGTCCCTTAATGACCTTTGTGGCCCTTTGCTGGACTCTCTGCAGTATGTCCATGTCTCTCTTGTACTGGAGAGCCCAGAACTGGATGCCTCACTCCAGGTGTGACCTCTCCAGTGCTGAGTAGAGGGGAAGGATCACCTCCCTTGACCTGCTGGCAGCACTCCTGATCTGGAGCTTAACCTGTTATCTGCCTTTGCTGCAAGGGCACATTGCTGGCTGACATTCAGCTTGCTGCCCACCGGACCCAGGTCTTCTGCCAAGCTGCTTTCCCCCTGGGTGGCCCCAGCATGTAGTGGTACATGGGGTTGTTCCTCCCTAGGTGCAGGACTTTGCACTTCTTTTCGTTGAACTGCATGAGGTTCCTATCAGCCCATTTCTTCAGCCTGTCGAGATCACTCTAGATGCCAGTATAACCCCCTGGTGCTTCAGCCACTTCTCCCAGTTTTGTATCATCTGCAAAATTTGCTGAGGGTACATATACTCTGCCCCATCATCCAGGTCATTAACTAAGATATTGAACGTTACTGGACCCAATATTGACCCTAGTGGTACACTCTGGTTACTGGCTCTAACTAGACTTCATACCACTGATCACTGCCCTCTGAGCTCAGGCCTTCAGCCAGTTTTTAGTCCATGTATTGGCTGGATGAGCAGACAGTGAGTTAATCAACTTCTCTATGTGGATCTTATGGGGGACAGTGTCAAAAGCCTTATGGAAGTCAAGGTAAACAATATCCACTGCTCTTGTCTCATCTACCAAGCCAGTTATTTCATCATAGATGGTTAGCAGGCTGATCAAGCATGAGTTACCTTTTGTGAAGCCATGCTTGCTATTCCCAATCACCTTCTTGTCCTTCATGTGCTTGGAAATGGTTTTCAGGGTTAGTTGTTCCATCATCTTCTCAGTGATCGAGGTGAGGCTGACTAGCCTGTAGTTCCCTGCTTCCTACTTCTTGCCCTTGGTGTAGCTTTTGTTGAACAGTTAGAGATAACAACACTGATCAGTTCTTACACTGTTAAAAGAACTGCTTTCTCCCTTCATTGCCTAATTTCTTCAGGACAAGTCTTAGAAAACTAGCAATAAAGGCCGTGTACATCAATGTAGAACTGAGTCTGGTGAGGGACATTCAGTGCAGAATGATTACAAATGAGGAAAAAAAATTACTTTTGGTTATCATCTGCCAAGAAATTTTCAGGTTTGTCTCAGATAGGAAAGTTTCATAATCACAGTGTGCTTGACCTTTTCCCTTTTTGTCCTAGCAATGCTTAGACCAATAATCCAAGTAAAAAGTTCAGAGAGTAAAAATGACCAAGTCTGCTTCCTGGAATAAAAACAAGGCTTCAGAAGTCATGAAAGAATGATTGACAAACAGGCACAAGCACAATTTTACCTTAACAAAAACAAACAAAAAAAACCAACAAAAAAACCCCAAACCCACTACAAAAACCCCTGCCTGTTTGTTCTAGAAATGGGAAAATAAATATTTGTTTAATTGAAGCTGTCAGTTTTCTTTTCCTCTGAGTGCAGAGACTTTAATTGTGTCAATTTTTAAGGAAAACACAGAAAAGTCCAGAAATAATTGAAGGCTTTTCTTAACTCTTGTTCAACTGTGTCCTATAGTGACATTATTATCAAGGATTGGTAATATAAATTGTTCAAGCATCTGAATCTAGCAACAGTATCTGTTACTAGGTAATATCAAAGGTATCTACAACTAAAAGATGAGAGAACAGTTGATCTTTTTTCTTTTCCCTTTTCCTAACTATAAAAGCCGTTTTTAGGAGTGCAGCATTCTTTCATTGCTTGTTTTGGTATTTCTTTTGCTCCCTTGACACTTACTGTATTAATTTTGAAAACAAGGAAGCAGTCACTTTTAAAGCTGCAAGGAAGAAGTGTAATACGATGTAAGATGGTGGATTGATTTGTGCAAATACCGGTGGTTTAGTGGCAAATGTTGTGCCACTGTGTTACTTACATTTCATAAAAGATTAGCTTTATAAGGAAAATATACTATTATTTATATCACTTATGCAAACATTTCTGTGACACACAGAGCCCAGACCACTCTTGCTCTGTTATTTGTGTCCAGTTGTTTAACAGATTTGAATTTGTTTCTTTTTCAGTGGTGAAACTTGTATGTATTAACATAGTTACAGTGAATTGAGGAAATTTGATATTGCCAGTGAAAGGAGAGTCTGTTACTGCAGTTGTATATCACTATAATGGCTGATACTGCTCTCTGAAGAAATACTTCTCATCTCCATACATAATGTAGAATTTCTTGATTTCTAGATAACATTACATGAATGCATTATCATAAAATGTATGAAAGTGTGAATAAATTAATAGTTTTGTTTTTTTGTTGCTTTTAAAGCCTCCCTGTTTGCTGTAAGAATGGGGTTTCCATATGAAGATTTAACTACCCAAAAATCTCTTTCGGTGTATTCGAAGTGGCTTAATCAAAGCTGTCAGCCAAACTACTGGAAGGTACAGTGCAGTGGTGGTGGTGAACTGGGGGTTTAGAAAGTCAGTAATGCAGCATTGCCTCTTCCTTTCAGCTTATGTTGAAGTTGTGCTTTACATGTGAAGAAGAAAAAAAAGTTTTGCTTATTAAACAGAACAAACTTGGAATTACCAAGCATTTGGTAGATTTGGGAAGAGTATATGTCTAGCTCTTATTTCTTAGATCCTGCTGGTTTTGACATTGCTGCAGTAGCATTTTAGTGGGGGAAATTTTTTACCTCTAAATTTGAGCAGGACTTCTGAAACTGAAGTAGTGTATGTATTTTTGATGCATATATAAATTTCTGAAAGAAAATCTTACAGTAGCAATTAAGGTTCTTAAATAGAGTGGCTTTATGCAGACCTGTGAACACATCACATTAGTGCAGCTGTCTGTGTTAAACTTGCCTATTGTGGTGAGTTGGTTTTTTTTGTTTTGGGACTGGTGTTGCAGATTTCTACCTGTTTGTACACTGTCTTTATTGTTTCTTGGATATGAAATATTGCATTGCTGAACCATTTTAATTCAGTACATATTCTGTTTTTCATTTGGGAAAATATCTTGACTATGATACTGACTTGATGTAATATCTTGATGTGACAGTAAAACAAGCTCAGTTCATCTGGTTGATTTTTTTAGATTGAAAATTTTCTTCATTTTGCTGAAGATGAGCTTTTTTTGACCAGTCAGTTGAGCAAAAGAGAATCTTTAATTTGAACAATATAACTTTCTAGTAAGAAAAACTTTTTACCATATAATACCAGAAGTCAGTCTTCATTCTTTAAGCAAAACAACTTGCGGGATTTCCATACAGCTGTATAATTTAAGTATTGGGCATCTGATACGTGTGTAGTAGGTTATAGGTATTGATTGTAGTATTTAAGTTTATCTGTAATGAAGCATAATACATTATTCATGCAAATAACAAAATAATTACAGAATGTGGTACCAGACTCTTCAAAATCCTGTGGACCATACAAACGGCCTGAAAAAGTAACTTGTAAAGAAGAACAGACCATCTCACAAAGAAGTGTTCATAATCATGATACTATTGGTAACAACCTTTGGTAACTCTGATGATTTGGGGTTTTTTCCCTCATTCTCCTACAGATTAAATCATACTGATTTTAAAGAAAAGTATTTCATATAGGCATTATTTTCTATTTATAGTGGTTTCAAGATTGTGTTACTTACATGTTAGGACGGAGCACCTAAAAGTAGGATTTGGTTTTTGGGTTTTTTTCCAGTGCACTGGCTGCACAGCTACTTGCTTCATTTTTTGGCCTTAGCTATTTGTTAATTGCCCTACTGCTTTTCCCTCAGATATCTTGGCATAATTGCTTGGGCAGCTATGGATGCTTAGAAAACTGATCAAGGTTAAAAAATAATTATTTTTATCTTGATTATGGTTAACTTAGGTCAAGTCTTCCCTGTAGCTGTCAGACCAACTTAAAAGCCTTTGCAGTGGTGGAAGAAATGAGTAAACAGTTAGTCCTGTTGCCAACCAAAAGCAATGTTTGTCAAACAGTCCTTAAACTTACAAAATAAAGCTTACTTTCATTTTTCTTCTATTCTGGCTTTTGACTAAATCAATACATTTCTAAAGAAACTACTATGTTTAAAACAGGTTAGCAGTAGTAGTCCCCAGAGATTTCTAAGAGTTTACTGATTGAGGACTGTTAATTGCTAAGCCTATAAGCTGATTAATGAGCAGATCAGACAAAGGACTGGAGCAGTTACAGATTCATGTCTTTCAAAGCTTTATACTTTGTAGTCTTAAAACTTGCACTTTTTGGTTTAGTCTGGATTTTTCAGTTTAGCAATTCAGAACTTTCTGCCTGACAGTATTTGCAATACCAAGAATTAACAAGTTGTTGCAGTATGAATCTTCTTTGCTTTCAGTCCACCCTACTAATAACCAATTAATGTTCTACAGAAGTCAGGCAACCTACCAAATTCTGAAGTTGGTAGGTAGCTTTCTTTACTGGGATGTACAGTAAATGATGGCGCTTATATTTGTACTTCAAGTTGTCCCACCCCATTGTTTGTTTTATGTATGAAATATCTCCTCGACTAACACATTTTGAGAAGGGTCTTCATTTAGAATGCATTTAGGAAGTTGGTAGGAACTGATGCCCTTCCAGTCTTTTTGCAGAGGGTAATGGTGGCCATAGAGTCAGTGCCTCTATGCTTTTAGCTTCTACTGGTCAGGAGACTTTCCTATGAGAAGGAGGTACTGCTTAGTGAGATCAGAGAATTTGAATTCTGCTTTTTGGCTCTCACTTTGTACTGGAGTTTGATGCTAGCAACAATTTCTGCCATCTTGACAAGATGAAGTCTTGCTTTATGGAGAAGCAGCTCATCCCAAATCCTGTTCCAAGTGCCAATCTGAGCTTCTCTAATGAGGCAGTGGCTTCCTTATCAGCACAAAAGTAGCAAGGGGTAGGCTCATCCACACATTTGATTGCCTGTCATGTAATTCTTGTTACTTTGGTAGGCAGTATTTCACCTTCTGCCAAATACAAGCTCATCCTTCTGACTTTTTTTTTTTAATCTCCCTTAAGCACCATTTATAATTTCCAAAATTTGTTGTTCTGGTGGTACTGATGCAGGATGTGATGACACCAGGTACTTCTTGTCTACTAGTTAACATAGGTGTATATCAGGAGACAGTGGCTGCTTTGGCAGCAGTAACATACAGCTCTGAACAATGTGGCAGTCACTGTTTTAGATTCCATTCTGAGTTCTTGTAATACACCCAAAAAGTTTCCAAATGTGTTTTACAAAGAACTTGTTTTCTATGAGAGTACAATTTTTCTGTGTTTCAGGATATCAGTAACTTTAATAGTCTGCGTGTCGTGGTTCTGTTTGATAACCATAGTGCCAATTTAACAAAATTGTTAGGAGTGTTTCTGAATGCTTCATCCCTATTGAAAATTTTAGGTATGGTTGTAATTGGTGGGAGCGGAACTGTTGCTTCTGGGACATCTACTAATGGCGCAGTCCACAAAATTCCAGGGTTAGTATGTCTGGTTTACAAAAAAGCTTTTTTTCCAATCTCATTTCCTATCACAAAATGGCCTTGCTTATTTCTGGGGACTGCTATAAATCCTAATACTGAGAAACTGATTCAGTTGCAAGATGATTTGTGTTTGTTGAGGGAATGCTTTTTTTCAGCGGGCTTAATTCACCATACAGAGACACAAACAACTGGCACAGTTGTGAGGCAGCTTGTAAAGCAAGGCACCAGAGACAAATGAGCATTCCGGAGAGGTGCACAGTCTCCAAAGCAATGTACATAGAATCAGAGCCCCAGGCCTGTATTTCGTCTTTGAGGTTTTTTTTCTACCCAGTTAGGAATCTTGTCTGTCAACCAAGTCAGACAACTTCTAGATTTAGCAACAAGTTACTGAATGTACTAATGTCCCCAGCTACTTACTGTTGCCTACTGGCTAAACCTTACTGCCCTAACTATAGTCAGTGTAATAAAACCCACTTGTGCATTGGAGGTGGATTAAGCCTCAGGTCAGTCAGGTTATCACAGATCACTTTTATTGGTAGTTTTAAGACAAGACTTCTGACTGCAGTGGAGTGGCCTCTTTACCTGTTCTGTTCTCCTGTGGGTTTAACACTAACCCAGCTGGAGGCAGTAAGGTTGACAAAGTTAAAAGTGTGCCCAAGTCATAAGAGCATGCCAATATCAGGCCAAGACCTATTATCTTAATGCAATCCTACTGGAATTCGTAAATTACAGTTTTCTGTAGTTTCCAGTTTTTGTTTTTTTCCATTGTTCATTACAGCCGTGTAGGTGATTCTCCGATAGCTGGAGCAGGATCCTATGCGGATAGTACAGCTGGAGGAGCTGCAGCCACTGGGGATGGTGACATCATGATGCGGTTCTTACCCAGGTTTGTCCTTAGGGCAGGCTTCACTAGCTTTCTCTAGCAAAATGTGAACTCAGCAAATGAAGTAATTGATTAAAAAGACAGTCTGACTTACTGGCTGCTGAAGTGGGAGTAAAGGAATGAATGGAAGGGGAAAGAATAGTAACAGAATCAAGTCATCCTTATGATCTGTCTTAAAAGAAGTGACTTCTTAAATATCTTGATGACAGATCCCTTAATACTGCTAAGCTGTGAGCAAACAGGCAGCAGTAATGAGTATATTCCCAGCCTGCATGCTTTTTAACAGAACTGATTAGCTTTCTCCTTCAAAGTGTTTTGTTTTGTGGGAAATTAGTGTTATAAATTGTAGAAAGGATTAGGGTTGAGGCTCAGATTACTCAGGAGGGTGGGGAGGTGTCACTGTAACAATCCTATGAAATTGCATCTAATTTGAAACTGGAAGAGGTGTTTTAGTGCTGTTGTTGTGGTTGCATAACCTGTGTAAAATATGGCTGTTCTCATCACTGAGTCTTGACAGTCATTCTTGTGGGTCAGTCTCAGCGGGAATGAGTTATGGAAGTCTGTGCTGAACATAATGGGCACTGATGCTTGAAGGAAAATATAGCAGTGACCTTCATGTTACTCAAGTGCTTTTTTTTGAAACTCTAGCCGTTATGAATGCCTACTAGCTGTTGCATATTTGCAAATGTCCTCAATGAGTTTCAAGCTGTCGCAAGCCAGTCTTGAAATACAAGGCAATTGGCAACTTCATGAATTATCCTGAGGTATCAGATACCAACAGTAGTAGCGAGTTGAGCTCCACTATGAGGTTAATCAATAAAAGCTTACATTACAGTTTAGCAGCCTGAAGGATTTGGCTGTAATGCTTAAAACATTTTGTGTTGGCACTAGCGGGTTTTAGAAAACAACTCAGGCTAGGTGGTTAATCAGAGGTTCCTTGTAGATACAGATCTTTCCTAATTCCATGTCATTTAGATACTCCCACATGAAAACAAGGAATAGAATTGACCTGCCAGAAGTGAAGGAAGTGTCAAATAAAGGGCAAAATTGCTAGTATTTTCTGTCTGCCACCTTTGAGATAGTAACATCTTACTGAATTTTTATTAGTGAAGAAACCCCTGTGAAATATAGCTTTATATTCAGATAGTTATCTTTAGATAACTTGAACCTATTTGATTGTTAGAATAGATGAAAGATAACAGGGAGTCTCAAAATGCAAGGAAAGTTCTGTGGTACTTTGATAACATGTATAGTTAATGCTATCTGTGGATGAGTCGTAGTGTAACAAGAGTGGCTTGGTCTTGGTATATGCATCTTTCATCAAAACAAAATCTAGTGGTGTTTGCTTGTAAGTTATATTACATGTTATCTTTTAATCTTCAGGTTCTGAAAGAAAATGACAACAAGAGTAATTTTTTTGCCTCTGAGGACGTTTTGGAAATGCAACTGATTCATCTCAAGCAATGCCAATATAGTCATTTGTCTAATGATAGTGTAGATACAAAGGAAGTTCATTTTGATTACTCTTTCATTTAGAGTAAGATTTTTTTTAAATTGGCTTGCAAAAAAGTTTGAAAGTGGCTCAAAGTCTTGATCAAAACATTGTACCTTCATATTCCTGAAATAATGTGTCAATTTTGAGGTTTTCAGAAACTCAAGTTTTTTCTGAAAGATCTTTAATGCTTACCGAAATCAGTAATTTATCAGTAATGTAATATTGGAGGTCAATTTTATTCAAAAAATTATCTTGACATTGGCCTTTTTGACATTAAAAGTTATTACTGCTTTTCAAACGTAATCATGTAATGCAAAATAAAAGCCACTAACTCTTTAACTGCTTCTTTGTAGTTCTTTAACAGATCTGTTGCTTAGCCTCTTCTACTGCAAATGATCAGAGTTATCCCAGGCTTGGTCCTGCCTTAGAATGATAGATTACATAGATGACATCTTGCAGTCCCTTTTAGTCCTGTTTCTAATTACTTTTCATGTAGAACTTTAGTAATAATTGCCAATATCAAGTTTGGCTAAAGATTATTTATCATTTGTTTCCATTATTCAAAGAAACCAAGGTGTCTGAATGGTATTTTAGAATATATAACCTGAGTGTGGCTAACTGTCTGGGTGTGGCGTTGGTTTGGTTTTTTTTTTTCAGTTATCAAGCTGTGGAGTATATGAGGATGGGAACAGACCCAACAGTAGCCTGTCAGAAAGTTATTTCCAGAATCCAGAAGTACGTTCCAAAGTTCTTTGGTGCTGTTATATGTGCCAATACAACTGGAAGTTATGGTATGTATTTTGCTTAACAGACAAAGCTTGTTGACTCTAACTAGGTCACAGAAGTACAAAACCAAAGGTGGGTTTTAAAGCAGAAGTTTTTAATTATTTTTTGAACACTGCAGCAATACTGGCCATTCATAATATCAAATGCTGGTTAGCAGGGCAACTGTGTCCTAGTGTGGACTTGAGATACTTTAATTTTTCCTGTGCATTTTAGTGTCTTAGACTTTCACAAAATTTATGCAAGTCTTAGTAAAAAATCAAAAATATTTACAACCTTCATGTGTTTTCCTGGACTGTGTATGATTAATTTGAAGGTTTTAAAAAAGATGCTTATGCCTCCCCTAGATATGGCATAAGGCAGGGAGAATGTGAATGTTAAGCATAGCTTCAAAGCAATCCAGGATCAGTCATTGTGCCAGGCATCTCATTAGTGAACTCTTAGATCAGTAGGAAATACAATTTGCTAATCAACGTGGCTTATTTAGTTAGACTGCTTATTGCTGTTCTTTGATCTCTTATTTCCCATAGTTCTGTGTTTAAGAGATTAGTGTTCGAGGAACTCATTAAGTTAATCAGGATTGAAAGAGGGAGAGAGGTTTTCCTAACTTAGATTACTGTTTTGAATTGTATTATAAAGGCATTAATTGCACTACAGCAGTCAGTAGCACTGTATTTTTACTTAAAAATTAAATATTTTCAAGATGTCTTGGGTTAAACAGATTGTAAAAGAATAATTATACCGTTGAAGTAGAATTAGTAACTGGGTCTTTAGATGGTAAGGTACAATGACAAAGACGCTAATCCTAAATGTAGCAAATTACACTTTTTTTTTTTTTTTTTTCCTTTCCTAGGTGCTGCATGTAATAAAATTCCAGGATTCACGCAGTTTCGCTTCATGGTTTCTAGCCCTTTGCTAAGTCAGCCAACTGAGCAAGTAGTAGATTGCATTTAATTTCTTTTGTCCTATTAACATCTAAACTTAGAGGAGGAAAGCACTAAGGTTCCCTAGGTGTTACTTTTTAAAATGGTCGTTCATTTTCAGTGTTGCATAATCATGTGAACAAGTACAAAGGTGCGTTGATGGTGCAGCTACTACTTCACTGTTTTTAATATCTTCTACTTTATTATGGCTTTGTGTAGTGCAGCTAAACTTAATCTGTAGTTTCCTAATGTAATTATCTTGTTAACTTATTTCTAAATGATTGTAGGCTGGTACTATAATCTAGAGTGAGGTTTAAAAAACTGAATCTATGTAGTTTAAGGGAAGTGAACGTAGTTGCAAAATTACAATTAGTGCTGACACTTTCACAGTTAGCATAGGCAATTCATCTCTGTTTAAAAATCTACATCTAAGTGAAGTGGCTGAAATCGATGTGCTTCACTACTGAGGTCTCTTAAGTCATGAATTTAGTAGGCATTACCTTACATCCCAACTCAATTTTTAAACTTTTGCAAACCTGACAATGAAACTGTGGCTCTAAATATCACAAAAAGTTATCTGTTGTATATTTACTTCCAAGTAAAGCTAAGTTTCAGCTGCTTTTTGGGGAAAGTAGAGCTTTGGTCACTGGAAAAAAACTTTTAAAGAGAGCTCATAAAGTGGACAGGTGGTCATACGCATGCAAAGAGACCAAGCATCTAATGGCTCTTATAGTCTGTCTGTTTTCATAAGAACTAAGTAACCAAAAGTGATGAGTAGTAACCATTGAACTGGACTTTCGCTTTGCCATTTAAAAACATACTTGGGAGAAATCTAGAATAAAGGGCAGGGAGCGGGAGGGGCTCTGCCTCTACATGTGAGACTTATTTTGTCTTTCTAAGATTTAGCCCAGGTTTTCTTTTGTCTTGAAAATTGCATGCACATGCTGACAAGCAAGGAAACGGTGTTGAAGAGTAGTGGAGAAGATTTGAAACCTTTAAGACATAAGGAGCCTCTCCTTGTGGACCTTTCTAACTTGTTTCACAACAGCTGAGAATACATTTGAATAGAAAGGACATTGAAACATCCCTGCTAGTACAAGCCTTCAAGGAGTATGGCATTGATTCTAACTGGATGTGAAGACAGGTGGAAATCTTCCTGTCACCTTTTTTTGTAGTGGAAGTTAAGTTATGAATCTTAATCACAGTGATTTCCTTGTCGCTAATATGCTGTACGCTTGCCCTTTCCTGTAGCACATCTACCCCTGCAAAGGACCAGTTGCGTACCTAAAGCATGACAATTACCTACAGCTGACAAAGCTGGGTTTGTCACTTTATCTTTCTGTGTCTAGAGATACCAGGATTCATTTGTAATAGAATTTCAGCATCTTGAGGATTGTTCCACAGGTATTTGAAGATCTGTTTGATCATTTTCTTAACTTGGTGGCTTGCTGATCATCTGATTGAATCTTTGCTAAACTTGAGCTAGGAAAAGTTAAAAGGGGGAGCAAGTAAAATGAGCATGTCTTGTCATAAATACTTTAATTATTCATTGTCTACTTGAATAAAATTGTTAGGTAATAAAAGCACACCTTAGTGTATCATTTATAAGTAAGGTTGTTTAGATGCTTGTGTGTTGTGCTTTAGAATGATTGTTGCCTTATGTTCTGAGTTGGTATCTCTGAAGGTTAGAAAAAAACATTCAAACTAGAATAGTCATCTTTAATGGCCTGCTGTTGAACTTCATCAACAATGTAATTTATTTGGCGATTCACTTCTGTCACTGGATCTTTAGAGCATCTCATAGCACAGAGTTCACTATAGGCCACAACAAGCTGTAGTCAAAGAAGCTCTTACTGAATATATCTGCACTGGTTTAAGATAAGTTTTCTACCTGTCCTGCCTACAACCCTTCTGCCACGGCTGCTGTATCTTCACATAACTCAGGCAGTCAAGTGCAAATAGATTAATAAATCCCAATGATTGTTACTTTGGAGATAGCGTTGTGGATTGTGAACATAGAAGATTTGGTACTGCCAGCTGAGTGGTAATATATCAAACTGCTGCAGCTGAATCCACCAGGATTCATTTTTGAGGGAGGTTGGGAACATCCATGGCTTGCTTTCTAGTGTGCTTATGCCACTCTGTACTAGCTAGTGTACGCCTCTAGAGGCTGTGAGTGCTCATGCTGAAAGATCATGAGTGTTCTGTAACACTGTACCTGAAGTCGCTAAGTTACTGCATAGTTAACTCATCTCCATGAGACATATGTACTAATACATGTGGTTTAAAAATGTAGGTTGCTTTGTCATGCTGAATTAGTTACCGTAAATGAAAGGGTTAGTTTGTGTAAACTATTTTAATATATTGTTAATTTGACAGTATATTAAATTATAATATTCATACATGTGCTGTTCTGATGTTATGGACAGAATTCTGAATTAAAAAAATAATTTGCTCAATATTTTGTATTAAAAGTATTTCTTTAAAAGTTGTTAGTAGTAGTGCTGTTTTATGCTTAGCAGACACATGAGCTTTTTTTAAGAAAGCTTTTTACAGGTACAAACCCTTGCCAAAAGTAAGCAAAAACTCTATGACAGTTTCTGCTGTGGCTGTAAAAAAAAAAAAAATAATCTCACGGTTTATGATTTCAAGGAATTTTGTATTTTTAAGTTTTTACTTTCAAACTTTTACTACAAAATGCAGAAAAAACCCCTGTACAGAATATGAGTATTTGCAAGTTAGTGGTACAGTTGAATGCTTCCTGTCTGTAAAGTTATGGGTCCAACTGTGTTTTAAGTTCATTAGCTTCTAGCTAGCCTGCTTTTTTCTATTTCTAAAACTTCTTACAAAATTATTGCTTCACCCAATGTAGACAGAAGAAGAATCTTAGCTCAGTGCTCTAAGAAAGCCAACTATGCCATGTTTTTGTATGCCACTGAATTGTTCTTTAATAAAGCAATCTGTGTGAACCCTGACAATGTTTTGTATGCTCTTATTGAAGAAAACTCCCCTGTCATTTCACTGTTTGTAGGTTACTGCTGAAATATGTCTTTTCATCTGTAACTACCTCAATCAGGAATAATTCAGATTTTTAGAGAATTCAATGTTGGTCTTCCAGATGGAATCTACAAGTAATACTATATAAACTGGAGTGAATCTATTATCTTTCCACAGGGTATAAACAACAGTTTTGCTGATTGCTTTTTAACTTAGAAATTCTTCTTTTAGCATTTGTTGTTTGGGTTCAGTTATTGCATGACTGTTGTAACTCATTAACAACTCTGTTCCTTCTTGTTTTGAAACAGAATATGTGCAGGATTTCAGTTCTATTATCTGTAGTCTGTGTGTGTGAGGAAACATCAGTGATAAATTTACTATATGCAAGTTCTAATACGCAAGTAGTGTGTGTACGTGAAGCACTGAACTACAAATGTTCTCACTGGGGGATCTGTTCATTCCTCCACATCAGTTAAATTAAATTTACAGCAAAAGAACATTACTGAAATGTCCGTGGAGCAGATGTGGCAGAATCTCAGGATTTTATGACTAGCTATGTTATTATTGTTTAAGCTGCTGAGTCAGGCAGCAAACATTTTTAGATGTTTGTGCATTTAATGATATTTGCTGTGTTTTCATTCTCTTCTTTTTTCCCCCCTGACAGTTGGAATCAACGTAGGTAAATACACCTGCTGGTGCAATACTCTCTTGGTGTGATTAGCTGATATGTTTACAGTGACAGGTGGTGGTCTGTGAAATAAAAGCAATAGCAACTTCAAAGTGTGCCAGTTGTTTAGGGAGTTCCTGTTACTGATGTTTTGTTGGGTTTTTTTTCTAGTAGGATAGGGAAAAATCTTTGACAATTGTGTTGTAAAAGTCAGAGGGTTTTATTGGTTAGAAATGGTGATTTCGGAGCTCTGTGTGGAAAAAACTTTCATATGTTAGATGAATGGGAAGTTTCTTAATTTCACCCTTTGCATTCTTTCCAGGCTGACTCTGAAATACGTTTCGGCTCTAATTCTGTTTGTTGCTAAATTATTATTTTGATTGCTGGTGTTGTGTAAAATATAAAAAGCGGTGAGCTCTGTCACTTGAATGTAGTTTTGAAGTTGGGTTGCATTCTATATTTCTGCTTTCTTACCATTTGTCATTTAAAGATCCTAGGGAATAAGAAATTCAGTTTAGTAAGAAATCCAGTGGCCTTGGTTTATTTGAATATTCCTATGTACAGATGGGAAGAACCTGAACTTGTTACTTTTCCAAGACAAGCATACAGAGATTGTTACAGAACCTAACCCTCCCAGCAGGAGAAAGGCTTTTTGTGAAGGAGTGTCTACATTAAGTCTGATCTTCTGACTGCATTTGCAGACTGTATTTAGTCTTCGTAGAATGCCAGAGTAACTGAACAGGAAAAATGCACTGTGATACTCTGACACTTTAATTTTTTGTTTTCGTTGTTAGAAGATCAAAATGTTTAAGATACCTCTCTGTTGAAGGTTTAGTAACTTGAATTCACAAATGTATATGGTCTCAGTTACGGATGAGCTTTTTGTCACATGCTGACAGCATTCCCTGGAAGTGTTTGAGGCCAGGCTGGATGGGACTTTGAGCAATGTGGTCTAGTGGAAGGTGTCCCTGCCCATGGCAGGTGGGTTGCAACTAGATGATCTTTAAGGTCCCTTCCAACCTGAACCATTCTATGATTCTATGACAGATTTTTGTAAATTTTTTTCCCATTGATTAATTTCTTGTAAAAGAAACAAAATTACATATTTACATATAGACATTTACATGTTACAGTGGTGTTTCATAATGTTACATTAAGCAACCATAATATTAGATCAGCTTGTAATTGCAAAACTGAAATGGGAAATACAAACTAAATTTCTCTCTACATGGAGTTTTAGGATCTGGATGTTTTATTGTTTGAAAGTCTGAAAAATGTTTGCTTCATGTTAATTTCCACAGGCTATGTTACCACATTCATTTTACTCATAGCCTTTACCAAATTGCTGTGTAGGTTCTCTGTTGTTGCACAGGACCTTGACAAATTAGATTCTCTTCAGCTGTGCAGGTTAAACAAGGTTTTTAGGCAAGTTGTTTTCACTTGTCACCCAAGTTCTACTGTACCCCTTCCTGCCGCTCACTCCTGCCCCATGCAAAAGTAATTTCATCTGAGGCTTAAAGTAGATTTCAGGATGACTTTTGCTAAGGGCTAGTATCACATACTGCTGAACCCATTTCACAAAATCATCTCCAAACCAAATAGATATATTGCTTATACTCACTACAAACTACAGTGATTTTTAAAGCACTCTGGTCTATCTAAAGACTTCTTCCATGTATAGGCATGCTCCTTTTCCTACCTTCCACCTTTGAAATCAGAAGCATACTGGTGGGGTTTTTTCCTCATCTCCTACCATTAATGATACTTTATACTTTCTTCAGATGTGTAGTTTGTTGTTTGATAAATGTTTTCTCCATGTTAATTTGCTTTCTTGTTGCTATCTCAGACCTGTGTCGTCATAACAGCTTCCTTGACACATTCTGACTATATCCATCCCGGTTCAACTGTTGGTTAATTTTCTTCCTGAAGTTTGCTTTGTGCATGATGTAGACTGTCTTGTATTATTATTTTGCCAAATAGTATTTGGTGGGGAGGATCCAAGTTCTGGATGTTAAGACTTCTTAAAGAAGGCATAAAAGTCAGGGAGTTTTGAAAACAGAATGTGTAGGATTTCAGTTCCATTATGTGTAGTCTGTGTGTGTGTGAAGAAACATCAGTGATACAGTTAAGTTTGGGGGGTCAATCTCAAGCAGTCATTTTTCTTGATGTTTGAGAAGCCTACTGATCTACTTGGGGGGGGGAAGAAGGGGGGACTTAATTTTTTGTGTGTATGTGTTTGTAAATATGAAAAATAATAGATAATACTGTATTGTCATGAATTAACTAATAGCGAGTTAGTGATTTAAATGCTGGCTGCGGAAATTGCGTTTTTGAGTATTGAGGGAGGAGTTACTCAAACTGAGAAGCAGTATCAGAGTAGATTCCAGTCTTGCAGTACTACAGATTTAGGATTATACTTAGCTAGGTCATGAATGCTTTATTGTTCATAAGTAGATGCTTGATGGTATATGTGGTTATTTATTAAATACAATGTGACAGGCTATTTGAAAATAAAAATGGTTGTGCTGCTAGCTTAATACTATTCCTGGATATTCATTGTTATGAGAAAAATTCCAAGGCAAATTATCATAGATCATCTGTGAGGATGAAGGTTGGGTTGGCAGGCTAATACATAGAGAAGTATAAAGGAACTGAAACTTCCCATAAATTAGTATTTTTATCTGCAGCACTTTTCCTGAGCATTAAGGAGCAACATAGAACTGACAGTTTCCTACTTCTGTTGTGTAATCAATTCTTTATCTATGGAAGAGTTTTTTCTGAAGGATTTACAGTAATAGATGAAGTAAAGCATTATAGATTAAAAGGGTGAATGTAAAAAGTATTATAAACAAGTCGAATTCATATGCAGTCAAGTGTGTTTTGCTAATTTGGTTGTTACCGAAGACTAATTTGTGTGTTGTAAAGTAGAAAATAAATTACATTGGAGTAGCTGCAGTGTTAAGGAACTGTAACTATTTAAATTCAGTCTGTACCCATTCTTAGGAATCTGTCAACGTGAAAACTCCTGTGATCTCACTTCTCAGCAAGAGTTAGGACAATTTTTGTTACTGCTTACTGAAAGTGCTAGCCCCACAAAATGGGCCTTTAAGGGGTAACTTCGCTTTGCCTTTGCATGGGCTTAAGGATGTTAATGGCCTTTAACTGATTTCTGCAGGGCTGCTTGTCCCTGCCTGCTGTATGTCTTTGTTGGACGTTACTGTTCCTGTACCAGGACTGGCAGACTAGAGTGTATGCATTCATCTGAACAGCTTCATGCCGGATCCAGCAGTTTAACCTCTCTGACCTCCATCTGCACTTTGCACTGAGAATAGGAGATGCCTGCACCCCATTCCACTGGCCCTGCTGTGGTGTTCTTAACTTCTGATCAAAGAGCAGTAGCAAACAGCTCCAGGGCAATTTGACTGCAGCTGTTTGCTGGGGGAATGCGCATCAAAGCCTTCAGGTACGTATATAATACCATCCTCATTCCTGTGAATTGAGCTCCTAGGCTCGTAGTTACAGTGGTGGTAATAAAATCCACAAAAAGCAACTATACTGAACAGAGAACAATTAGTGAAGTGCTGAAGGCAGTGTTACATTTTAAGCTTTGTCCATCTCTGGAGTGTTCTGGATAAAGATTTTCTTGCCTCGAAAGGGGTGGTACTACCTGCATCCTCCAGTATGCATTCTCTCTTCAGTTATGCAGTTGGGTTTTGGTGACTGTGCAGCTCCACAAAATGGATCAGCTTGCTGGTCTGGCTGAAAACTAATCCTTTTTTGCTGTTCTGTTTTACCATACAGCCACCCAGCTGGTAATACCAACACAAGGTAGGCTGTAGGAATACACAGTAGGGCACTGAGGAGCACAGGAAATTATCCAGCTGGTGGTGGCACATACTTAGATTGGCAAAAGCAGACTCTTCAAAATTTTACTGCAGACTGAACTAAGGTGCCTGTCTTTCTGCAGGTTTCAGGATTCAACCTTCAAGCTAGATGCCCATCCTACTATTTTTCCCCAGTAAAATTCAGTAAGAGCCATGAGAAATCAGGATTTGAATCCAGGACTCTCACTACTTCAGGGAGCATTCTCATCAACAGGCTATCGTTGTGTTCCCCGTATTCTCTCTTCTGCCATGTAAATATTTAATTATTTACCATAGGTTTCACACCCTAAAGATGGGAAAGCACAGTCTCCATACAACCTTTTTCTGATGGCCTTCTCTTTGTTAAAATGTGAATTTGAATTTCTTCTGACTGAGGAGGCTTTACAACTTAGATCTCATACTTCAGGGAAACTGCTGTTACTACAATGTCTTACGAAAACATGAGCACCATTAATTCAGTCTCCTTGACTGGCTATTTAATTGAAAGTTGCTGTGAGATGTGCTTTGTGTTAACACCACTGTGTTTTGGACAGAGTACTGTATTGGGCTCTCAGGGGTTTCTGTCACGGGGATGTCTGGTTACTGAATCACAAAGAGGTTTAGGCAAGAGACAAGTGCCAGTATGCTCAGCGGAGCTAAGATAACATCTCCAATCACATTCAAGAATAGAGCTATAACCCTGTAACTTAATTTGAAAAATCAAGTCTCTTTCAGATTTGAGA
The DNA here is from genome assembly GCA_024606505.1 of Aquila spilogaster. NCBI lineage: Eukaryota > Metazoa > Chordata > Aves > Accipitriformes > Accipitridae > Aquila > Aquila spilogaster. The sequence goes on from JANHGO010000001.1 coordinate 51,393,767, forward strand.
ATATAAGTTTGATCTTGCATAAAGTTGTACTTGTATAACAATAACGTAGTGCTTCAGTATGACAAATGTAAGTGCTAATGCCAGATAAATATTCCAACTGTCGTTTATAATTGTCATTTATGTACCTTTGGTCAGTCTTAGCTATTCATAGTATGCCAATCAGTGTCCTACTTAACTATTATGTCTACTTTGTAGCTGTGATTTTTCCAGACTTACCATTTGGGAAGAACTTCAAATGCATACTAGAAGTTGAGGCAATCTGGTCATATAATAGACCATCTTGTATAAGTGCCTCTAAAGCATTTCTCACAGTGAATAACAAAATCACTGAGCAATACAGAACTACTGAAGCCTTTAGACCCAGTATGCAAAGATTAGAGTGTTCCATCCTTAGAAAGGGAAAAGATCCAAGAGGGACTTGGGAGTCCAATGTTTTAAGCTTTAGGGGGACCTCAGTACTTTGTCTCAGGTGCTGCTTTCTAAATTTGTAGGCATCCCAAATCTCCTGTACATGTTTCTGTTAGTGGAGATGCATAAAACCAGTAACTTCTAATGCTAGGAAGCTAATAGGCCCTCAAGCTCTGGTCATTCTCTTATTCTTCTAACCCCAGTGCCTGATCCAACAAGGATGCTGGCACACTGAATGCTGCTCAGCAGATCGCTGGAGTGAGTTTGTTTGCCTGTGGATTGTTGCACTTGCTTGTTCTAATGACACTGCTATTATATGTGAAATGTGATAATCTATGTTCAAATAGTAATCTGCCTGATTATCCTAGAACGCTGAGGCTGAAAAATCTTTTCCTCCTTATTCTCCTGTAAAAAGTAGCAATTAATTTCTACAAGGTGAAACAGTTTCAGTAAGAAATGTGAGATGGTGAGGAAGATAGCACACGAAGATCTGCTTCTCTAGGAAGATGGAAGTAAGATTCCATGAGGATACACATCCTGACTTATATCTGTTCCTCTGCTGGTATTGGTTAGGTAGTACACGGTACCAAGGATCTGGTAAGCATTCCTTGAATACCAGCAGAGCTCAGAAAATGGCTAAGTTCCTGAGCAGTTCACTAACAACAAGACATTAAGGGCAACTTTCTGGTGAGTAAAGAATGAATGTAGATTTCTGACATCAAGAATCTTCTATCAGTGAGGTTTCTTAAGCGCCCATCTATTAAATTTCCATAGTAATAAGTGTCTGTTCCCAAGGAGGTTATAAAGGCACATGACTTAATAGTGAATGACTAACAACGTACCTATCTCATGCAGAAGCACCAAAGAGTTACAAGATAGGCATTCTTGTCTCATGCCTATGACATCCAATTGAGTAGATTTTATTCTCAGACCAAATACATGAGATTGCTGCACTAGGCAGAACCTTTCCCTTTATGCCAGCACAGTTTCAGGCCTGCTATCCCAAATGTGTGGAGAACAATACAAATCTCTTCTTTTTACACTGGTGACAAATTTCAGTGTTTTTAATGAAGTTCTGGCAATGTTAGCATCCTATCCATGGGAGAACAATTTAACAGATATCAGTATATTAATCATGTAGCCAAGCACACAAGATATATATGTTTCATGGTACTTTATAACTGTAAGAGCTACATTCGTTAATTCTTATTGCAGGGAATAAGTGGGAATTACTTTTTCTTCTGCAATCTGAATAAATATTTTCCTGAATCTTGACTGCCTTAAGCTCAACCCTTGTTTGGGAAGTCTTCCGAATGTTCTAGAAAAAGTGTAGTTTTATCTCTTACCAGTTCAAAAAGAAACTAATATTAAAAAAAATCCTTTAATTGTTCATGTGCCAGAGTAGAGAATTAGGGGCAGTTGGCAGGCCCGTGAAGAAATTATCATAGAATAAATTATCATTATTACAATACATTTATCATTATGGCAAAAACTAAGTGTGAGTGGACATAAAGGGCACTTGCAGGTCATTCCTGTTGACCTTACTGTCTACTTCCAATGCAAAAGCTTTCTACTATTTGCAACATCTAGGAAACAATATTTTCAGTGGATATGAACAGTATTCCTGAACTTACCTGCTTTCAATAAAGCGGGATAAAGCAAGATAAAAATTCTAAATAGCTTGATTTTAAATACAGTGGGAGTTAGTTGGGTGTACCTTTCATTTTCAAAGTTGATACAGGTGTGCCCTTTTAGCACTGAACAGCCGGTGTGGGTGGTTTGTGACTCGCTCATCGTGAGCAGACTTGCAGACCTGCTGCCGTTTGGCGTCTGAGCCTGCAGTACTGCCACAGGAGTAGAAGCTGAGAGCTGCAGATTTTGTTTTCTGCCCAGTGTCATTCTTGTTCCTAGGAAACAATCTCAACGTCAGTCACAAGTTTTTCATCAGTAATTTCTTCAATCAAGCAGCCTAAGCAATCTGTAAACATAGCTTGAATATAATCACCTAAGCTATCATTAAAAGATTCATCTCCATCAGCAGAGCCTGCTAGCTGATTTGTCACCTGAAACCTTGCAATTAACACAATGACTAGTGGTTTTGACAAAATACCTGAGTGTGGCTTGATTAATAGTGCTATCTCAGGAATGGCCTTTTCCAGTATTTATTACCATCAAAGCAGTCAGTCCTGCATACTCTGTTGTTTTGAAGAGACTTTACAACAGATACACTTAAAGATAGGCTTTATCTGGCTTCTGGAGATTTAAGTAACAAAGTTCAAGTGCTTGAATTTTTTCATGTGCTTCATGTATTGATATAACAATAAATAAAAGTTAATCTGTCTTGTGCAATGAATCAGAGGCTTTAAACTGAATTTGAAATTAATGTATACTAGGTAACACCCAAACCTAGATTGTGTAGAGCAGTGAGGGGAAAAAAAAGTTGTTTGAATTGCAGCTGATTATTGTTACCGGGGCTGTGTTCAGTACTGCAGTACCTAATTTATTACATTCAAACTAGCATCACATAGTGAGCTGGGATTTGCTAAATAAAGTTTTAGGTTAGTAACCAAACCACTTTTTTTTTTTAATTTTTTTTATTTCTTGTGCACGCTACAGTTTCAGGGTTTAATTTCCCCCTGCCTGAATTTCACCTTCTGTTTTGTCCCATCACTGCTTTCCTCCTATTTTAACCCATAACTACATAATTCCTGTTCTAGTTTATCAAAGCAAGTTATAATTGGCAAAATATAAGTAGCTGAAACTTCTGTAGTTACTGTAGTATCTGTGTACCTGAATAGTTTTATGGCAAGAGTATAGAGTTTCTTTTATGCTTATGTTTCATTCTGCATTGTGATGTACAAACAAGCAGAGTCAGGCTATAGAGTGATACTTTGAACAGTTACACCTTGCTTTTGATCACCTGATCTGTGTCACTACTGGTCTCTGTGGGAATCCAAGAACCTTTAGTAGCCAAAGTCAGGACTACAGGCTTAATACATTTCCACTGAAAAAGGAAAACCTTTTTCTGGTGTGATTATGTACCTTTTTTGACTTCTAATTCCTTTTCAGTGGTTGCATATCTCTGACAAAGATATAAAAGTTTCTAAGGTAACTTTCTGAAACCTTCTGTCCTTATTGTGAACTTCCTGTATTTTGTTGCTGCTACTCTTAGCATCTGATACTGGATTAACCTACTTATAGTCATCCCGAGTAATTTATGAAAAAAAAAAAAAAAGTAACATTTTTTTTCTAATTAGAGAATTCAATTTTATTAAAACACAACTTGGAGAAGTTGTGCTGTTGTAACAGTAAATATTTCTGTTCTGGTCCACTTGGAGTCAGTTCATGTTTTTAAGAAAAGTATTTGCTGAAAGGCTGCTTTTATATAAAGGCAGTTCTTTTGTACTTGTAAAGCCTTGTCCTATTAGACTTTTTTAGACTGATTAAAAATAAACACATTCTATTTTTCTAGTGAAGGTGAACTGAAGTGTAACATGAGACATTGCACATGTTTCTAGGTGAAGATGTACGGTATTACAATATTAGGTAATGACTGAACTTTGGAAAGGAGCTGAGAAATGGCAAATACAGTGCAAATAACATGAGCTATCAGAGAAAGCAAAGGATAAACTATATATTCTATCTGTATGGTGAGGTAAAAAAACCAATAATGGTAAGTGCATTATTTTTCTATGTTCTTCTTTGTACGAATGGATTTTAAGCTTTCTTGTGCATTCCATATATTGTAATTTGAGTGTTTTTTCTAAAGACATTTCAAAACTTTCATTTGTATGTTTAAGATCATCCTGAAGTTCTAGAACATATTAATTTATTAAATAAGTGCTTGAGTTTTAATTTGTTTCTTTTTGATTAAAACCTTAGGGTTTTGGTGGTATATAATTATTTATACCCTGAGAAATGTAGTCTGAATTCTTTTTATGAGAGATTATACATTGGTTTTTTTCTAGTTGTTATTAATGGGCATTGCCTTAGGTTTGAAATAATATTAGTCTAGGCCAATATTCTGCTTTTCAACAGAGTCAACTAGCTGGAGTGAAAACACCTTGCAAATGCTACTTAACTCGGTTGGGGGTACAAAGCTGGCTATCCCTGCGTGATGCGGCATTGTGTTTTCTGGATAAAGTTTAAAATACATTTCCCAGTTTTCCCTGTTTCAAGTGGTTTTTTTTTCCTTTTCCATACTACAGTGTCCTGGCCTCTAACAAATTATGAGGGGTTTTTGCAGGTCAAATCATTACTGTCACTGTCATTATGATGAAGTATTTCCTGGGCCAGAACGAGAAGGAGAAGTTATGTTTGAAGGAAATAGCTGCAAAGAATTTCTAGATTAAGTGCATCTGGAGGAAGATGAGTGGACATTAATACACTTAAACTGATTAAAGGAGCATAATCTGCCTGTTTTCTGCAAAAGGGTAGGCTAAATGATTACTGTAATCCTTTCTAGATTTAAAGATATGTGAATAGATCCCTCTGAGGAATATGATTCTGTCAAAAAATGCAATATATAGAAATAAGTTTTTCATTTATAGGAAACAATAAACTTCTACCCCATCTGTCTTCCTGGATCCTATGATCAAAATTTAAGGGCAACTCCTATTCAAGTTGTTGCCTAGTGCAGGATGTATATGCAGATTTCTTCAAAAATCTGCATTTGCTCTGCATAAACTACAAACTAGTGGAATACAGGCAAGTTCTTATCCAAAGATGTGATGCTCAAACTGCTGTGCTAAGGCCCTCTTCAAGCACTGCATTTTTGGAGCTGGCTGGAATCAGCCTGGAGCACAGACCTGTCAGCAAAATTTATGCATAGGCCAGTTTTTAATCTAGTGAAACATGCAGTTGGGTTTACTCATAATCTGAGATTAAGGCCTGTTTAATCTGAGCACAGAGCATTTGGATTGCAGTTAATTTGTTTAGTTCATCTAAAATACAGGTGGAGATAATACAGGTTGGTGTGAAAGACCACATACACATATGATTTCTGAAGGAAGGACTTAGGTTTCAGCTCCATCTGTTGCCAAACCAGTTGAATGGGCCGCCTTCTGCCAAAACAGAGGAACTCTTGCTTCACTTTTTCCTTCAGTGTTCCTAACTACACAGTTCCATTCCATCTTTAAATCGGGCTCTGCTGCTCGTCAGTGCCTTCTGAGAGGTCTGTCATTACTCTGCGAACTCTCTGTTAAGGTCTCACCTGAAACCTTAGTATTAAAAAAAGACTAGCGTTAGGATCTTTTCACAGTATGATCATACCACATGAGTAACAGCTAGAAGGCAGTCATGTTGTTTGCAGTTGATTTTATAATAAAAATCATAAAACATACAAACTCTGCAGGGACCTGCACTCTGTATAGGAATGGCAATTGAGTTAAGTTAAATAACTGAAGCACTGACTATGTTTAGACAAAACTGTGTCCACTCTTAATTCTACTCAGCTGTAAGTGTGCTTGTTGCATTTTTAATAAGTTTTTATCTGGAAAATAGTTTTATCATTGGGTTCTCTCCTTAGATTGGATTTTATTTTGTTGTTGCACTAAAAGTATAGCACTTTTCCACACTTCTCTAAATTGATTTTGATTGTACGTTTTGAATATTCAAGTAAAAATGGGACATAATAAACAACCTTTCAGGCATTAGAGGAATAAAAAGATGGACATACAACATATTAAGTTACAACTTAAACTGACTGGCTGTCATCAGCAAAAGTCAGTACAAGTGTAGCTGATAGCAAGTTAAATTGCACAGTGCAGAAAGGTACAAGAAAGATGCTGAGAAGAGTTTTAAATCTTCTAGAGATTTTTTTCAGAGAAAGAGGGCCTACAGTTGCTGTGAAGTCCATGAAAGAGTTTGCAACACCTCTTGATTCCATGTGAAAGATACTTAGCCACTTGTCCTAGTTTCAGCTGGGATAGAGTTAACTGTCTTCCTAGTAGCTGGTACAGTGCTATGTTTTGAATTCAGTATGAGAAGAGTGTTGATAACACTGATGTTTTCAGTTGTTGCTCAGTAGTGTTTAGACTAAAGTCAAGGATTTTTCAGCTTCTCATGC
>JANHGO010000001.1:51400341-51431696 GCA_024606505.1 Aquila spilogaster
AGCTGGTGGGGGTCGCGGGCTCGAAGGCGTCCCGTTAAGGGACTGTGGTGTGGTGCTAGGCTCGCTCTCGTTAGTGTTCAAAGCAGGTTTGGCAGCTCTGCCGGCATATATTAAATGCCCATCTGATTTAAAGGGGCTTATAGGTTATTTTGGCATAGTTGGGTTGTGAATAACTCATTAGGGAAGTCGTGAAATGAGTTACCTATGGAGCCCACAACTGAAATACTGACTTGAGTACTGCTAGGCCTTTGTTTTGCAGGTCTGGAAAGCCTGTTAAGGCTGCTCACAGCAATAGATGTAATAGGAATTGCAGTAGTGCTCTCCATGCTCAAGTTGATAATAAAGTCAAACGTAGGTGCTAGGTTTTGTTATTTTTACCTTGGTGTTTTTTCCCTTGGCCAGTTTGTGTGCTACTGCATTCAGTGTTAGTGAAGATGGGACATCTAGAGGTGGCTGTGACTGAGTAACATGTTACTGCCGCCCGAAGGAGCTGGGCTGTGTGCTCCTGCTGCCTCCCCTGTGCTGTGTGCTGCATCTGACAGGTGGTGGAGTACCAGCTCCAGCAGGACGAGGAAGCAGGATTGCAACCATCAGTGGCAGCAAGCTCAGGCATCCTGGAAACGTTGCCTGAGGTCCAACCTTGTGAAATGCTGCACGTGTGCAGAGTCTACAGGCTCAGATTATTTAAGTCATTTACAGTTGGCACATCTGTGATGTCTTACAAAACCATGCAATGAGCTAGACAGTAAAGAGTAGAAGGCTAAGAGTTGAACAGGAGAAGGTGTAGACTGATATTTGTTTGTTCTTAGTGGTTACTGATGAGCTTTTAGATCCCTGTTTTAAATCTTTGTATCTTTCTATTCTGCAGTTTTGTTTTGTTTTGGTGAAAATTTGGCTTAGCCTACTTCTCCCTCTGACTCTCCACAAAAAGCTTTAAATAGACATTGATACAGTGTTTGTTGGTCCCGAATAAAGGAGGTTATTTAATATACAGAAGTTATTATTATTTATGTATTATGTAATAATGATTATTATTAAATAAATAATTTGTAATTAAATAGTACATAAATAATAATACATTCTAAATCAGGAAAAAAAAAAGCTTTATTTCTCAGAAACACTGATTAGATATTTAAAAAAAGAACAAACAGTGCTTAGAAAACTAATAATTTGAATATGTTTATATTTTGCCTTTGTATAACCTAAGTAATAGCAGTGTGAGGTTTTTCTTGTTTGCTTTCTTTTAAATCCACATATATAGTGCATTTTCATAGCGTCCATATATAAAACAGTCTTAAAGCAGTACTAGAGACTATTTTAATTGGTGACATTGAATTATTTGTGTTGATTACAGCATGGAGAACGTTACAGTTGGGCGGTTCTGAGCTGGATGCTGTTGAGAAAGGCTGTGGTCAGTGTGAGATTGACCAGTGTGATGGGAGCGTGGGGTATGGAGGAAGCCCAGATGAAAGTGGAGAAACAACACTGGATGCAATGATTATGGATGGGTAAGATAACTGTGGAGAAAAAGAATGGTCTCTGTAATTTTTAACCTGCTTTAATTTAAAATTTGTCACAGAGGTCTTATTGGCTTAGTGCTAACTATGGGCAAAATATTCTTCCGCTTGGTAAAAGAACAACAACAAAGTATGTCTATTACCGAATTTTTGCACTTTGTTCAGTAATCCAGCTTTTGATAAATAATTGCAAAGGGAGGAGTTTGTAGCATCATAAGCTTTCCCTTTAGATTAATTCTGTAAATGTTTCACTTCTGTAGCCATCGTCTTCTGTACTTTGATTACCATTCAGGCTGTCCTGCTTAGAAAGTAGGTGCTGGTGTTTAGTTTGGTTTAGAGTTTGTGTAACAAAGTAGTTTCTGTATGGAAAATATTATTCCAGGTAGAGTAACTGGTACTTGGGCAACATCCCCAGCCTATGCAAGGTTACAATGTATCAATGTTTGTATAATTTTTTTTCCCTACTAGCCCAGCTATTCATGGCACAGGACAATTAAAGCAATACATTAAAGCAACAGATTTTTCAGTTTACGTGAGGACAGATTTTGCTGAATAGAAATTATGCAACTAATTTTTCTAATAAGTTCTAAATATGTCTTGGTTCCAGCAACACTATGGAAGTTGGGGCAGTTGCAGATCTCAGACATGTGAAAAATGCAATTGGTGTAGCACGGAAGGTGATTGAGCACACTAAACATACATTATTAGTGGGAGAATCAGGTAATTATTCCTTTTAATATTTCTGAGTCTTAACCTCTTTATGTTATAAAATTGTCATTTGTTAATCTTAAGTGGAGGGATTCCCAGACAAACAAATAAATCTTGTCAATTAGTTCTGAAGTGTTTATTATTACATGTGTATGAATTAGATTTTACTCCATTGTTTCCATGTGAAAAGAAAAATACAGCTTTATGGTATTTTACCAATTTAACTCCAATTATTAACTTCTAATCCCAAGGCTTAGCTAATAGTACTGATAACAGATACATAAAAAAAGGATTTGCTACAACATATTATAGAAGCTGAAGCTTCCAGCTGCAAATATTTCATTTAACATCATGGAGTAGCTTTGTCTAAAGAATGACAAAAATAAGATGCTACAGTGGCATATTACTATTTTAGTTTATATTGAGCACAAATACTATATTTCATGGTTTAAAAACATTGGTGAGGATCTGAAAGTAGAAAATCACTTTAGGAGTTGTGTTCCTGGGCATCACAAAAGAGTGAAATTGTGAGTTTGAGGAATAGGTTAGGTTTTAAAAAACAAGCTGCAGCTTTTAGAATAACCCTAGTTTCAAAAGAAATATATGTTGCAGGAAGGTATTGAATAGTTAATGAAACGTTACGTAGCTCATCATTGAAGATTTTTAAAATGTATGGGGCTGCTCCGAAAGAAATGTGTAGACAAGTGTGGAAGTTGGGACTTTAAAAGAGGAGATGTTTGAGCATTAAAAATGAGTCAATTGCTTAGAAGCTGATAAGAGACAAGATTCTTGAAGATGTTAATGTGTACAGAATGATAGAGAAATTAGTGCAACCTAGCTTTTTCTCTTACTCCACAGCGGAGTAAAGTATGGCAATAGAGGAGGTGATGACTGTTTTGACAGAAGACCTGGGAAAAGAGAGATGGATTTGCAGGTGCTATTTAATTCAAGCACTTGGCCATTTAGGTTACAAGTGGCTTTAGAAAGAGATTTAAGGGGCGATGTTGAGAAATAAATTAGTTAGGTGGTAAAGAAGAGGAAGAAATGTTCAGAAAGCTCCATTCCCCATCACAGGCAAGTATTGGAGTGATTTTAATTAGCGATTGTAGAATGAACAGAGAAGAGAAGAAAGATGAAGAAAAAAAGTGAAGAATTAAATACTGGTTTAAAATATATTTTCCAGTTTAGGAAGGTGTTTGCATAATGAAGTCATGTGGACAATGCTGTTATGTTGAGTTATACCAACATAGAACTGAGTCTGGTGAGGTACATTCAGTGCAGAATAATTACAAGTGAGGGAAAACATTATTTTGGTTATTGTCTGCTGGGGAATTTTCAGTTCTGTCTCAAATAGATTGGAGAGTTTCATAATCACAGTGAAGCTGACCTTTTCTTCTTTTGTTCTAGCAATACTTAGACCAATATCCAAGTTAGAAAGTTCAGACAGCAGAAAATTAACAACTCTGCTTCCTGGAATAGAAACAGGGATTCAAAACTCATGTAAGGGTGACCGACAAATGTGCACAAGCACTATTTTATTTAAGAAAAAAAAAAAGTATTTTTTTCTAGAGTTGGGAACATCAATGTGTTTCATAAGAAATTGTCACTTTTCCATGATTCTGTGTGTAAAGAGGCTTTGGTTGCGTCTGTATTTAAGACACACTGAAAAGCTGTCCAGAAATAATGGAAGGCTTTTTAAGATGTTTGAACTGGAGAAGCTTGTTCAGCTCTGCGTTATAGTAATGTTATTTATCAAGGATTGGTAATATAAATTGTTGATGCATCTGAATCTAGCAATATCAAAGGTATCTACAAATAGAAATGAGAGTATAGTTTGTTTTATTTTTTTTATTTGTCAAACACAGCCCAGACTACTTGTGTTCCAGATTATTTGAATCCTATTAATTGTAATACAGCTGAAATTTTCTCTCAGTGGTGAAGCTTACATGTTACTGTAGTCATAGTGAATTGAGGCAACTTGATCTCACTAGTGAAAGGAGAACTTGTTATTGCAGTTGTGCATCACTATAATGGCTGGTATTGCCCTCCAAACAAATATTTATCATCCCTATTGAGGACGTAGAATTTCCTGAATCCTAGACAACATTCCATGAGTGCCTTATATAAAAACATGAATAAATTGATGTTTTTTGTTTTGTTGTTGTTTTCAAGCCTCCCTGTTTGCCGTACGCATGGGGTTTCCATATGAAGATTTAACTACCCAAAAATCTCTTTCAATGTATTCGAAGTGGCTTAATCAAAGCTGTCAGCCAAACTACTGGAAGGTACAGTGCAGTCATAGTGAAGGGGCGGTACTAGGCAGTCAGTATTGCAACATTACCTCTTCCTTTCAGCTCACATTGAAGTTTTGCTTTGCGTGTGTGGAAAATAACGGTTCCTATTAATACACAGAACAAACATGTCAAGTCAAATCTTGGTAGACTTGGGAAGAGTATATGGCTAGATCCTGCTTCTTAAATCATACAGTTTTGACCTTGCTTGCAATCCCGTACAGTTTTGGTATGGGATTTTTTTCTTTTAAGCTCTAAATTTGGGCAGAACTTCTCATGCTAAACAAAGCAGTAAGAGTACTTTCTGATGCATGTATAAACTTCTGGAATGAAATCTTGCAATAGCAATTAGCCTCTGTAAATACAATGGCTTTATGCCGAAATGTGGACACATCAGATCAGTGCAGCTGTCTGTGTTAAAATTGCCTGTTGTGGTGAATTTGTTTTGTTTTGATATAGCTGTTGCAGGTTTGAACATTTGTGCGGTGTCTTCATTGTTTCTTGCATCTAAAATGCTGCATTGCTGAGCCGTTTTAAACCAATACGTATTCTCATTTTCAGTTGTGAAAATATCTTTATCATTGACTGTGTAATGTCTGGACATTATTGAAGTAAACTCAATTCATCCTTTTTTTTAAAAAAAGAAAAGCTTAAAAAATTTTCTTCATTTTGCATGAGCTTCTTTTGACCAGACTGTTAAGCAAAAGAGAATATCTAATTTCATCAACAAATGATTAGAAAAACCTTTTTACCATATAATACCAGAAGTCAGTCTTCATTCTTTAAGCAAACCAAGAGTAGGATATTAGCACAGCTGCATAATTTACATATCGGGCACATAATACTTGTGTAGTAATTTATAGATATTGAGTGTAACATTTTCTAATTAATCTGTAATGAAGCATAATTTATTATTCATTCATATAATTACAGAATGTGGTACCAGATTCTTCAAAATCCTGTGGACCATATAAGCGGCTTGAAAAAGGCTCTTCTGAAGAAGGGACCATTTCACAAAGAAACATTCATAATCATGATACTATTGGTAACAACTTTTTGGTAACTCTGATCCTATTTTGTTTCCTCATTCCTCTGTTGATTAACTGATGCTGAGTTTAAAGCAAAATATTTCATATAAAAATCTAATTTCATAATATTTCATTCCTATTTATAGTGATTTCAAGACTGTGTTATTTATTTGTTAGGATAAAGTTCCTATATGTAGGATATAATTTTCCATTGCACAGGTTGCACTGTCACTTCCTTCAAATTTTGTCATCTCTCACTTGTTATTACCCTACTGCTTCTCCCTTGGACACCTTAGCACAACTGATTGGGCAAGTATGTATGCTTAGAAAACTGATCAAGGTTAAAAATAGTTATTTTTATCTTGACTATAATTAACTTAGGTCACGTCTCCCATGTAACTGTCAGACCAACTTAAAAGGCTTTGCAGAAGGGGGAGAAATGAGTAAAAAGTTAGACTTATTGCCAAAGGCAGAGTTTCTCAAGCTGTTTTTAAACTTATAAAATAAAGTATACTTGCATTTTTTTTCTATTTTGGCTTTTGGCTAAATCAATACATTTCTACAGAAACTTCTATCCTTAAAACGGGTTACCAGTAGTTGTCCTAAAGAATTCTAGGAGTTTACTGACTGAGAACTGTTGATTGTTAATAATCAGCCTATTAGCTGATCAGTGAGCAGGCCTGACAAAGGCTGCAGCTGTTGAGGGAGCGAAATAGAGATAAGCAGTTACATGTTCATGTCTTTCAAATCTTTATACTTCATAATCTTAAACCTTATACTTCTTGCTTTAAATTGGATTCTTTTTTTCTCAGCTTTGCAATTTGGAACTTTTTGCCCAGCAGTATTTGTAATACTGAGGGTTGACAAGTTGTTTCAAGTCTGAATGTTAATTGTTCACTTCTGGTCTACCCTACTAATAACAAATTGATGTTGTACAAAAGTTAAGCAGCCTATCAAATTTTCAGGGTGGTAGTAGCTTTGTTTACTAGTGTACACTCTTCAATATGCTCTCAAAAACTCTCAGATTGTGGAGTGAGAGATGGAACTATGTTATATATCATGTCCTGAATTGTATTTCTGTCATTAAGCAGCCCTAAGCTGTTTTGTAGTAAATGTTGATGCTTATGTTTGTACTTCAACCTCTGTTACCTCATTGTTTGTTCTCTACATGTAATGTCTTCTTGACTAACACATTTTGAGAAGTGTCTTCTTTCAAGATGCCTTTAGGAACTTGCTGGGAACTGATGCCCTTCCAGTCTGTTTGCAGATGCTAATGTTTGCCTTAGACTCAGTGCCTCCTCTAGATTTTACTGACAAGAAAACTTTTCTATGAAAAAGAAATGCTGTCTCAGGAAAACAAAAAGCCAGAAATCAACTATTTGGATTCTGCTTCTAGGTTCTGTCTTTGTAGTGAAGCTAATGTCAGCAATTTTTGACCTCTCTTAAAGAGGTTAAGTCTTGCCTTATGGAAAAGCAGCTGACTCCAAAACCTATTCTAAGTGTTGATATTATCTTTTCTAATATGGGACAATGGCTTCTTTGTCAGCACAAAATTAGCAAGTAGGCTAATCCACACATTTGACTGCCTGTTGTGTACTTCTTGTTTCTTTGGTAGGCTGTATTTGACCTTCTGTCAAATCTAAGCTCACTCTCTGACTTTTTTTGTTCTCCATCAAGCACCTTTTAAAGAATTTACAATCTTTATTCTGATGGTACTTGTGCACAATATGGTGACATTGGGTCCTGATTCTCTATCAAGAAACATAGGTCCATACCAGGAGAAAGCGATTGCTTGGACAGCAGTAATGTGCAGCTCTGAGCAGAAAATCAGTGAACTGTTTTAGGTTCCTCTTTGGGCTTGTGTAACACATCCAAAAACTTTACAAATGGGTTTTTACAAATAACTTCTTCAAGAGTACAATTTTTCTGTATTTCAGCATATCAATAACTTAAAAAGTCTGTATATCATGGTTCTATTTGATGGTAACCATAGTGATAGTTTAACAAATTTGTCTGAAGTGTGTCTGAGTATGTTTCATATACCTGTTGAAAATTTAGGTATGGTTGTAATTGGTAAGAGTGGAATCGTTGCTTCTGGGACATCTACTAATGGTGGCGTCCACAAAATTCCAGGGTTAGTATCTCTAATTTTGCAAAGAAAACTTTTTTTTTTGTTTCATCTCCTGTGTTAAGCTTATGTTAAGATGAGACAGCATATATTTTAGAGAGTGACAATCACAAAATCACCTTAGTTATTGCAAGGCATTGCCATAAATCCAAATACTAAGAAAAAGATACAACTTGTGTGAGGGAGTGTTTGTTTTTCTGGTTTAATTGTTAAGCTGTTTTAATTGTCCATGCAGGCACACAGAAAACTGGCACATTTGTGTAGTAAATTTAAGGCAAGGCACCAGAGATCAGTGAGCCTTTTTGAAAGGTGCACGTTCTCCAAATAAATGTATATAGAATCAGAGCCCCAGGCCTGTGTTTTGTCTTTGAGATTCTTTTTTCTCCCCACTTCAGAACTGTGTTTGTCAACCAATTCAGAAAACTTCTGGATTTAGCAAGAGTTATTGAACGTAGTAATTGCCCTAGCTGCTCATTGTTGCCCACTGGCTAAACTTTACCATCCTAACTATATTCAGTGTGCACCTCTTTGTTATTGTATTGAAGGCAGACTAAGCCTCGTGTCAGCCAAGTTGTCACAGATCACTTTTGTTGGTGCTTTTTATGACAAGACTTGTGAATGCAGTAAAGTGACCTCTTTACCTGTTCTGTTCTCCTATGGGTTTAATACTAACCCACCTGGAGGTGATGAAGTTGACAATGTTAAAGGTGTACTCAAGTCATAAGAACTTGCTGGTATCAGGCCAAGAGCTATTACATTAGTAATCTCATTGGCATTAGTAAATTTCAGTTTTCTGTTGTAGAATACTTTTTCTTCATTGTTCACTGCAGCCGTGTAGGAGACTCTCCAATAGCTGGAGCAGGATCCTATGCCGATAGTACAGCTGGAGGAGCTGCAGCCACTGGGGATGGTGACACCATGATGCGCTTCTTACCCAGGTTTGTCCTTTGGGCAGACTTTGCTCGCTTTCAAAAGCAAAATGTAAGCTCAGCAAATTGAGTAATTGATTGAAAGACCATCTGACTTATTGGTTCTTGAAGAGGGAGAGAAAGGAATGTAAGGGGGAAGAACAGTAGCAAGATCAAGTCATTCTTACAACTCAACACTTAAATACTGCCTGGCTGAGAGCAAACAGCAGTAATGAGTGTATTACCAACCTGCATGTTCTTTAACGTAACTGATGAGCTTTCTGTTCCAAAGTGTTCCGTTGTGGGAAAAAAAAGTCTTGTGAAGCGTAGAAAATGATGAGTGATTCTCAGATTACTGAGGAATGTGGGGGGGGGGGGGTGTTACTGTAACAACATAATGTAATTGATATTTAATTTGAAACTGGAAGAGTTGGCTTAGTGCTGCCATTGTGGTTGTGTGAACTGTAAAATATTGTTGTTTTCATCACTGAGTCTTGACAGTCATTCTAGTGGGCTAGTCTCAAAAGGAAAGCTTTATGGAAGCCTATGATGAACATAATGAGCACTGATGCTTGAAGGAATCTAAAGCAGTGGCCTTCACATTACTCAAATACTCTTTCTGAAACTCTGGCAGTTATGGATGTCTACTGGCAGATGTGTATTTTTAAAAGTTACAATCCTGAATGAGTGAAGCTGTTCCAGGACAGTCTTGAAATAAAAGGCGAAGTAATTCATTACTTTGTGAATTATTTTAAGGAATCAGATACTGGCAATAGTTATGAGTTGGACTCCACTATGAGTTTAATCAGTAAAAAAGTACATTACTCTTTAGCAGCCTGAAAACTTTGTAATGCTTAAAACATTTCATGTTTGCTTCAACTGGGTTTAGAGAACTCAGACTAGAGAGTCGCAGGTTCCTTGTAGATCAGAACTTTCTTAATTTCATACTATTTAAATATTCCCAAATAAAAAATGAAGACATATTCTCAAAAGAATAGAACTGATCCATCAGAAAACCAGGTGCTGTCAAATCAAAGGCAAAATTTCTAACAGCTTAACTGATTTTTTTGAGAGGGTAGCATCTTACTTTATTTTGATTATTGAGGATACTCCTGTGAAATATAGCTTTGTATTTAGATAGTTATCTAACTATAACTTGAACCTTTCTGATTTGTATTAAAAATCAAGGGTAATAGGGAGTCTGAGAATGCAAGGAAAGTTCTCTTCTGAGGCACTTTGATAACATCTATAGTTAATGCTCTCTGTGGATGAGTGTTTGTTAGTGTAACAAGTTGAGGTATTTATTTATGTATCTTTCATCAAGACAAAATTTAGTGATGTTTGCTTTTGAGTAAATTATGCATTGTCATTTAATCTTCTGCTTCTGAAAGTAAACAACAATAAAAGGTTGGATTGTTGGTAAGTTTTATCACTGATGACATCTTGGAAATGCAAGTGATCTATCTCAAACTTTGCTTGTGTCATTTGTCGAGTGATACAAAGGAAATTCATTTTGATTATTGCATTTAGAGTAAGATTTATTATCATTTTTTAATTTTATCTTACAGAAATGTTGATGGTAGCTTAGAGTCTTGATCTAAAGATTATATTTTCATATTTATGAAATAAAAGTTTTGTCAATTTTGAGTTTTTCTGAAGCTTGCATCTCCTGAAAAATGTTTTTAATGCTTACTAGAATAAATAAATGTGTGTGTGTGTAATTTCAGAGGTCATTTTGTTATTGTTGTTCTTTATTTCAAACGAATGAAAATAACTTCAGATAAGTCATTTTGAAAACTAATGTAATTCCTCATGTGAAACCTAGTTGTACAATTAAAAATAAAAGCCAGTAACTCTTCAGCTACTTCTTTGCAGTTGTTAAACTTATCTGTGGCTTAGCCTCTTCTACTGCAAATGATCTTGCCTTAGAAGAGCAGATGGTAGAAATGACATCTTGAAATCCCTTTTAGTACTATTTCTGATAACACTTTAATATAAAATTGAATAATAATTGCTAATTTGAAGTTTGTTTCCATAACTCAAAGGGTTCTAAATCTCTTATGGTAATATCTAACCTGAGTTTGGCTGACTCTTTGGATGTGGGGATGTTTTTACATTGTTTTTTTTTTTACTTGTTCATTTTAGCTATCAAGCAGTGGAGTTTATGAGGATGGGAATAGACCCGACAGTAGCCTGTCAGAAAGTTATTTCCAGGATTCAGAAGTATGTTCCAAAGTTTTTTGGTGCTGTTATATGTGTCAATACAACTGGAAGTTATGGTATGTATCTTACTCAACAGACCAATTTTGTTGATCCTGACTAGGTCACAGATATGCAAAATTTGTGGTAGCCTTTAAAACAGCAGTCATTAATTACTCATTAAATACTACAGTATGATTGCCATTTGTAATACCAAATACTGGTTATCAGGGCAACTGTCCTAGTGTGAAATTAAAATACCAAAATGCAGAGAAGAAATAAAAAAAATATTTCAGATGTTTATAAATTTATGTAAGACTTAGAAAAATCAAAAATATTTACAACCTTCATATGTTCTCCTGGATTGTGTAAGATTAATTTAAAGGTTTTTTAAAAATATGGCATAAGGCAGGGAGATTGTGGTTGTTAAGCATAGCTTCAAAGCAATCCAAGATCAGTCATTGTGCCAGGCATCTCATTATCAAACTCTCAGATCAGTAGCAAATATAATTTGCTAATCAACACAGCTTATTTAGTTAGACTACTGATTGCTATTCTTTGATCTTTTATTTCACGTAGTTCTGTGTTTAAGAGATTAGAGTTGGAGGAACTCATTAAGTTAATCAGGATTGAAAGATAGATTTTTTTTTTTTCCCAAACTTATGGTATTTGTTTTGAGTTGTATTATACAACAGTCAGTAGCACAGTATTTTTACTTAAAATAAATACTTTCAAGATGTTCTGGGTTAAACAGATTGTAAAAGAATGATTACAACATTGTAGAAGAATTAGTAATTAGGTGTTTAGATGATAAATTACTCTAATAAATACACTAATCCTAAATTTATCAAGTTATATATTTTTTCTTTCCTAGGTGCTGCATGTAATAAAATTCCAGGATTCACTCAGTTTCACTTCATGGTTTTTAACCCTTTGCTAAGTCAGCCAACTGAGAAAGTAGTAGATTGCATTTAATTTCTTTTACCCAATTAACATCTAAACTTAGAGGAGGGGAGTGCTAGGATTCCTAAGGTTTTACTTTTTAAAATGTTTCTTTAATTTTGTTGTTTCATAATCATATGAACAAGTAGAAAGATACATTGATGTGTATGCTTCACTGTTTTTAAAATGTTCTGTTCTCATATTGTGTAGTGCTGCTAAACTTAAGCTGTAGTTTTCTCACCTAATTAATTTGGCAAATTATTTCTAAATGATTTCAGAGAGGTATTTTAGAGTGAGATTTTAAAAAATGGACTCTGTAGGAAAGTGGATAAAACTGCAAAATTATAGTTAGCGCTGGCACTTTCACAGTTAGCATAGGGGGATTCTGCTTTATTTAAAAATTAACATTTAAGTGAAATGGCTGAAATTAATATGCCTCACTACTGAAGTCACTTAAATTGGGAATTTAATAGATGTTACCTTACATCTCAACCCAACTCTTAAATTTTCAGAAACCTAACAGTTAAACTGTGGTTCTAAATACCCTAAATACCACAAGAAGTTATCTATTGTGTATTCACTTCAAAGTAATGCCAAGTTTCACCCACTTCTTTGGAAAGGGGAAAAAAAAGTCTTGCAAAGAAAGCTCAAAAAGTGGACAGGTTGTCTTATACCATGTACAGAGATTGTCTAACAGCTCTTTTACTATATCTGCTTTCTTAAGAGCTAAATAAGTAGAAATGTATTATAACCACTGACTAGACATTCACTTTTCCATTTAAAAACACGTATTTGGCAGAAATCTGGAAGAAAGGGCTCTGCCTCTATGTGGGAGATTTGTTTTGAGAATGTTTATTTGTTCTTCTGAGATTTAGTCCTGGTTTTCCTTTCTCTTGAAAGTTACATGCAAATGCTAGCAAACAAGGAAAGGCAATTGAAGAGTAGTGCTGAAGATTTTGAAGTCTTAATTAAAACACTGAGAAATGAGAGAACTTGTTTCAAAATAGCTGAAAATGCCTTTGAGTGGAGAGGACATCCAAACATCCCTGTTAGTACAAGTTTTCAAGGAGTGTTGAAATCTGTTGAATCTAAATGGGATGTTAGACAGATTTTCCGCATTGCAAATTAAATTATGAATCTTAATCCCAGTGATTTGTGACGAGCGTGCTGTGTGCTTACATTTTCCTATAGCACGTTACCACTGCAAACATGCAGTTGCTTTATCTGAAGCATGGTATTTATCTATAGCAAAAAAAACCCAGATGGTTTAATCACATTCCTCAGCATCTTGAGGATTGTTCTATAGGTATGTGTGATCTGTTTGCAACCTTAGGTTTAGTAGGAAAAAATTTAAAAAAAAAAAAAAGAAGAAAGAAAAAAAAAAAGGGGGGAGGGGATTAAGTCAAGCAAGCAAAATGAGTACACCTTTTCATAAACACTTGAATTATTCTTTGTCTACTTTAATAAAATGTTTTGATAATTAAAACACACTTCAGTGTATCTTTTATAAGTAGGGTTCTTTGGATGCTTGTGTATTGTGTCTTAGAATGATTCTTAACTTATGTTCCAAAATGTATGTTCAGAAGCTGCAGAAAACATTCAAACTACAGTAGTCATCTTTAGTGGTCTGCTGTTGAACTAGACCAGCAAACTCATTTATTTGGGGGAGTCACATCTGTCACTGGATCTGTGGTGCACCTAATAGCGTAGAGTTCACAATAGGCCGCACCAAGCTTTTGTCAAAGGAATTCTTATTGTATATATCTGCAGTGGCTTATGGTGTTTTCTACCTCTCCTACCTACAGACATTCTGTCATAGCTACTGTATCTTAAGATGGAGTGAATGAAACAGTCTGTGCCTGTAACTTCAGGCAGTCAAATACAAACAGATAAGTAAAAAACCCAATGATTATTTCTTTGAAGATAATGTTGCAAATGGTGAACGTACCAGTTCAGTTCTGGCAGCTGAATGTTAATGTCTCAAACTGCTGCAAGTGAAGTCAGGATCCATTTTCCTGAGAGTCTGAGAACATTGTTGACATGCTTTCTAGTGTGTTTATGTCACTGTGTTAGCTAGCATACACAACTAGAGGTTATGGTTACATGATGACAGTGCTCTTTAGAAGTGTATTTGAAGTCACTGAGTTAGAGTTCTAATTTTCTGCATAGTCTGCCCAACCATACCTGAGAAAAAACTACTCATCTCCATGAGACGTACATATTTAATACATGTGGTTTAATGATGTGGATTGCTTTATCTTGCTGAGTTAGTTATCATAAATGAAATTATTAGCTTGTGTGAATTGTTTGAATATATAGTTCATGTGACAATGTATTAAATTACAGACATGCTGTTCTGATATTATGGACAAATGAGTTTGCTGTGGTTACAGAAAAAGTCTTTTGGAAATTCATGGAGTTATTTTGGAAGTTTTTCACTCTGCAACTTTACTGCAAAATACAGAAGAAAATGACAGAAAATATGGGACTTGCAAACTAGTGATAGGGTTGAATGCCTCATGTCTGTGTGTTTTTTGTTTAAGTCTTTGTTTTAAGTTCATTAGTTTCAAGTTAACCTGCTTTTTTCTAATGCTTCTTACTAAATTATCATTTCATCTGATATAGTGTGGGAGGGAAACATATCGGTGGTACCGTTTCATTTACTCTAGTTCTGATATGGAAATGATATATATTAAGCACTGAACTACAAATGTTCTTTCTAGGGGGTCTATTAATTCTTCTACATAAGTTCCATTAAGTTTACAGTGAAGCAACGTTGCTTAATAACCACAGAGCAGATGTGGCATGAGCTCAGGATTTTATGACTAGTTTCATTCTTACTGTTTGAGCTGCTGAGTCAAGTGGCAAACACTTCTAGATGTTTGTGCATTTAGCAATATTTGCTATGTTTTTTTTCTTTTTGTTTTCTTTTTTTTTCCCCAGCTAGTTGGAAGCAATGTAAGTGAATTCATGTGCTGGTGCAATAGTCTTGGTGTGATTAGCTGGTATTTACAGTGAGAGGTGGTGATATGTGAAATAAAAGCAATTTGCAACTTCAAAGTGTGCCAGTTGTTTTGAGATCTTCTCTTACTGGTGATTTTATTTATTTATTTTCTTAGTAGGACGGGGAGAAAATATTTGAAAGATGAGTTGGTTGTTCGTTTTGTTTTGGTTTTGATTATTCTTTTTCCAAGGTAGAGTTCTACAAAAACAATTGTGTTGTAAAAATGAAGGCTTTTTATTGTTCAGAAATGATGAGCTCTTGTAACACTTCTGCATATTTTCCAGGCAGACTTCGAATTACATTTCAGCTGGAATTTCATTTGCTGCTAAATCTTACTTGTATTGATTGCCTCTGTTGTGTAAAACAAAAAGCTGTGAGTTCTGGCACTTGAAAATAGTTGCACAGTTGGGTTGTTTTCAATTTATACTTTCTTAGCATTTGTCATTTGAAGATCTTAAGGAAGAATTAATGTTTAGGAAGACATACAGTAACATTGGTATATTTGAATATTCTTAGGTACAAGTGGAAAGAACCTGACAGTTTTACTTTTAGAAGACAGGCACACAGATTGTTACAAAACCTAACTCTCCAAACAGGAGAAGGGCTTCTGTGAAAGTGTCAGCTGAAGTGAGAATTCCTGATTGTATTTGCAAACTGTATTTAGTCTTTGTAGTATGTGAGGGTACCCGATCACGGAAGGTGCAGCATGGTGCTTCAACTTTGACTCATCTTGTTGTTATGAGATTAAATGCTTAAAATATTTCTCTATTGGGAAGTATTTAAGAGAAATGAAATTATATATTTACATATACACACTTTCATGTTACAGTAATATTTCATAATATTAAATCAGCTTGTAACTGCAAAACTGAAATGGGAAATATAAGCTAAGTAATTTCTCTCACGTAGAGTTTTATAATCTGGATGTTTTACTGTTTGAAAGTGTCAGGAATGTTTGCCTTCATGTTAATTTCCACAGGCTATGTTACTGCATTCATTTAATTCATAACCTTCAGTTAAATTGTTGAATAGGTTCTCTATTGTATGGGACCTTGGTAAATTAGTTTCTGCTCAACTGTGTGCAGTAAATTAGGGTTTTAGGCAAGTTGTTTTCCCTTGTCACCAAAATTGTCTTGCGTGCCTTCCTGCCCCATGCAAGGATTTTTTTGTTTGTAAATAGAAAAACGTAGTTAGTGTTACCTATTGAACTAGTTAGTGACTTAGTGATTTAAATGATGACTACAGAAGCTGCATTTTTGAGCAAATTGAGAGGTAATATTACAGTAAATTACACTATGACAATAATACAGATTTAGGATTATACTAAGGTAGGTCATAAATGCTTGTTCATAAGTAGGCACTTTACGGTATATGTTATTTATTGAGTACAGTGTGACAGGCTATTTGACAATAAAAATGCTTGTGCTTGTCGCTTAACACTGCTCCTGGATGTTCATTGTTATGAGAAAAATCCCAAAGCAAATTATAATAGATAATCTCTGAGAATGAAGGTTTGATTGGCAAGGTGATGCATAGTAAAGTACAAAGCAACTAAAACTTTCCATAAATTAATATTTGTATCAGTGGCGCTCTTTCTGAGAATTAAGAAGCGACACAGAATTAATTTGCCTGTTTTTGTTGCCTAATAATTCTTAAGCTACGTTTTTTTTCTTAAGGATTTACAGTAATAGATGAAATACAGCATTGTAGATTAAAAGGATTAATGTAAAAATTATTATAAACATGTCTAATTCATATAGTCATGTTTTGTTAATTTGATTGTCATTGAAGACTAATTTTCATATTATGAAGTAGAAAAGGAATTATATTGTAGTAGCTGCAATGCCAACAAACAGTAACTGTTTAAATTCAATTTCTTGCTATTCTCATGAACCTGTCAACATGAAAAGATACCTGATCTTGCTTCTTGACAATAATGTTGACAATTTCAGTTACTGCTTAGTCAAAGTGGTATCTTCACAAAATGAGACTCTAGACAGGTGACATCGCTACTGCATGGGCTAACAGCTTTATGTGATGTTTTTCTCCTTCCTGTCCACTGTTTTCTGGTGGTTACTTGTCTGCCAGTCCTGGTACAGGAACTAGAGTGCACCTGAACATCCTCATGCAAGATCCAGCAGTCTAATTTCTCTGGCCTCCATCTACAGTTTGTGCAGAATAGCAGATGCCTGCATCCCTGTCCAATGATTCGGTTGTGGAGTCCATAATTGCTGATCAAAGTGCAGTAAAAAATAGTTCCAGTGCAATTTGATTGCAGCTGTTTGCTGGAGGAGTATGCGTCAAATACCTCAGGTACGTGTAGAATACCAACTCATGCTTCTGTGCACATAGTTACAATGTTGGTAATGAAATCCAACCAAAGCCACTATACTGCACAAAGAATGATTAGCTAATAAGGTGCTAAGTTTTGAGCTTTGTCCATCTTTGATGTGCGATATCAGTTAGGTCAAGATTTTGGTGCCTGAGAAGGAGTGGTAATACTTCCATCCCCCAGCATGCATTTATGTAATGGGTTCTGGTGATTTTGCAGCTCCACAAAATGCATCAGCTTGCTAGTCTGGCTGAAAACTAACCTTTTCTTATTTATTATTTTTTTTTAAAGCTCTTTCTCAGAGCATAGGTAAACAGGCTGTTTTGTTTTACCATACAGTCACCCAGCTGCTAATCCATCACAAAGCATAATGCAGTAGGAAACTGAGGAATGCAGCAAGTTTTTCAGCTGATGACAGTACATTTTCAGGTTGGCAAAAGTTACCTCTTCACAGCTTTTCTGCAGACTGAAGTAAAGTGCCTGTCTTTCAGTAGGTTTCATGGTTAAGCCCACAAGGTCATCCTAACCATTTCTCTCCAGTAAAATTCAGAAGTGAGAAATTGGGGTTTATATCAAGAATTCCCACTTCAGGGAGAATTCTCATGAACAAGCTATTGTCATGTTTCTCTTCTGTCTTGTCACATCTTCTTCTTCTGTCTTTTAAGTAGTTAATTCTTTAACATAGATTTTCCATCTTCAGAATGGGAAAGTGCAGAATTGCCGTGCAACAACTTTTTTTTATGCCCTTCTCGATTAAAATATGAATTTGACTTTCCCATGAGGAGGTTGTATGACTTGAAATGTCATATTTTGAAGCAACTGAGGTTTCACAGTGCTTTTGTGGAAATGTGAGCACCGTGAATTCTTGACTATGTAATTGAGAGTCACCATGATTTATGCTTTGTGTTAACACTACCATGTTTTTGGCTGACTGCTGTATTTGGGCTCTCAGGGGAGTCTGTCACAGGGATGTCTGGTTACTGAATCACGAAGAAGTTTAGACCTGAGATAAGCGCCTGTGTGCTCAGCTGAGCTAAGGTATCTCCAATTGCATTCAAAAATAGACCTACAACTCTAACTTAATTTGAAAAATCAGGTCTCTTTCAGAGCTGAGAATGGAAATTCAATCTTGCATGAAATTATATAACAATGATGTAGTGTGTCATTGTGATAACGTAAGTGCTAATGCCAGGTAAATATTCCAACTGTCATTTTAAATTGCTATTGACTAACCATGCTAGGCAGAACCTTTCCCTTTGTGCAATCACAAATGGGATGGAGAATGAATGGGAATCTCAGAGGTGGTTCCTAATGTGCTCTTTTGGCAACTAGTAGCTGTTATGAGTGGACTGTACATTGCTCATCACTAATGAGTAGACTTGTTCTGCTGCAGGCTGATAGCTCAGCCTATTGAGCTGCCATGGGAGTGGAAGCTTGAGAGCAGCAGACTGAGTTGCAGTTTGTTTGCTGTCCAGTATCATTCAATTCCCAGGAAACAATGCCAACCTCAGTGACAAATTTTTTATCAGTAATTTTAAGCGGACTAAGCAATCTTTAAATAGAAATTGAAGGTAATCACCTAAGCTATCATTAAAAGGTTCATCTCAATCAGCAGACCCTGCTAGCTGATTGTCACCTGAAGCCTCGCAATTAACAAAATGACTGGTGTTTTTGACCAAACAGCTGAATGTGGCTTGATTAATAGTGCTGTGTAAAGAATGGCCTTTTTCAGTATTACCATAAGAACCGTCAATCCTGCATACCGCATTACGTTGAAGAGACTTTACGATGGATATAGCTGAGTGGTTGTATGTAAAATAGGCTTTAGCTGGCCTTTGGAGATTGAAGTAACAAAGTTCAAGTGCTTTAATTTTTTCATGTGCTTCCTTTATTGATATAGTATTAAATGAAAAATAAAGTTAATTCATATGTGGAATCGAGACTTTGAAATTAATGTGCACTAGGTAAAGCTGAAGTAGTGAGTAAAAAAAAAAGTTTGTTTTGATTTGCAGCAGTACCTAATTATTGCACGTGAACTAGCACCACACTGCTGTGAGCTGGGACTTGCTAAATAATGTTTTGAGTGTGCAGTTAGTAATCTAACTGCTCTGGTTTGGTTTTTTTTTTGCCTCCTTTTGTGTGTGCACGTTACAATTTCATGATCTTATGTTTTTTACCTGCCTGAATTTTGCCTTCTGTCTGTTTTACCCCAGAAGTACTTAGAGTTCTGTAGATACTGGCTACTGGCATAGGATCCCATTTCTGTGTTTCAATATTATGATTCCTGTCCTACTATATTGAAACAAGTAATAATTTACAAAAGCTTCGACTATTTATATTCTGTTGTTGCTGTAGTATCTGCATACCTGAATAGTTTAAATGTACAGAATTTTTTATCCTTCTGGTTCCTTTTGCATTGCTGTGTAGGAACAAATGAGCTGTGAAGCTCTGCAGCCTGACTCAGCAGTGGGAGCAGCTCCTACTCGAGTTGCTGCATACTGCAGTATGTATATGCAGTTTTCTTTGAAAATCTTTATTTGCTGTGCATAAACTGCAAACTAATGGAGTACAAATGAGTTCTTAGCTGAAGATGTGATGTTCAAGCTGCCGTGGTAAGGCCCACTTTGAGTATTTTTGGAAGTGGCTGGAGTCAGCCTCGAGTACAGATTTGTCAGCAAAATGTATGCATAGGCCAGTTTTTAATCCAGTGAAGTTGCAATTCGATTCACTCATGAACTGAGGCTGAACGCTGTTTAGTCTGAGCTCAGTACAAAATAGGGCGTATTTCCAGCCTTTTCTAAATGGATCGTGAATGTATATTCTGAAATATTTAAGTGAAAATTGGACATAGTAAACAACCTTTCAAACATTAGAGGAATAAAAATAAATACTTGCAGGTTATTAACATGCTAGATGTTGAACTTGAGCTTTCATCAGCGAATGTCAATATAAGTGTAGCTGACAGCAAGTAAAATTGCATAGTGCAATTTGACATAAGAAACAGGGACACAGGATAGAGTTGAATAGTCTTAAATCTTCTAGCAAAGGGATTTTCTTTAGAGAGAAAGAGGGCCTGCAGTTGCTGTGAATTCTGTGAAAGACTTTGCAATACCGTTTGATTTCATGTGGAAGTAATGAACATTTCATACACATATTTAGCAGATGAAAGGATGGCATCTTCCACTTCTTTGAACATCCCCTTCCCCCGTCAGGCTGAAACACTTCTAGTTGTTTTCCATTTCAGAAAAATACGTGAGAACCAGCACATCTTACACAGACAGGTGGATGCAGAAATAAAGTTCTGTGTAATAATGATGGTCTGTCTTTACAGCTGTGAATATAGTAATGTCTCAAAACCTGAATGCATATTTTAGGTGTAAATTTACTCTTCAGTGAATTAGTAATGTAACACCATTGCTCCAGACCTCAGTATATGTGCTCTATTCATATTACCATCAAATGGTAGTTGTGCATATGTAGGTTAAGAAAAACATGCCTTTAAGAAATAGCTGGTAATAGAAGTAGTTTAAATCAGGGTACAAAGGGGTGAAACTAGGAAAAGTATCTGATTCTAACAAAAATGTCACAATTGGAAAATAAATATTACTTTGAAAGTGAAAGATTTACTCTGCTTAAATTTAAACTGTGATAGTAACTAAATTGCCTACTGTAGAGCAGAAAATGGGTATGGCATTAGGACTTTCTGGGTTTAAAGTCTTTACTTCACATCTTGTGACCTTGATTTGATCCTCTATCAGGATAGCTTTGTCATATACAGAGCTAGAAAAAGGTTAAATAGACTTCTGTTATGAGTCATGCTATCACACTTTATAATGCTAATGTCTAAAATATCTCCAAAAATTTTAAGAATATTTACAAGCAAAATCTTCCAGTAAAGCTAGCTATGGAGCTGCAATTATCTTCATGTTTGAAATGCGTCAAGCCAAAGAAGCTTATGTGAGCCTATCAGTCCTGACAGCTTCCTGGAGAGACTTGTAACACAACCTGTTTCTTGGCTATGTACAGATGCAGGAGGCTAAAGTAACAAATCCATGTCAGAACCCCAAAGCCTCTGAAAATGACTACATTTTTAAACCACTTACAGTAGATTTTATGAGGAACAGAAATCAAGAAAATTTTGGGATATACAGTTCCCTCTTTTCACTATGACTTCGTTACTCTTTTTAGCCCTCACAGCTGGTTGTATGCAACACGACATTCAAAAAGGTAAGCAATATAAGAATCTGAAGTATGTGTATTTCATCATTTGCGCTGTAATAGATAAATTGATGTGAAAACAAAAACACAACAGCCTCATCTGTAAAATACTAGGACAAAAGGCAGAATCAGGATTTCTGAACAAACGCAAGAGATCCTTTCAAGAACTGCCTACTGCTTTGAACCCTTGGTTGTGTTTCTTTTGAGGAGGATGTATTTTAAGTTTTCTTGCAACTTCATTTATCAAAAGTTTTTTCAATATTGAATATCAGCCACAGCTTGTTAAATAAGTAGCATAATGCTCTCTTTTCCTAAAGGAGAAAGAAAAAATGCAAGCTGAAGGGGAAAAAAGGCACTGGTGGAAGCAATAAGTTATGCAGGGACAGCTGGTGATCTAGAATTCAGTCTTCTACTTAGTCTCTTGCTTCAGTAGAGTACAAACATCTCAGATTCCTCTACATGCTGGTTTGATGAGCTTATTTATCCTTGCCCTTTGTCATTTCCACTTTCACTGACATGTTGTGATGTACAGTTGTACCTTAGCCAGCTCTGATTACTTCAACTGGATAGCCTGTGCTGGCCTATTATGTTATATTTGAGATGATAAACATAAGTTACCATCTGTTAACATTTTTAGTTAGGTAAACTGAAAACAGCAGGAATGAGATCTTGCAGGAAATTTTTTTTTTTTAAATATCTTTTATTCAAAGATGAAACATTATTTTAATAATAACATCTAGATGATTTCTCATGCATTTGAAGTATTCAGACTCCAGGAGAAATTACTTCTTAAATAGACAAACCACTGACCAGGGCAAAATATTTTGGCTTGTGTACATTTCCTTAGTTTAAGCAGGACATACTACTCATTTTATTAAAGAGAGGTAAATGCACTTTATATATTACTGCTCCATTGTCCAGGTTAAATTTCCATATTGCTTATGCCTTTACTTATTTTCACACACAGTTTATTCTAGAAATACAAAAGAAAATAACTTCAGTAGCTAATAAAAGCAGTTAATCCTTTAAAGCTAGTATGTGTTATATGTAAACAAATACTCATTTACTTCTTGTCTCGCAGGTAAGATTAAAAAAAAGAGACTTAACAGCCGAACTGTTACCTTTGAAGCGTCAAAGTGTGAACAAGTCATTCAAGTTCTAGCTTCACCGTGAGCCTTACATTTGTTAAAGGCAAATGATCAAAAATAGTTGTATTTTTCATGTTTAGCTGAACCATTGAAGGTTTATCCTTGTGCGAGACATCCAACCACATGTAAAAATCATCACTTTCTCATAATAATGAATTGTACAAATTACAGTGGTTAAATGACAGTTTTAAAGATCTAGATGTATAACCCAAACTAGCTTAGAACAGTGACATACCATTGTAGCAATAAGTATCATTGATGTCTTTTTATATAGAAGTCTTTACCATGTGAAGTGACTTGTTTTATTCTCAGGTAGGGTTCAGTACCCCACTTTAAATAAAAGGCTTCATGAAAGATATATATTAGTTGGAAAGAATCCACCAAGCAACATAAGGATTATACTTTCTACAATCTGATTTTAAAAAAGAGAGATTACCTTCGCAGAAGGAAAGATTTAAAGGACTTGAAATGTGGCATAGGCTACTGAAAAGGGAAGAAGAAAGTCTTCTCTGAAGTTATTGGCTAGGACAAAAATTAATTGGTTTCACTTGCGGCATGGCATTGAAACTTTAACCTGGACTGTAGTTCTACAACTTTTTCAGGAAAATTACACTTTCTTTAATTCTAAGTCAGTACTGTCTTCCCTGCCACTCCTTCCAACCAAAAACCCAAAAGGTAAAGAAAAGCAATACTGAGTGGTAGACCACTTACAAGTTTTCAGTTCTGTTTTAACCACCAAAGTGGAACGGTTTTGTTACACATTTACCACAGATTAAGGAAAAAGATTGAATAGCAACCAGAATTAAATGTTAAGACCCAGATTTAAAACATAATTAAGAAAACAGCAAAATCATGTTATTAACTGTGGGGCAGCGTGTATCTGTTTTCCAGGTCTAGCAGGGTCATACATTCAGCTACAGTAAAATTTGAAGTGTACTGTCTGATGGTGTTTCTTTTCAAGCTCTGAACAAATAAAGCATGAAGCTATATTTAAGAGTGCATTACATTTTATTTATTAAATGTTTACACTTATAAAAGTCTACCAATTTCAAGTACAAACTCAGATTAAGTTATCCATTCCATAAATCATATCAGCGTAAGAATTTGCAGTACTAACAGTGCAGTGACAATTACATGAAAAAAAAAGTTCAGTTATTTGACTGGAAATATAACAGTATGTCACAATATATTGCAAGCTCGATGTTTACTTCAAAGTAGTATGCAGCATAAATGCAATGTTTAACGTTATAGGACTCTTAAAACTGGGAGAGGGTAATCTGTAGTTTTTACTTAGTTATGGGAGCTATTTTACTAATTAATCAGTGAACAGGAAAAACAAAAGTAACAACACACAGAAATGACCATGAGAGTTGTACTTATTTAAGACAGCCTGAGAAACAGATAACTGTAACATCAAGGAATAGACTGTGTAACTGGCTCGTTATCTGCCCACTGGAAAAAGCCACACTGTTTTTCCTTTCCTAAAGAGCACACAAAAAAGTTCTTTCCATTATTGGGACCAAGCTTCAACACCATCTTCATAACACATCGCTTGCCATGGTGACAAAATGGAAAATTCAAGTCAGCCCACTGTCAAAAGAAACAGTTTTTAGGCACAGTTTTAGCATATATATTAGCTCTGAGCTCTTTGTTTTAAAATTAAAAAGGGAGATGGAGAAGGGAGGCCTTAACAGAAGTTCTTACTACTTCGGATAGTTTGATCTCTCTGGTGATCAGTGCACTGCATGCACTTTAATTGGTGTTACATATTATAACTAGCTTTGTAAGTTTAACTGATGTTAACGCACAGTTTTCTACAAATTAAGGCATCAGTCATTACTGACTTGAATTTATATATTATCTTTCTGTTGGTAGGTGACCCAGCCATGTACAGTCACAGTGAGAAGCAGAGACCATAGTTTGCAGCCATGAAGGCTGGGTTGCACAGTGCAGCTGTGGAAGCAATGGTTTAGACAGACTATAGGATGTGTGCCCGAGATTTCAAGATTTCTGCTTGACAGAGACATAGCTGATGGCCAGATTTAAAGTTTGCAGCAGTCCTTCTTCAACCCAGAGACTGAACTAAATGAGCTCTACAAGTCACTCCAAATCAATAATTCCACTATGCATCTGTCTTACGTTACACTGAAGCAGATTAAGAGCATTTGCACAAGCAGGTATGTTCTCAGATGTAAGAGAAGTAACTGAAACAATAAGCTTACAGCTATGATTATGCTCTTAGTTTCAATTCCGTGTGAACAGATATGATCCATTAAAAGCATGAGGTTATTTTAAACACTTTTTGCACAATTACAGATGATTGGGGTAAGGTGGCTGCATGAAAAAGCATTTGAATTAAGCAAAAAGTGGGAAACATTACATATTAGAGAAGAGTCCATGAAGTCTTATATACTTACTTGAAAATAGTTGCACTGAGTTTCTGGGGGTAGAGGACAGCTGTAAAACTTCCTGCCCTTGTTTTCTCCATCCTTCCTCACAATTCTGAGTTTGCAGGGGCGACCATGTTTACTGCAGCGAGGAGGGCCTGTGCTTAATGTATGAATGTCATATGTTGAATTAACTTGAAGTTTGCTGTAATGACAGGTTACAAAATGACTTGTGCATAATACTAAAGGGATTACCAACAACACAGCCAAAGAGCTCTCTCTTACTGTTATTATAGCAAGCTCAGTGCACATTTGCACATAATGACAGCCAAAGAACTTGCTTCTCTAATGCAGCCTATTGCTCCTTTAAAGCTGAATGATTACTGTGAGTGAATAAACAAATCTAGAAGGTATCACATCAGTTTTGCCCAGCATTAGTCTTGGTTTTATATTATTTCAATGTATTCCTAAATTCAGTTGCAAAACAAAATAAGTCATGCTACCTATGTTATATTGCCAACCCTAAATTCTACCATATTTTAAAAGAATATTCTGCTTTCAGTGGGAAAAAGATCAATACCAAGCAATCAGTCAAAGCTGAAGGTATTTGTATGCTTCCTAGAATTTTCCTATTCTCTTTACTAAAAAATTACTTTAATGCTTGTATTCTGACAAGAAGTAATCTGGCTAAGGGGGTGGAACCTTGCTCTCTGGATGGGATAAAGTTTCTTTCTTCCTCCCTCTTGATTGAGGTAGAGATTATCTGAATGCAATACACAAGGTTTTATTTAGAAATGGTAACACAAAGAAGAATATTTATCCTCTTTGAAATATGTTTATAGAGCATATATTATTTGTAATATGTTTATAGAGCAGAAAGGCAGTGATGAAGCCACAGGGAAAACTGAAAAGATCAATTAGTTATTTTCATTCTTGTAAAGTTTTCAGCTTAGGAAATTTATGTCTGGAAGATTATAGCCCTGTAGACAACAAAGTTTTATTCTAATACCTCATTAAAACATTCTCCCTGCACCCCACCAGAAAAAAGAACAACAACAACAACAAAAAAAACAAAAACAAAAAACCCCACAAAACTTCCACATTTTGTGGTACAAAGCTTGTTTGCCCTCCGTAATGCATAAGTTGGTGGCCCTTGACCTGCTACTGTGATTGATATCCAGTTTATTCTTTGCACTCTTATTCTCATTCCAGCTACATCTTTCCTCTGTAGTTTCCTATTGAGACAGCAAGTAGAATAGTTATTCACAGAGCATAAACTCGCTAGCAAGATCCTATTTCAAAACTGGTGCTTCAACAATGCAAGAAGTAACTTCTGTATTTCAGATCAGACACGCGACTAAGATCTCTGTAGTGTATCACAAACATCTTTCACATTCACCCTGCATAATTTACCATCATAGGTGAAGTCTAACTTGCACTCCCATTACTGTTGTATATGTCTGCCCAAGTTTTCCTTAACAATCCTATCACATTCTCACATTTCTCTTGACTAGAAATGGATGTGTCTGAACTGTGTCTGGCTGTGTGACTTAAAATTCAGGATGGGTGGAGCACTGAAGTAATTGCATATAGGATAGAGAGTAAAGTTAAGAGAAAATAGTGACAGTAGGTTTATCAAGTTACCTTGATCAGAAGTTTGTATCATGCAAAGAAGTTGAAAATTGCTATCTGACAAATACTTTCAACTAAAATATACAAGTGATTCAGTTATTTTCCTTATGGTATGAGAATTCACACATTTTAAGTGAGATAGTAAATCCCTCTCTAGCACCTCTAACTTACTTTTAGACAACTAGCACATGTTAAGAGTGTTGCATCATCAACCTGTTTCTCTTCAGGTTGTAATTAAGAAACATATTGAGCATACATTCTTTTGCAAATAATGAAAGCAAAAGATTAAAGAACCTGCATTTACACAGGGAAAACAAGTTAATAATCAAGACAGTTGGGGAAAAAAGATCACATATCTAATAAGTACTTTAGAAAGAAACACTGGTTTACATACTTGTCATCTTTCACAATGATTTCAAGATCTCTCCAAACAAATAGCCAAGGCAAGCAGCAATCAGACAACTCCTTTGGTAGAACTGTACTAGTATACTTATTTGACCAATCTTTTTTATTCACAGGAATGCCTGAACTATGAACAGATGTTTAATTAACAGCAGTACTGGCCAGATGCCAAACTCAGGGCTTTTCCAGCAACAGTGCTTTTCAAGTCTCAGTGTAGTTTTAGTTACTCAAGAGGAGGTTACCTTTGGCAGAAATCTGAAGACTGCACTGTGTAAACTCCACAACACAATATTCCATTCATCTTCAGGGATAAAGATGGTTTATGTAATAACAAAAAAAAACCAAAATGTGTTTATATTTTAGAACACATACCTATTTGGTACATTATATTGGTGAACAGAGGGTACATGATGAGTCTTCTGCTTCTTCTTTATGGGCTTGAAAGAGAGAGGTTCTTGACAGGAAGATGAAGCCACAGAAGTTACATTTGTTGAGCAATACTTGTCTATGCTTATTCCTGAGTGGCAGACATTATTTTTATTCTGGCTGAAATTGCCTTTTGGAGCAACATACTCAGAGCATCCATCAGATACCTGGGTATCACTTTTCAATATTGCTTTATTACCAAGATCTGTTAGGACAAGAGTTGTAGTTCCAAATGCAGTTTTTCTGTTGATCTTTATTTCTGTGCTTGGTTTTCTGAAATCATTACAAGGGTATTTCATGAGATTTATGTTAAAGTCTGCAGAATCTTCAACTTTCTCTGTCTTCAATGAAGAACTCACTATGCAAAATGTGAAACAAATACAGCATTAGTTCTTGAAGTAGAAAAGTTCAGTACAGAATGATTATAGGATTAGCTTTAACCCTAAAACCACACACATGCATACCTCTAGACTTCATTCCTTGGAATATGTGTAGCAATTCAAAAAAGGAGCAAGATTCTTGACTCAAATAATTTTCTGCAAACCCCTCAACTGAACATTTAAATCACTTTTTCTACAGACAGTGAAGGAGAATACAAAGATCCTCTTCAGACTGAAAACAGGTCTCAGTGGAAAGTCTGCCCACTACCTCTCTTATCTCTTCTTAATATCTAAATTCTACAGAGAAGGTAGCAATCTTTGTGTCCCTTTATAGGTCTCATTCACATCTGCTTTCTGCCCACTGAGAGGTCTAGATAATAGCATTAAAGTTCCAGTAGGAGATATCAACAAATTTAGTCCAAAATCATCCTTAATCTGAACTCAGAAAAAAAGAAAAAAAAAAAAAAAACCAAACCAAAAAACTAGGCCCTGAGAAATCCAACATTGCTTTGGAAAGGGTACCAAAAATCTAGTTCCCTTCTGGTTTTGTTCACATGAAAGAATGTGAATTACTTTTCTACACCACTGATGATTTCTCTGCCAGGCATTTGCTCCAAGTGTCTAACAATTATAATGAGAGTTTAAAGTATGGTATTTTGTTTCACTCCTTGCCCCAGCAAAACTAATGGTCACCACAGAGACTTGTCTATAGAATCCCCACATGCAAACAAAGCTGTAAGGCAAGACACTTTTAGGATTTAAGATAAGACAGTTTCTATGATCATCTGTGTAGGATTTCCTCCAAATCTGACTTTAAGTTTGCTAAAGTTGTATAAATACAATTCACAGTAAGTCAGTTCTATAGTTCTAAAAACTGCACCAAAACCACAACCCTCCTTTCCCCAGTACAGGCTCCAGGCAACCTTTCAATACCTTCAGGCCTTGAAGTCAAACAGGCATCACAAGCTTCAGCAGAAGGCTTGTTTATTAGGGTACAGTGCATACACGTCCACTCTTCTTCACATTTCTGAGCTATGTGTTCATTAGAACATGACCCCCTGCCATATGCCCAACCAATTAGGCTATTTCTAGTTGGCAGTTTGCTGTGAAACAGAAGAATGATGTTAGTCTTTTGTGACGTTTCCTCTACAGATTACCTTACATCTGTATGTTCAGGGAGGCAAGAATCTAGAGAACAAGCAGTAGAACATGCTATACCTGCCTAATAGCATGTCACTGTAAGAGTTTGATTTTCTTCTTTACCTAAAGGGCAAATCTTTCCCAAGTAATACAAATATTCAAACTAACACCAACAGAAAGTTAACAATGAACTGATACACTCTGCAACACAATGCCACAGCCTCTCTCAAATTCCCTACTATTCTTGAGTAGCAAGAAATATAGCAAAAAAGGACAACCACTTCTGTATATTCCCCCCCCCCCATCTGTTGTACAGAACATTTACTAACAGATGCATTACTGAATGAAGAACTGTTCAGAAGTTGCTACAGACAGTCACACAATCTATCAAATTTCAACAATTTTTTTCGCTCTCATGTAAATGACACCCACTAGGCTGCTTTGTTGTCATAAAAGCCAACAGAACAGAAAATGTTTAAGTTATAAAGTCTTTCTTTTGTGTTAACATTTCCTGATTTTTTTTTAAACATTTAGATGCTTGTTCAGATTTAAGAACTTATTTCTGTGCTTTTCTTCTTCTCATTATTATTAGGAATTAGAATTAGGAACGTCCTAATTACAAGTGCTGAGACAAAGCTGTACTGCAAATGCTTCTTTCTATAGTTTATTTGTAGTTATTTTCCTTTAAGTTACTGTACTCCTATATTGTTACATATATTTAGAACCACAGTTACTGTTTTAGTCACTGCATGCTATGAAGGACTAGTTTTGTCATACTATTCAAACATTATTAGCATGCAAAATGTAACAGGAACTTATCAGTTCAATGACATGCAAAATTTTAGGTACTACATTTGTTAAGTTATCAAACATTTGTCTCTGTAGTTGGCAAACTGTTGTGACACTCCTTAGACTTATCACTTACTCTATAATTAGCACTCCCCCTAGCAGGCTAGATTTCTAAAATGTTTGCTGTTTTTTTTCCCCCAATGGTAGAGATATCTACCACAGCTTTTTTCACAAAATGAAAGATAGAGAGGATAATGAGAACTGTTGATATACCAGAGATACCGTGCCATCAACAGTTATAATAGACATTACAGTATCATTCAGAAAATACTGGGGTAGATAACAAAACAGCCTAACTAGTAGTATTAAAAATGGGTATTTTTACATTATTAGATAATTTCTACTACTCAGCTATCAAAGATGTGTTACCAAACTGAAATTATTCAGTACATCTTCGAGTATAATACTCCGCCCACCCTCCCTTTGCATTTTAGATAGAGAAAGATAGGAAAAAGCTGTAT
This sequence comes from Aquila spilogaster, assembly GCA_024606505.1. Lineage (NCBI taxonomy): Eukaryota > Metazoa > Chordata > Aves > Accipitriformes > Accipitridae > Aquila > Aquila spilogaster. The sequence goes on from JANHGO010000001.1 coordinate 51,430,442, forward strand.
TTTAAAGACTCAAGGTATACTTGAATTTGATGAAGTTGCTTATAATGGGTGCTGTCTTCATTTTCTCATTTGAACACAAACATAAGCTACTGCACTTAACCTAGAAACCACGGAGTTAAATTCTATAGTTTATGATCTGTAGCAAGTCAGTTTGATCACATGGGCTCGTTTTCACCTTCAAACATGAGAAGGTTGGACTTGCAGATAAGCCACCTGAGAGATGAGGATACTTCAAAGTGGTAGAAGTTACTGTGTAGCAGAAAGAGCAGTAGAATGCAGCAGTCTGACCATAAGGATGAAAACAGTACTGGAAACAGCCTTGTAGGGAGGTCACTCTGGAAGTAATACCTCCTGTTTATTTCTGAGGAACTACCACAGATACAAAGAGTACAATTAACACTACTTGATAGAGCAGATTCTCAGCTACAAAACATTATTTTTCAACATAGTCACCACCAGTAGCTACCCATTTTCACCAGAGATGAACGAGAGCCCACATGCCTCTCTTGTAAAAATCTGTACATCTGTTCAGAGCATGGCTTGTCTTTCACTTCACTGCTGCCACTGCTGAAAACAGGAGACATTACTTCCAGAGCAGCCTTCATGTTTCTATAGCTACCATTACCACAACATTAACTGAAATATACTGTTGCTTAGTTATTTGTTTTCAGAAAGATACTGCTTATTCTAGAGTGGAGAGAAAGTTTTTTCTTTCCTTTGCATAATTTCCTAGTTATCTGACTCGATGGAACCTTTCCAACTCCCTACTGTTCTTCAAAGTACTTCTCATAACTTTCAGGAAAAAAAAACAACCCAGCAGATTGATGTTATCAGCATGTGAAATATTTATCTTCCATGCTGGAATTTTCTATTTCTGATCTGTACTGAGAAGTGATTTTTAAGCTTTAAGCAAAATCCCTTTGGCCATTTGAATCTTGAAAGAAAATTGGGAGTAAGGGTGGCAGAGTAAGATAATTTTGTGTAAATCTTCTATATTTTTCTGTAAATCTTATAAAAAAATCTTTTCTCTCTCAATACACAAATATACACGCACACACACAAACACATGCACTAACGAAAGCAAAGTTTTTCAAATGGCAACTGTGTCTTTGTCAACGGTTTAAGGGCTGGTTCAGCCCGATTCCGTGACAAAGGGGTGAGGAGACCCACGGGCCCAGACCCCGGGAAAGGGGAGGGGGAAAAGGAAAAAAAAAAAGAAAAAAAGATGGGCCTGAAAAGAAAACAGTGGCAACGA
>JANHGO010000001.1:51431796-51453335 GCA_024606505.1 Aquila spilogaster
TCTCCCCCATCCCACTGGGTGGGGGGGGAGTGAGTGAGCGGCTGCGTGGTGCTTAGTTGCTGGCTGCGGTTAAACCACGACACCACTAATGATGAACATTCTTACAGATATTAAGGAAAGGATGGCATTTTCCACTTCTTTGAAAGTACCCTTCCACCATCAAGCTAAAGCACCCTTACTTATGTTTTCCATTCAGAAAAACAAGTGAGAACTAGCACTGTTTTAGACAGGAAGGTGGATGCAGAAATAGTTGCATATGTATAATTGTAAAGGTCTGTAGTCACAGCTGTGACATAGTCATGTCTCAAAATTTGAGTGCATATTTTCAGTGTAAATCTATTTCTCCCTCAGTGAATTACTAATATAAGACTATTGCTTCAGCTCTTGATCTGTTTGCTGAATTCACGTTGCCATCAAATGGTAGTTGTGCATGTATAGATTAAGAAAAATACATGTCTGTCTAACAAATAGCTGGTTATAAAAGTACTTTAAATAAGGGTATAAAGGCATGAAACCGGGCATAAAATTTGTTGATTCTAACCTGAATGTCACAAATTGGAAAAGAAATGTTACTTTCAAAGTGAAAGATACACTCTGCCTATACTTACTTAAGCTGTAATAGTAACTAAAGTGCTACCATAAAGCAGAAATTGGGTATGGCATTAGCTTTTTCTAGGTTTAAAATTTTTACTTCACAACTTGTGTGACCTTGATTTGATCCTCTAAAAATGGTTTTACATAGCATCTCAGCTGAGTTCAGAGAGCTTTATGAGGTTAGCTTTGTGGTATATAAAACCAGAAAACGTGTTTTCTGCATAAGGTTAAAGACAGGTTTCTGTCATGAGTCATGCTATTGCTTTGTAATGTTAATGTCTAAAAAAGCTCTCTAAAAATCGTAAGAGGGAGCACTTAGAAGTCAGCTTTACAGGAAGACTCCTTTTTATTACAGAACTACCCTCACCACCTCATTCAGAATGCATCTAGTCAAAGCAGCTTATGTGAGCCTGTCAGTCCTAACAGCCTCTTATAGACACTGGCAATACATCCCATTTCTCAGCTGTGTATGGGTACAGGTTAAAGTAGCAACTCTATGTCAGAACCCTAAGGCCTTTAAAAAGGGCTGCATTTTTTTAAAAGCTATTTACATTGGCTTTCATGAGGAATATAAACGACAGAAAATGTTTGGGACAGGCAGTTCCCTCTTTTAACTAAGGCTTTGTTATTCTTTTTAGCCTTTGCAGTTGATTGTATGCAATGCAAGCCATTAAAATGTGTAAGACAGATATGAATGTGAAATAAGCGTGTTCTGTCACTTGCACTGGAATAGGTGAATCAATGTGAAAAAATAAACACATTTGTAAACTATTAGGACAAAAGCTGAAAATCAGGACTTTTTATCTTGAGCAAACACAAGAGATCCTGTCCAAGAACTATCTACCATTTTACACTCTTGGTTGCAGATTCTTTTTGAAAGGTTGAGAGGGGGATCTATTCCAAGGTCAGTTTTCTTGCCAGCTTTTTTTTTATTGAAACCTTTTATAACCACAGCTTGTTAAACAAGCTACATAGTGCTGTCCTCCCCAAGAAGAGGAGGAAAAAAGTAAAAAAAATTAAAAACCCCACCATTTGCAAAAGCAGAAAGTTATGCAGAGGCAGCTGGTGAATTAGAATTCACTGCCTCCTGCTTAGTCTCTTACATCACTGGAGTGCAAACATGCCAGATTCCTCCATGTGGTAGTTCACTGTCATGAGCTCAGGCTATCCTTGCCCTTTATTTCCATTTTGGCCTTTCCTCACTTTGTGATACTAAAAAGCCAGGATATATCATAAGCAAGTTTAGGCTGATATAAATATATACCACCCCTTCAAAATAGATGCCCAAGGGAACACACTCCACAAACTTTTGAAGTTTATAGCTTAAATGGGAGGTATTTATAGGGGAGACATGAGATTAAAATGAAATAACTTATAATCTTGTTATTTAATGTATAGTGTAATAGCCTTAGCAATGCAAAAGAACAGTTAAGTTCCCCTACTTTCATGAGGTTTAGGGAAGAGTACTAGTCCCAGAGTTGTTTAAGTTGAGTGTTAGGTGGTAATCTAATTTCTAAATTTAAAGTTTTGTTTATGAAATAAACATTTCTCCATAAACATTTATTCCCTAAACAAAACTTTCCTGTTGCACTTCTTTAATAGCCATACCTTCCCTGTGGCTCCTGCCTTATTTCCTGTTTAAAATTCTTAAATTTATTTTTATACATTTCAGAATTCCTTTAAAACATTTTACATTTTACCTGCTAGATGACATCTCTTGCCTGAATTTGAGCTAAATATCCATTTCCTGAAACAACTGTTTGTCCAAAACAGTGATATCATCAATCAGCAATACAACCGTTCTGAAACATCTTGAGAGAGACTTAGATGCTTAGAATTCTTAACCTGTTTTATTGCAACTTCATGCACAATCAGAGACTTTATAAAATCTCTAATTTGCAATCTCACTGGTAGATAGTGAAGTACAGCTGTTCAGGCCACTTACCTCCAGCCAGCTCTGGTTACATCAACTGGCTAGCCTATTACATTATGTTTGGGATGATAAATGCAAGTCATTGCACGCTAACATTTGTAGTTAGGCTGAAAGTAGCAGAAATGAGGTAATACAGAAAGTCACTTTTAAAAAATAAAATACAACTTTTATTCAAGATGAAAATTCTACTATTTTAATAGTAAGATTTTTAATGTAGGTTATTTCTCATGCTTTTAAATTATTCAAACTTTGCAAGAAATTACTTGTTAAATAGAGGAACCAATGATCAGGACAAAATACTTTATTTTAAACACTTTTCCTTAGTTTAGTCTTTAAGCTGGACATACTACTCATTTCAATAAAGAATTCAGATTGTGCATCGTCAGATGCAACATCACTGTTCCAGTATCCAGGCTAAATCTGTATATTGCTTATGCACTTTTTTTACAACATGTTCTAGAAATATAAGAACAGAAAAAGGAAACTGAGTGCAGTAGCTAATAAAACCAGTTAATCCTTTAAAAACTTGCATGTGTTACATGTAAACAGATACTTCTTGTCTGGCTGTTAAGATAAAAAAAGACGTAATAGCCCAACTGTTATCTTTGAAGTGTCCAAGTTTGAAAAAGTCACTTAACTTTCAGCTTCAGTGATACCTTAACATTTGTTGAAGGCAAGTGATCAAAACCAGTTGTATTTTTTTTTGATTTTTTCTGTTTAGCTGAACTGCTACAGAGTTATCCCTGTGTAGAACATCCAAACACATGTACGATTTAAAAATAAGCAGGTGCTTTATCACAGTAATCAATTGTACAAATATAAGAAGTGAGGAACTGGTTACATAGCAAATTTAAAGATTTAGATGTATAAGCATAAGCTAGCAGTGACATATTGTAACAAGCATAATATAAAAAGATGGCAATGGAAAGTCAGTCTTCACCATGTGAAATAGCTTGTTTTTTTCTCAGCTGGAGTTCTGTACCTCACTTTAAATAATAGGCTTCATAAAAGATATGTGTTATTTGGAAAGTGTCCATTGAGCAACAGAAGGATTATAGTTTCTACAATCTGATTAGAAAAGATTTCCTTCATATAAGGTAAGTTTTAAAAGATTTGAAAGGTATCAAAGGCTATTGAAAAGAAGAAATAATAAAGCCTCTGAACGTGTGTTGGTTCAGACAAGAATTAAACGGTTTGGCTTGCACTGTGGCATGGAAGATTTAAATTGGACTGAAGTTCCACAACTTTCTCAGGAAAATAAAGTAGTTCTTCCCCCTCAACAACAACAAAAAGGCAAAAAAGCAGTTAGCTATCAGAAATGACACAATTAATTCTGAAGCATTTACATAGACTGAAGGACCATTTACAAGAAGCTTTTAAACCTGTTTCATGTCTCACATTTTTGGTGGGAAGCAATGCTACTTCCCATTACTTTCCTTTAAAAACTGATTGTGATTCAATAATTTATGAAGATTTGAAGAATTTTGTTTCTGCTTTACTTCACATTTGATAATTTACCATATTCTATTTACTGTTCCCCTTTCTTCATCAAATAGTGGTAAGTCTAGGAAGTGTAAACTGAGTTTTAACCACCTAAGAAGTATGGGTTTATTATACAACTCACATTAATTGGGGAAAAAAAGTTCAGTAGCAACTAGAGTAAAATGTTAAGATCTGGATTTAAAATATATAATTAAGAAAACTGCAGACTCATGTTATTAGTTTTAGGGCAGTTTTTGTCTTTGTTTTCCAAAACTAGCAAGGTCACGCATTCAACTATGGTAACATTCAAAATGTACAGTCTGTTGCTGTTTCATTTTAAGCTCTGAGGAAATAAAGCATGAAGTGGTATTAAAAAAGTATATTCAGTTTTTATTAACTTTTATCAAGTACAGGTTTACATTTATGAAAAAGTCTATCAATTTAAAATACTAATTTAGATTAAGTTATCCATTCTACAAATCACATATGCTTGAAAGTAGGCAGTGCTGTCAAAATTCAGTGGTATTTACATAAAAAAAGAAAACGGTTCAATTTTTTTATTAGAAATATAACAGTATGTTACAATACATTGCAAGCTAGATGTTTATTTCAAAATACTATGCAACATGCAAGCCGTGTTTTAATTTTTATAGGACTATGTAAAATTACTCTTTCCAAATCCGCAGTTGTTTACATTGTTGAAGCTATTTTACTAATTAACCAGTGAACAGGGAAAAAGACAAAACAAAACCAAACCAGAAATGACTAGCAAAGTTGTATGCCCTTAAGACATCCTGAGGAGCAGATAACTAGAACATTGACCTCAAGGAATAACCTGCATACCTGGCCCATTTTCTGCCCATTGGAAAAAGCCACACTGTTTTTCTTTTCCAAGAGGGCACACAAAAAAGTTCTTCCCATTATTGAGACCAATCTTCAACACAGTCTTCATAACACATCGCTTGCCGTGATTACAAAATGGAAAATCCAGGTCAGCCCACTGCAAAAAGAAACAGGATTTAGGCGCAGTTTTAGCATGTGTGATGGCTATGAATTCCTTATTTTAAAATTAGCAATGGAAACAGATCTACAGGGGACACCCTAGAAGAAACTCTTCGTAGTAGTTAAGATAGTTGTTTTTTCTTTTGTGGTCACTGATTTTAGATTTTTCTTTAACATTAATTGCAACCATATGCACTTTAACTGATGTAGCTTTAATTGATGTTAACACAGTTTTCTTCAAATTAACGCATTATAGTCATTACTGTCTTGAGTTCATCTGTTAACTACCTAGTGGTAGGTGACTGAGTCAAACTCTTCTCAGTCATATACATTCATAGCAAGGAGCAATGGCCCCCAATTGCAGCTAGGAAGGTCAGGTTAGAGGTATTAGTGCAGCAGTGGGAGCGGTTGCCCAGGCAGATGACAGAATCTTCACCCTTGGAGGTTTTCAAGATTTTGGCTAGACAGAAATGCATCTGATGTCTAGATCTAGAGTTTGCCATAGTCCTTCTTCAAAAGCAAGAGGCTGAACTAAACAACTTGTACAAGTGCCTTCAAACCAACATTTCTGCTATGCATCTGTTTTACATCACGCAGAAGCAGATTAAGAGCATTTGGCCAAGCAGGTGCCTTCTCAGGAGCAAGAGAAGTAACTAAAACTGTAAGCTTATAACTACTGTTATGCTCTTAGTTTCAATTCAGTGTGCAAAAATATTTAAAGTTACCCCAAACTTTAAATGGATTTTATTTGTCCACAATTACAGATTACCGGGGCAAGGAGGCTGCAGGAACAAGTGCTTATTAGAAGACAGGCCCTGAAGTCATATACATACTTGAAAGTAGTCACATCGAGATTCTCTGGGTAGAGGGCAGGTATAAAACTGCCTGCCCTTGTTTTCTCCATCCTTTCTCACAACTCTGAGGCTGCAGAGACGGCTGTGTTTACTGCAGCGAGGATGGCCCATGCTTGACATACAAGTATCATCTGTCATATTAGGTTGAGATGTGCTGTAATGACAGGTTACAAAATGACTGCTGTGTAATGTTAAAGGGATTACCAGCCAAAGAACTCTCTCCTACCATTACGATAGCTCACGCAGTGTACTTTTACACACAATGACAACTAGAGAACTTACTTTTCTAATGCACCCTATTGCGCCTTTAAAGCTGACTGATTGCTAGTAGTGAATAGACAAGCCTGTGTGCTTTTCTTGCAGATATACCAGTTTCCACAGCATTAGCCCATGTTTTAAATTATTTCAAAGTACTCAAATGAATCTGCAAAACAAAATAAGTATTACCACCACTATTACACTGCCCACCCCAAATTCCAATATATTCTAAAAGAGTATTCTGCTCTCAGTGGGAAAAAGACCAATACCAAGTAATTACTCCAGGTTAAAGGTATTTGTGTGCTTCACAGAAGACTCCCACCCTCTTTACTAAAAAGTTACAGTAATGCTCCAAATCATATTCAGACAAGAAGTAATCCATCTGAGGGGGTGGAAAAGTGTTCTCTGAATGGGATAAAGTTTCTTTTTTTCTTCCTCATGATTGAGATAGTCAGAGATTATCTGAATGCAGTACACAAGGCTTTATTTAAAAATGGTAACATGAAAAAGATTAGTTCTCTGAAATGTATCTTTCCAATGTATTTATAGAGCAGAAAAGCAGTGATGAAGCCTTAGCAAAAAAAAGAAAAGATTCATTAATTCATTCTTGTTAAGTTATTAGCTTAGGAATTTTATGTTCTCTTTTATGTCTGGAAGATTGCAGTCCTGCAGACATCAGCAGTTTTCTTCCAACACCTCATTAAAACAAAAGAAAAAAAAACACCCAAGTTTTTGTTGGTTTTTGTTACAAAGTATTTGGGTTTTGTTGGTTTGTGGTTTTTTTTTTTTTAAAACATTGAAGCTGATGACTTGCTATAACTACCTGTTATTGTGATTGATACTGTCTCATTTCTTCTTTGCACTCCTCTATTCTCAGTTATCCTGCCTACATCCTCAGTTCTCTGTAGTCCTCTACTGAGACAGCAAGGAGAAAGGATATTCATACAGCCTAACCTAGCGAGCCAGTGAGATCCTGTTTCAAAACTGATGCTTCAACAATGCAAGAAATAATTTCTGTATTTCAGAACAGACACATGACCAAGAACTTTGTAGCATGGCATTAATATTTCACATTCACCCTGCATAATTTACCACTGTGACATCTCCCTTGCATCCCATTACTGTTGTGTACTCCTGCCCAACTTTTCCTTGACAACCCTAATAGTTTCTCACATTTCTCTTAACTAGGCAACACATGTGTCTGAATAGGGCTGTGTAAATAAAAATTCAGGATGGTTAGAGCATTTAAGTATTTACATATAGGATCAGGAGGAAAGTTAAGAGAAAATAGTGATGGGAGGTTCATCAAGGTACCTATACAGAGCTTTGTATCATGGAAGAATGTTGAAAACTGTTAGTTGACAATTAACTTCAATTAGAATATATTCATTCAGCTACCTTCCTTTTGTCATCTTTCACAATGACTTCAAGATGTCTTTAAGCAGATAGCAACTACAGTGCTAAGATCAGACAACTCCTTACGTAGAACTGTGCTTGTTGACTTATTAGAGCTATATTATCCTATTCCATGGGAATAGCTGAACTATAAACAGCTGTTTAGTTAACAGCAGTAGTGGCCAGATGCCAAAATAAGGACTTTTCCAGTGACCGCCTAGGTCATTCAGTGCTTTTGAAATCTGAGTGTAATTTTAGTTACCCAAGAATAAGTTACCTCTGGCAGAAATCCAAAGACAACAGTGTCTGAACCCAACAGCACAGTATTCCATTAATCTTCAGGGATAAAGTTGGTTTATGGGATTATAAAGACACTTGTTTACATTTTAGAATACATACCTGATTGCTATATTATATTGGTGAACTGAGGGCATATGATCAGTTTTCTGTTTCTTCTGTACATGTTTGAAAGAGAGAGGTTGCTGACAGGAGGACAAAGCCATAGCAGTTACATGTGTTGAGCAATCCTCATCTGTGCTTCCACCTGTCTGGTAGACATTGTTTTGTATTTGTTTACAATTGCTTTTTGGAGCAACACACTGAGAATGTCCATCAGATATTTGGGTATTATTTCTCAAAACAGCTTTGTTACCAAGATCTGTTAAGACAAGAGTTGTAGTTCCAAATGCAGCTTTCCTGTTGATCTTTATTTCTGTGCTTGGTTTTCTGAAATCATTACAGGGGTACTTCATTAAGTTTGTGTTAAAGCCTGCAGAATCTTCAACATTCTCTGTCTTTGGAACTAAGGAAAAATAAATTATTGGTTATAATCCATCTGTGTAGAGTGATACATCATATTTCTGATCTGTATTCGTAAGTCATCATAGAGGAAGTGAAAGAGTAAATTTACCATACCATCTTGAAAAATCTCAGAACTTGTCACAGATTAGATATAGTACCAAATTTCTTACAATAAAAAAAGCTTATGCACTTTTGGAGTCACATACAACATGTGCTTCAAGATAATACTACTATTGCTTGAATAGGACCAGATGTGAATCATACTCTGTAAATGAAAGTTATTTGAGAATTAGCCATACAAAATTGAATTTGGCCCAAATACAGGGATTAAAATATTTAATTTTTTTCAGAATAACCTTTTATAACCCCAGCACTGGGAGATCGCAGGGTATGGTACCTCCAGCAGCAATACATTATCTATTTTGAAAGTATTGTTTTACTATTGACACAAAAAGGAATATCCATTTGTTAGGTTTTCTAGTGCTTTCAGGGTTCCATCCTTTCCAAACATTGTGCATATCCAAACTTATTGATCCCTTACTGTAAGAGGCTTTAGAAGCAAGCAGTTCAGACATTTACTTTGCACTTATTTCCTAACATGAACAACAGTATGTTTCTTCACAGAATCAAAGGCCTGGCTAGTGGCCACTAATCATTCCAAAAGACTGGGCATAATTTCTTAATGCCAGTTTAATAAATAAGGAGTCTGTAGGTAATATTTCCTGAGAAAAGGGTGAAAAGAAAAACTTTATGGAGTGCCTATGTGCAATCTTTGTTAAGCAGCTGTGAAGCCATGGTGTTCAAGAACAGAGTCCTTTTCTACCACCTCCAGCTAGTGTCTCCCTCTTACATCTTCCCTCTGTAGAAGGAAGAAGGAATTAAGCAGAAGAAAAATGGGTAGATAAGGCATACACAACAGCACACTCCAAAGGCATTCTCACTCAGAAACAAAGTAAGAATTCCTATGGTTTACTCTGAACAATACTTGGTTCCAGGCTCCTTCCATTTTGCCACTGCTGCACAGTGAAATATACTGGTTCCAGTGCATTCCAATTTGTTTAAGAAAGAATGGAAGCTTGGCCTTGTACTTAGCAAAGGAGCAAGGAAAATAAGATGTAATGGTAAATAGTTATCTCTGTCTACAGACTGAATTATTTCAGCTGTATGGCCAGCAGCTAACTTTACGTACCAAATATTCAATCCTCAAAAATTCAAATGTTTCTGCTGACAGTAGTTCATTTTAGAAACAACATAGAAGACAAAAAAAAAAACCCAAAGTGAGAAGGCAAGGAATCTTAAAGTTTGAAAAAAGAGAGGTAAGCAAAACCATGTTTAAAAAAAAAATAATTCTCAAATACCACTCCTATGATGCAAAAATAAGTCTTATTTAAAAAAAAAAAAGAATTTTTGTAACAGTATTCCACCAAGCCTAACACATCTTCAAATTCCAGGCCTGTTTTCAGTAATGGCATACAGCTAAACAAGTGAAACTTAGAATTACAGGAAAAGGAACGGTATTTTGTTACAAAGTAAAACATTTGTGCACATGCTGTTACATATTTTAAGGTCCAGCTGACAGTATTAATTCCAGGATAAATGTTAGTTGGTAAATCTGAGTCTGTGGACAGATTAAAACTTCCAGGTTTCCGGTGCTGATTTTGCAGGAGAATTACGCAAGATTAGCCTCTGCTGGCAACAAGTGTCATGTAAGGCACAAAGTCATACTTTTATTGATTTCTGGCCTGAAGAAATGGACTTTAGATAGTGTAAAGTAAGAGTTTCACACACATCACTCCATTCATAAAAGGAAAAACTAGAATGAAGCAATACTTTTAAAAACATTAGAACTTATTTTATAAGAACCAAGATCAGTACCACAAAGTCACTACTTCACTGGCTGGGAATTTGGAGGCAGTTTGGAAAGCATGGCTCAAAGTACCATTAAAAGCTATGGGAATGTGATCTTTGATTCTGATTTCAGCATATATACTTTGAGTCATATAGTTAAATTCAGTGAACTTTTAACAATAGGTCCTGGAACCCATATAAAAACATTAATTCTTCTCAGATACATAAAGCCTGTATATTGTTTACAAATATCTTTTCTTTCAGTTTTGCAGCACTGGAACTAGTAAAATAAAGAAATAAGTTGTAGTATGCAGATTTCAGTCACTTCATTGAATAATTCACTACATAATGTGAAATGGGTATTAGTTTTTGAGGTAGCAAAGTTTCAATATGGAATTCTTATAGAGTTCGCTTTCTCCCTGAAAAGCCACACAAATGCAAACCTCTAGACTTTTGTTTCTTGGAATATATGTAGCAATTCAAAATGTTTCAGAGCAACAGTCTTGATCACAATAACTTCCTGTAAATCCCTCCAGAGTAATTTACTCACTTTTTCTACAGAAAGTGAAAAAGAATACAAAGCTCCTCTTCACAAAGAAAACAGGTCTTGGTGGAAAGTCTGTCCATTACCTCACTCATCCCTTCTTAACATCTAAATTTCCATACAGAAACCTGGAGAGAAGCTAGCATGTTACTCATTCTATCTTCCTGTCCCTTTCTAGGTCTCATTCACAGCTGCTTCTGCCCACCAGATCTAGATAGCAGCATTAAAAGCTCCAGCAAGAGACAAACAATAAATTTAGGTGAGAAGTCCAGAATCATCCTTACTCTGAACTCAGAGAAAAAAAACCTAGCCCCTGAGAAACCCGACATCCTTTTGGAAAGGGTACCAAAATATACTGCTTTTGTTCACATGAAAGAATGATAATTACTTTTCTGCCCCCTGGAGATTTCTCCATCAGGCATATGCTGCAAGCTTCTAGTGATTTTAAGGAGTGGAAAGAATGGCATTTTGTCTCACTCCTTGCCCCAATAAAAACAAAGGGTTACTGCAGATGCATGTCTATAGAATCCCACCTGCCCAGAAAGCTGGAATACAAGAGACTTTTGGGGTTTAAGACAAGACAGTTTCCATGATTGTCTGTGTAAGATTTCCCCAAAATCTGACTTTAAGTTAGCTAAAGTTATATAAATACAATTCACAATGAGACACTTCTACAGTTCTAAAAACTGCATCAAAACCACAGTCCTCCTCCCTTTCCCAGTATAGGTTCCAGACAACCTTTCAATACCTTCAGGCCTTGAAGTCAAACAGGCATCACAAATTTCAGCAGAAGGATTGTTTATTAGGGTACAGCACATACACGTCCACTCCTCTTCAGATTTCTGAGCTACATGTTCATTAGAACATGACCCCCTGCCATATGCCCAGCCAATTAGGCTATTTCTAGTTGGCAGTTTGCTGTGGAAAAAAAAGAATGATGTTAGTCTTTTGTGACGTTTCTTCTACAAATTGCCTTACACCACTATGTGCAGGGAGGCACAGGGCTACAGAACAAGTAGTACACAGTGTTATGCCTGCCTATCATAGCTTGGACAGCATGTCATGGTTGAGTTTGATTTTTTTTTTTGTTGTTTACCTCAAGGGCAAATCTTTCCCAATGCTGCAGAAGTAATACAAATAAAAAATATTTAAACAAAATGGACAGAATGTTAGTAATTATCTGATGTACTCTCCAGCACAATGCCCTGGCCTCTCTCAAATTCCCTACCATTTTCGAGTACTGCAGCAAGAAACTTGGTGACAAAGGGAGACTGTTTCAGCACTTTTCTCCCATCCCTCGTACAGAATGCTTACTGATACATTACTGGATGAAGAACTGTTCAGAAGCCAAACTACAGAAAGTCACACAATCTAGCAAACAAATTTTTTTGCTCTCATTTAAATGGTACACATTAGACCACTTTGTTATCATAGCAGCCAACAGAACTGAAAACCTTAAAAGTTAGAAAGTCTTTCTTGTGTGTCACCATTTGCTGGAAAGCCTTTTAACATTTAGAAGCCTGTTCAGAATTAAGGATTTTCTTTTCCTTTTTTTTTGGTGCTTTTTTTTTTTTTTTTTCTTCATCAGAAAGAGCTCAGGAATGTCCTAGCTGTGACTGGTGAGCCAAAGCTGTACTCCAGCCACATCTATAGATTTAATTATATTTATTTTTCTGTAAATTATAATACCTCCTACATCAATACACTGATTTAGAATCATAGTTACTATTTTACAGTCGCTACATGTTACCAAGGACTAATTTTATTATAGTATCCAAACATGGTTAGCATGTTAAATGTAACTTGAACTTACCTGTTCAGTAAGATATGTATGTAAATTTTTAAGTACTATGGTTGATAAGTCATCAAGTGTTTTTCTCCATAGTTTTTGCGAATGCACTTTTTGGACACTTTTTTTTAATACTAAGAATTTAAACACTTCAATTAATAATGCAAATGCTGTACTTGGGAACTGTTGTGATACTCCTTACACCTATCATTTATTCCATAATTATCGCTCTCCTTAACAGGCTAGATTTCTAAGATAATGGTAGGGATATCCACTACCTACCACGTTTTACACAACAGGAAAACTAAGGAGGATAATGAGAACTGTTGACATACAAGAGATCCTGTGCTGTCAAGAGGTAGAACAGACATTACAGTAGCATTCACCAAAATACTGTAGCTCAATAACAAAGCAGACAAACTGGAAATGTTAAAAATGGGTATTTTGACATTATTAGATGAGTTTTTCTACTCAGCTATTAAAAATACATTACTAAACTGAATATATTCAGCATGTCATGTTTTGGAGTGTAATTCCATGTCATTCCCCCCACCTCCCCATTTTGGAGCATGAAATATGGGGGGAAAAGTATATTTTTAAGATTTAAGGTACATTCGAGTTTGATGAGGTAAACTTATAATGGATATTTTCTTAATTTTTTCAGCTGAGCAAAATCATAAGCTACTTGACTTGACCCAAGAACTACTGGGTTAAATTCTACAGTTTATGATCTGTAGCATGTCAATCTGATCACATGGCTTCTTTCAGTCTTCAAATGTGAAAAGCTTGGAATGGCAGATAAACTACTTGAGCTACACATACTTCCATTTGGTAACAGTTACTGCATAATAGAAAATAGAGCAGTAGAACACATTAGGATGAGAACAGCACAAGAAAGGACCTTTTTATTTTATAGCTACCATTACCATGTTTTTCACTGAAATATACCACTGTTTAATTATTTGTTTAAAAACAACAACAACAACAAAACCAAACCACTACTTGTTCTAGAACAGGGAGAGAAAGAGTTTTTTGGTTTTTTTCCTTGCATCATTTGCTAGTTATCTGACTCAACAGAACACTGCCGTCTTCCTACCCTTCTGCAAAACATTTGTCATTATTACTTTCTGAAAATACAGCAGATTGGGATTATCAGCATGTGAAATATTTATCTTCGATGCTGGAATTTTCTATATTTCATCTGTACTCAAAGGCAATTTTTAAGCTTTAACCAAAATCCCTTTGGCCATCTGAATCTTGAAAGAAGGTTGGAGGTGGGAGAGGGACTTGCATGTTCTGTAAATCTTCTCTAAAAATATATATACACACAAACACACACACACTAATGAAGGCAAAGTTTGCAAAGCAAAGCAGTATCTTTTATTAGATTGACAGAACTTAGTATAAAAAGGCAAGATTCTGAAACCTCAGATGAAAATTTTCAAGAATAACTTAGGTATGTAAGAGTGAATAAGGTGCTTTTGGAACTTTTACCTTTTGACCCTTTGTGACATCAAACACATTTTGTGCTTTTCTAAAATAAAAGGAGGAAAGCTGCTGCTAGCACAATTTATGTTGGAGCTGAAAGTGTCTCTGTGGCACACCTGTAGTAAAAGCTTTCCAAATCCATTAAGGAGGAAAAGTCCTAAGCCCTACAATATTTGCTGCACTCTGAATTTACTGAAGTTTTAGTTATCCTCAGTGTAACTCTACAGCCACAAAAAAATTGCATAGATTTTTTTATGCATAGATGCATAGCTATCTAGATATTCCAGGACTGAAGGGGCTATCCTATGAAAACAAATAGACACATATTCCTACCTTCCGTATGCCATTCAACTTAGTTGTGTGTAAACATCCAAGCCTATTATATTTGTAACAGCAAGAACAAGGGGCAATTTTTCCAGCAGCAGTGAATAATTCTGAGTACTCTGAATTGTTTTATAATTCCTACATTTGATTAGAGTAATAGCTGTTTCGTAATAGACGGGGCCTTTGAAGGAAATAGTATCAACGAATCAAAGCTTGTGCAAAGTCAAGTGAATTTAGATATAAAATGCACAAGGATCCATTCTATTTGAGAAGTGATGTCCTCTTACTGTAACAGCTCATTGAGGTTCTTAAGCGCTTTGATGCTTAAAAGTGTTACAAAAGTTACCATCATACCTAACATTGACGAGCTGGAGATCCGCCTTTTGACATTGAGAGCAGAAGTAAGTCATTCTGTTACTTTCTCCTAAACGACACACAGTAATCTTCCCATTGCACTGACCACAGGCTGGGCGCTTGTATACTTTGTAGTGTTTGTAGAGCATAGACCCGGTTTTGCGGCACTAAAACAGAACATGTTTAAAAACCAAGTTAGAGACCCAGTATAAATTTTATGTCAGTCCTTCTACAGTTCAGCTGAAGCAAAAATAAAAAACCCTACTTAAACTGATGGCTCAATGACTACATAAAGATATTTAAGGCACACTCATAAAGGCTATCATCTGTATTTCATATTCTTTTATGAAAAGAATTGATTTTAAATCAGGTGTAACAGTGTCTGGAATTCTCCTCATAATGAAATAAAAGACAACAAAAAAAACATGCTAGCATAGTGCAAGCAAATACGTGCTAGGGACTCCCTGAGTTCAGCTGGACCAGCTAGCTCTGATTTGGCACCAGTCATCTTTGACCTGGCACCTGCAGGAGTGTTCTTAAAGAGCTGATGAGCTCCAATCAATGCAGCACAGAAAACAATAATAAAACAAACATAAACTACAAAACCAACACCACCTTCCCTCACCCCAAAAAGAACCAAAAAACACACTGCAGAGCCAGCTCAGACCCGATGCTACAATCTGGGTGTCGTGATTTAACCCCAGCCAGCAACTAAGCCCCACACAGCCACTTAGTCACTCCTCCCCCTGCAGCGGGATGGGGGAGAGAATCAGAAGAGTAAAAGTGAGAACTTGTGAGTTCAGATAAAGGCAGTTTAATAGGAAAAGCAAAAGCCATGCACGCAAGCAAAGCAAAACAAGGAATTCATTCACCACTTCCCATGGGCAGGCAGGTGTTCAGCCATCCCCAGAAAAGCAGGGCTCCATCATGTGTAATGGTTACTTGGGAAGACAAACGCCATCACTCCAAACATCCCCCCCTTCCTTCTTCTTCCCCCAGCTTATATGCTGAACATGACATCATACAATATGGAATATCCCTTTGGTCAGTTGAGGTAAGCTGTCCCAGCTGTGTCCCCTCCCAACTTCTTGTGCCCCCCCAGCCTACTCACTGGTGGGGTGGGGTGAGAAGCAGAAAAGGCCTTGGCTCTGTGTAAGCACTGCTCAGCAGTAACGAAAACATCCCTGTGTTATCAACACTGTTTTCAGCACAAATCCAAAACATAGCCTCACACCAGCTACTATGAAGAAAATTAACTGACAAGCAGGCACATTTCATGAGACAATTCACATGGAATCATCATAGACATACCCCAGCTAAAACCAGCAGAAAAACAAGAAAAAAACAAAAAACAAGAAAAGCACAGTAGAGATGCAGCCAACTCTGCAGAGCCACATGAGTTTCTGCACTACAATCACAGTTCCTTGGGCACAGTTCAAATGATACCACAGCTGGCCCAGCAACACTAGCCCAGCTCTGGCAGGGTTCAATAGCTCTAGCTCCATAATGCATGAAGACCCTTGGAGTTCTCCCAGAATACAGGTGTCTTTGAGCACAGTATATTTGCTTCTGCTGTGCTCTTATTCGTCAGCCTTGCTGAATGAGAATGCCTTTGCTGGTACAATCTAGTAATTCAATCAGAAGGAATTACTAATATATATTTGCATGAATATTCACAAGGAGCTTGCTTTCTCCTCAAGATTCCTCCTCAAGGTTTACAGTTACTTTCTTAGTAACATAACATTTCTTAGTTTATTAGTAGTTTCCTCCTATCCAGTTACTTAAAAACCAAACAAAAGCAACAGCTTTTTACGCAAACAAGATTCCTCATCTTTGCCTCTGTAAGGTGTTACTACAAATGATACAGTATGATTATTACAAACTATTCTATAAGTCTATAAAAAATGATCAAGCACTACCCCTCTTACTAACCTATTTTTGTTTTGTTTTTATCTTAGAGACTTGGGGCAGGGGGCTAGCTCTCCTTTAAAAGCACTTGACTGGTGAATACTTGCTAAGCATAGATTATACAAGTTTTGAAAATGGCTAAACTGAGCTACAGAAAGTTTAAGTTGTTTGTTTATTGTCAGTCTAAAAGCCTGTGACACATTTAAATTTCCTAGTATTATAGTTGTTGCAGAACTGGATGCTATCTCTTTATTGGTAGTCTTCACTATGAAGTTTGGAGAATGAAAAGATTTCCCTAGCCAACAGACTAAACTACACTTCAGTGGTTGGGGGAAAGCAGACATTTAAGCACACTATTAAACAAATGACATTTTTAGCTTTTATGATTGAAAGACTGTATTAGGAAGGTTAGGTGCCCTCCTCCTAGCCTACCAAAAAAAGAATTTTTAGCAGCACTAGCTCCTTGACTTTCATGAATACCAAGAGAAACAGACAAGAATTTCACTGCTGCTGTTCATTGCTCTGCATGCAGCTTAAAGAAGAAAACCATACAAGAATTAGGTCAAATTCTCTTTTTTTCTATTTTGGAAAGTTAAAGAGCAACTAGGAATTACAGAGTTTACAGGGGAAGAAATGAAATTCTACTGAAGTTGTGGCAGTAGGGAAAAGCTGGAACTTATTTCACTTTAGCAACCAAAAAAGTCGTTTCAGTTAGGAAAAAAAAAAAGTTGTTAGATTCTATTTAGTCAAATAAATATACTTGCTATTTCAAGTTTCATAAAGGAAGTCACATGAATTACCTTCATACTTCCCTGGGGCAATCTCTAGTTCCCAGTTTGAAGAGTGACCTTTACATTAACTTCCATGTAAGTGTGTGCTTAACCTACATCAATTCTGACATGTTCAGAGTGACGTTACAGTGTGTGCCCAGCAAAATTGTACTGGCCCTCAGGCAGCATCTGTCAAACCGTTCTGCTGCAACTGGGCCAAGCTGTGCACGTTCTTACAGTCTAGACTCCCTCACCTTTCCGTCATTTGACAATTCACAATTAATAAAGAGCACACAAACCAACATTCCTATTCATGGAAACACTTGTCCTGTTGCCTCTTTTTACTGTTTTCACTGGATGATCACATACATCTAACGTGCCGGAGTCAAGTTTTGGATATTTCTCAGAAATATGTGTCAATACCTTATAAAAAAGCAGGGTAAAATCACGTGTCATTTTCACCAAGTGACGTATGTGGTCATCTGTCAGTTGGCAAACCTGTAAGACAGACATGAATGGTTTGTTTTTTTTTTTTATAATATTGTGATGCTAAGGGACAAGAGTATAAAGACCTGTAATGCAAGGGCACTTTGAACACCTTCAGCTGAAGTGGAATTGCATTGCTTTGTGTTATGATAATTCTCTAACTTCACATTATATATATCATCTCAGCAAAACAGTACATTTTCACATTCTATACTACACAAACTCATTGTGTGAATACCAAACAATATACTTTACCTCATCTGTGCAAAACATGAGGTAAAAATTTCAGTTATCTTCTTCTATATTGACCTAAGAGTTCCTGATCACAGGAATCACGTGGTGTTAACAACTCTTAGTTCCTTCTTAATTTCCTCATGGATTATGATATGACCTATCCATCATCAGAGGCTCTTTGCTGTAAGACATCTTTAGGAAGAATACTTGAGCCAAAGGCATCACAATTAGAGAGACACATCAACCAAATACATTTTTGTTAAAAACTCAAAATTTTAAGACACATTTTTCTTTCCTCTGTCAGCTCACATTGCAGATACAATTAAAATCCAGACTGATCCTATGAAGAACTTTCAGAAATACTATGTTTAAAAAAACCTTTCAGTTACTATCTTCACCAGTTTTCCTTTACTTTCTATGTAATCTCAATCTGTTTTGCAAACATCAGACTTTTCAACCAAAGTTTGGAGATGTATGCTTGAGGTTCTTAACCAAAAAAATATGGTAAATAATGGTGGAAAAGCAAATGAGGCCAGCTATCAGGACAGGAAGTGGAAGAAGCAGCTGCAGAAATAATCAGCTCTACCACATAAATTATTTTGGGTAGTAACTGAACAAAGAAAACCTGAGCACTCTTCACATTCCTTTATTTATAGGCTGACAACTTAATGGTAGCACAATAGGATACCAGACAAAGTCAGGATTTGAAAGTTAAATGAATTCCCTAATGAGGAGGTTTCAAGTTGTAAGACAAAAGGCTTAGCCCCACAAAACATGTCCACTCTGTGAGGCAGGAGTAGCAGCAACAGGTTCCAAGGAATGTCATGACAAATATTTCCAGTTATAATGATAAAACATTAATTTAATGCCTTAGAATAATTTAAGAAATGACAGATGATAAAACAAAGGTAAGAAGATCACAAAATGTTATATAAATATGTATTTACATTCTTAATACTTTGGTGTCATTAAAAACGATCTTGAGACATTTCACCCACCTTAACAGCTGGATGAAGACCACTGTCAAACAGCGCTTCATTTTTTATGATATTTCCCACTCCAGGTAATACTGCTTGATCCAGTAACACATCACACAACATGCGGGTTTTCTGCTGCTTAATCTCACTTTCTGCTCTTAAGAAGCTAAACTTTGGAGAACAGACATCCAAGCTTTCCATCATTCTCACTTTCCGCTCACTCTCAGCTGCATTTCTGGAAGAGAAAAATACATTAAGATTTATTTTTATTTTAATTATATGTTAATATAACAGTATGGTTTTAAAAACAACCCATGAAAGTATAATAGAACTTTATATGCAGATAACAAAAACCATGAAAATACCAGTGACAGGAAGAGGCACAGAAATTACATTAGCAACCCCTCCCAAAAACAGGTCAGTGATACATGCATGGAACATGCATCTGGTCCAACATACAAGAAATCATCCTCCTTTTGTTCATATTAGTTTGAAAAATAATTGCCAGGTCCTTGCTTTAAAACTACTTCCAACATGGAAAGACCATGTGTTTAGACCATCAAACATAACTAACTGTATGGTTGCATGGTCCAGTAGTTACAACATGACAATAAAAAAAATCAAGTTTAAGAAAATCTATCTATTAGGTTAAGCATAATTGTTTGAAAATAATACAGTATGAGAAGTCTCAAGCTTACATAAGCTTTTATATTTTGTAATATTAAATATGCCTATATACATTACTTGATTTTACACACTCCTTTTCAGCCAAGAGCCTCAAATGCTTTAAAAATCAAGCTTGCTACGTTCTTTTTATTAGCAGTGAGAAATAAACTAGAACAATTACACCAATTTGCTTCCAAAAAGAAAACAAAAACACAACCTTTGGAGCATAAAAATTTGAAACCAGTAATCCTTGCAGGTCCTTAGTCTTGTTAAAGAAGTGAGACTTGCATGGAAATTAAAGGAGCGATGGGATTCAGCATTCAGGTCTAAGGACGGAATTAAATCCAACTTTCATACCCAGTCTTGACACTATCTAATGAGACTATGGCATAGAACTACTTTAACTGTATGTAAACTCTGATAAAAAAAGTGACAAAATAAATTACCATACCAATAAATAAGACGTGTTTAGAAAGTTTGGTTTCTTTGTGTCTATGATGGCATCCAAGCACTTAATTTGTGTGTGATTTTTCACTATGTTCTTAAAAGAATGTTATAAAAAGAAATAAACCAAGCTGTGTTTAATTTGGTTAGTTTCTGCTTTACCTATATTCTACTGTCACCTCAAAAAACCAAACAGTATCCTCTGCAAGCTGTATCTCCAAAACTGGTAATGCTCCATTTCTGTCTTTGCTTCCAGCAGGATTAATGCGCATGGAACCACTCATACCAAAGTGAATCCTCGGAGAGAAAGAGAGTTCTTATGGGTATTTTATCTTAACAATGTTTCCAAACATTACACTAGTCTATTTTTTGAAGTTATGAACTATTCTTACCTAACCAAGTACATTAATTCTAATCATTAAGAGTAACACAGCAACAAGCTACTTGCTTATGTACTGCTCAATTCCCAGAGAAGAACCCTCCTCAAGTCAAAGCCACTCCAAAGCATAGCAGTTTTTCCAGTGGTCTTCATAATTCATAATGATCAGGTTTGACTTCTGTATAAAGTAACGCACTTTTCTGGTGTATCGCACTTAGAATTTTTTCACTTGACATGCGGGTCTTCTAACATAGGTTCTCAAGTCCTCCGGAAGACTAAAAGAAATGAGGCTACTATACCAGACAATTTTCTGTTAGATCAGGCAGAAGTCACCTGGTATGAAAAGAAAGATTTCAGTCCCCATATTGCCAACACTGTTATCATATCAAAGCTACTTCCAATAACACCATAAACAAAAGTAATTAACATCTGCCATATGTTGTTTTCTGCTTTTCTTTACCTACAACCAAGGCCAAACCTGCAGGTCAATTAAAAATTAATAAAAGAAATAAACTGAAAAATGCACAGATGGCAAAGGAGTGGAACAGACTCTTTCAAACATTCCTTTTACAGACCACTAATGCTTTAAAAGGTCTTACATTTTATAATATATCCTACTGGGAGCTAGTATACTTAAGCAAAGGACATATTTGACTATGGTCTCGTACATTTTATTTATTACAAATTCACCTGGTACATTCAAGTTGTAAAAAACCCATAAGATAGAGGGAGTGTCCTACTTCTATATATTGTATATCAGAAAAAGTGAATTATTTTGTAGCTACAAAAAGATTTAACAGATTAAACTACACAAATGACCAAAGAAACACACCATCAGGTGTATATTTCCTTTTAACCCCTCTTTGTTACAATTCAGGAAGCATAGGCATTTTAAATATTTACAGATAAATTAAGACAACATTTCATTAAGCATAGTGTCCTAGTTTCAGCTGGGATAGAGTTAACTGTCTTCCTAGTAGCTGGTACGGTGCTATGTTTTGAGTTCAGT
>JANHGO010000001.1:51453435-51483070 GCA_024606505.1 Aquila spilogaster
TTCTCTTCTGAGGCAGGTATACCTCGAACCATTGACAATCCATGGAACTGAATCATTAACTCTTTAACTCCCAGTACATTAAATGATGTTATGATGTGGAATACTGACAACAAATGTCATAAAACCATGACAGTCTTTCATCAGGTTGACAGAGCTCAATGTAAAAAAGCAAGATTCTGAGATGAAAGTTTTCAAGAATTACTTAGGTGTGGAAAAATCTGTGAATAAGGTGCTTTTGAAACTTTTACCTTTTGCCCTTTTGTGATATCAAATGCAGTCTGTACTTTTTCTAAAATAAAAGGAAGGCTGCTGCTAGCACAATTTACATGGAACTGAAAGTCTCTGTGGCACACTTGTAGTAAAAGCTTTTCAAAACTGTTAAGGAGGGAAAAAAGTCTAAAGCTCTACAGCATTTGCTGCATTCTGAATTTACTTTAGTTTTCCTCAGTATCTCTCTACATCCAGAACAAAGCTATGTAGATGCAGTTGCTTAGATATTCCTGAGGGCCTTTGTATAAGAAGGGAGGGAGACCCAGATTCCTAACTTCCTCATGCCATTCAAATCACTCACGTGTAAGCATTCAAGCCTATTATGTTTCTAACTGGGAAAAGAGAATAATTTTTCTAAAAGCAGTGAATAATTAGTACTCTTCATTGTTTTTATGATTCCCACATTTGATTAGATAGTTTATAACAGAAGGGATCTTTAGAAGAATTATTCTAATCAAAGCTTTTAACCATTTTAAACAATGGCCAAAACATTTTTCTTTGATAAATGCTAGATATAAATCTAGTTGTAAAACACATGCTGGTTTGCAGCCAGCCATTCTATTTGCTATCTATTGTTACCATAACAGCACTTGGAGGACATCAGTACTTAAGTGTTATAAAGTTATCATCATACCTAACACTGACAAGCTGGGGATCAGCCTTTTGACATTGAGAGCAGAAGTAAGTCATCCTGTTATTCTCTCCTAAACGACACACGGT
Source organism: Aquila spilogaster (assembly GCA_024606505.1). Taxonomy (NCBI): domain Eukaryota; kingdom Metazoa; phylum Chordata; class Aves; order Accipitriformes; family Accipitridae; genus Aquila; species Aquila spilogaster. The sequence continues at coordinate 51,454,426 of JANHGO010000001.1, forward strand.
GATTTTCTCATTGCACTGACCGCAGGTTTGGCGCCTATATACTTTGTAGTGCTTGTAGAGTGGAGACCCAGTTTTGCGGCACTAAAAAAGAACATGTTTAAAACCCACATTACAGATCCAATATAAATTATGGTAGCTTTTGTACAGTTCATCTAAAACTAAAATAAAAAAATAAAAAAAACCTGCATAGACTGATAGCTTAATGACTAAACAAAGACACTAAAGGCACGTCCATGAGGGCTACGCCCTGTATTTCCTCTTCTTTTATTTAAAAAATTGACATTAAATCTGGTATAGCAGGATGCAAAACTTTCCAAATGTTGGAATAAAGGAAGAAATACACAAAAAGACATACTAGCATGGCATCAGCAGATATATGCTAGGGATCCCTTGCATTCAGATGGACCATCTAGCTTTGATTTAACACAAGTCATCTTTGACCTGTCACTTGCAAGAATATACTTGGAGAGCTCATGAGCTCCAACCAACACAGCAGAGAAAATGAATGGGAGTCAGCTGGAGCCCAGTCAAGTTGCTCATTTTCATCTAGTGCTCATCACACCAGACAAGCAGGCTTATGAAAAGCTAGCTGGTACAATGGAAAGATCCCAGGTGCTGGCAGATAGTCATGTTAAAGTAAGAACAGAACAAAACCAAAGAGCACACAGTGACCTAATGAGGCACCAAAGAGTTGACAAGCAGGGATATTTCATGACACAATTCATGCAAAATCAACATAGGCATATTCCAGCTAAAACTGACAGAAGAAAAAGGAAAAAACAAAATCAGGAAGAGCCCAGTAGAGATACAACCAGTAACTCAGTCAGAAGGAGTTACTGATCAAGCGTTTGCATGAATATTCACAAGCAATTTCTTTTTTGTAGATTTCTCCTTAAAAGTCAATTTTTTATTAGTTTTCTTCCATTGGTTATTAAAACCAGACAAAAGCAACAGCTTACTACATGAACAAGATCCCACTCATTTGTATCCATAAGGTGTTAAACTACAAATCAAAGTGTGATATGATGACTACAATAACTACAGTATAATAACATTCTATAAAAAATGATCACCACAACCACTTATTAATCTATTTTCATTATGTTTTTATCTTTAAGAGGCTTTGAGGGGTGATCTCATCCTTTAAAAGTACTTAACTGGTGAATACCTCGTAGGTATAGGTTATAAAAGTTTAAGATAGGTAAACCGAGCTACAGAAAATGTAAATTGTTTATTGTTAGTCTAAAAGCCTGTGACACACTGATGCTTCTTAGTATTATATGCTGATGCAGAACCATTTGCTCTCTCTTTATTGGTAGACTTCTCTGTGAAGTTTGGATGATGAAAAGATTTCCCTAGCTAGATTAAACACTACCCTTGGGCAGGTTAACAGAAAGCAGAGATTTAAATAGACTATTAAATGAATTACATTTGTAACCTCTACAATTGAAAGAATGTATTAGAAATGTTAAATCTTTTTTCTCCTAGTCTATCAAAAAAGAATTTCTAGCAACTCTAGCTCCTTGTCTTTCATGAACAACTTTGAGAAACAGACAAGCATTTCATTTCTCTGCGTGCAGCTTGAAGAAAAAACATACAAACAAAAAAGCAGCAACATACAATAATCAGGCCAGTTCTTTCATTCTGTTTTGGAAAGATGAAGAGCAACCAGGAACTATAGGGTTGACAGGGGAAGAAATGAAATCCTATTGAAGATGTGGCAGTAGGGAAAAGCTTGAATTTATTTTGCTTTGTTAACCAAAGAAATTGTCACAATTAGGAAGAAATGTTGTTAGGATTTACATTGTATTTACTCATACAAATGTACTTCTCATTTGAAGTTTCATAAAGAAAGCTGCACTTCAATGAGTTATGTTCATAATTCCCAGGGACAACCTCTAGTTCCCAGTTTGAAAAGTGACCATTGTCACCTTACATGTGTGTGCTTAACCTGCATTAATTCTGACATGTTCAAAGTGACTTCACAGCACACGTACAGCAAAACTGTACTGAATTGGCCCATGTGTTACTTTTCCTGCTGCAACTGGGCCAAAGTTCCTGCACATTCTTACAATCTAGATTTCCCCACTTTTCCATCTCTTGACAATTTGCAATAAATAATTGTTTCATTTCTTTTCCTCTTTCCCCGGCTGATCAAATACAGCTGTGATGCTGGAATCAGATTTTGGAGGTTTCTTAGAAATATCTGTCCATACCTTATAAAAAAGCAGGGTAAAATCACGTGTCATTTTCACCAAGTGACGTATATGCTCATCTGTCAGTTGGTAAACCTGTAAATAAAACAAGTATGATTTTTACAATACTGCTGTGTTAATTGACAACAGTCAATTCAGAAACATTATGTTTAACAATAACTTCTACTATTTTCACCTGATTTCCCCTACATTCTATGTAATCTCAGTTTCCTTTGCTAACATCAGACTTCTTTTCTACAGAAAAATGCATGTTTGAGGATTTTAACCAAAAAGAATATGGTAAACAATGGTAGAAAAGCAGATGATGCTAGCTAGCTGGACAGTGAGGAGAAGAGGTAGCTGCAAAAATAATCAATTATACCACAAATTATTTTGAGTAGTAACTGAGCAAAAACTCTAAACATTCTTCACTTTCTTTATAGGTTGACAATTTAAAGGCAGCACAACATGATGCCAGACAAAGTCAGGACTTGAAAGTTAAATTAATTCCCTAGAAAATAAGTTCCAAGATGTAAGACAGGCTTGGCACAATAAATGTCTAACCTGGGAGACAAGAGTAACAGTAACAGGTTCCATAGAAAGCTATATAAAGTTCTTCCAATCAGAATGACAGAACTAGAATTTAGTTAACTTAAGAAACAATACATGAGAAAACAAAGGAAGGTTAGAAGATAAAATATTATATATACATATAATATATAAAAATATATGTATATATTTTATATGTTTATATGTTATAAATATATATTTATTCTCCTAATACTTTGGGGTAATTAAAAACAATCTTGATGCAATCCACTTACTTTAACAGCTGGATGGAGACCGCTGTCAAATAGTGCTTCATTTTTTATGATATTTCCAACTCCAGGTAATACTGTTTGATCCAGTAACACATCACATAACATTTGGGTTTTCTGCTGCTTTACCTCACTTTCTGCTCTTAAGAAGCTAAACTTTGGGGAGCAGACATCCAAGCTTTCCATCCTTCTCACTTTCTGCTCACTCTCTGCTACACTTCTGGAAAAGAAAAAAAACAAACTAAAATGTATTTTTTTTTAAATCAAGCTTTTTTTTTTAGTATAGCAACATTATTTTAAAAACAATATATGAAAGTCTAACAGATTATTATTGTCAGATAACACAAAACATGAAAATAACATTCGCAGGAAGAGGCACAGAAATCACATCAACCTCTCCGCTACAAGACAGTTCAACATACATATGTAGAACATGCAAATGTCTGTCCAGCATACAAGAAATCATCCTCATTTTTTTCAAATTAGCTTGAAAACTATTTGTTAAAACTACTTGCAACATAAGAATCATATGTTTGTACCATCAACAGTAAAAAAAAGTATAGGGATACATGGCTTCAGTAGGTTTCAACATGACAAAAAAAGATTTTCTTAAACCTTGATTTTATTAGGCTAACTACAATCAAACTGAAGAACATATAGTTGCAAAAAAAATGTGGTAGAAGCTATCTCAGGCTTTCAGAATCTTGTCTGTTCCATAGTATTAAGCTTACTTATGCTATATCTATATTACTTGAATTTACATGTTCCTTCTCACCCAACAATTTAAAATGCTTTAAAATTAAGCTTGCTACATTAGTTTTATTAGCAGCAGGAAGTACAGTGCTAATGGACAAATATAGCTACATAACATTAATTAGTAAAGCCATATGAATTTGCTGTCAAACCCAACAAACATAACCTTGGGGCCATAAGAGTCTGAAAACAGTAATTGCTACAGATACTTATTCTTGCTAAGATAGTTACACTTAAAGTAATGGGTTTCAGCATTCAGATCAGAGGACTGAATTGAATCCAAGTTTCATTCTCAGACTTGACAATGCCTAATATAGTACTAGTATAGAACTACTTTAGCTTTATGCAAACTGATACAAAAGCAACTAAATTAGATTTCCATATCAATAAACATTTTAAGAAGTTTTGATTTATTTCTTTTGTCTATGATGGCTTTAAGACAAACACTTAACATGGTCTGATTATTTTTTTTTTTACTTCATCCTTAGACAAATGTTATAAACCAAGCTGTGCTTTTTTCTCTTTTGTTTTGTTGTTTTCTGTTGTCATTCAAATTTGGTTAGTTTCTGCTTTACCTATACTCTGCTGTCACCTCAAAAAAACAAATAGTATCTTCTGTAAGCTTGATCTCCAAAACTGGTAATGCTCCATTTCTGTCTTTGCTTCCATCTGGATTAATGCTCATGGAACCGTTCATACCAAAGTGAATCCTTGGAAAAAAAGGAAAGTTCTTGTGGGTATTTAATCTTAACAATGTTTTCAAGCATTTGCTAGTCTAGTTTTCACAGTTATGAGCTATTCTCACCTAACCAAGTTGGTAAGCATGTACATAAATTCTAGTCATTAAGAGAAACATGGTAACAGACTGCATGCTTGCAGTGTTCAATTTCCAGAGAAGATCCCTCCCCTCCCTATGTTCAAAACACTCCAAAACATATCAGGTGGTCTTTGTAATCCAGTGCAAACTTCTTGTTGACATGCTTATTGGCACACTGGGTTTAGAAATTTTTCACCGGCCCTGCCAGCTTTACATAGATCTTAATTCCTCAGGGAAGCTGAAAAAAAAAATTAAGATACTTCACCAGAAGGTTTTCTGATAATTCATCTGGTGTGAAAGGAAAGATTTCAGTCTTCTCATAGCCAACACTGTTATTATTATTAGAAGTAGCATTGATATGCTATAAACAATGTAATTAACATCTGCCAGATGTTTTTTCCTATTCATTTTTTTTTAACTTTCAACCAAGGCAAAAACTGTAACTCAATTAAAACTTAATAAAAGAAATAAACAGAAAAATGCACAGATGGTAAAGGAGTGGAACAGATTCTTTGAAGTATTCATTTTACAGATCACTAATGCTATAAAGATACCTTACATTTTATATATTCTACTGAAAACTGGGATACTTGAGCAAAGGCCAAGTTTGACTGTGGGTCCATACATTCTATTTATTACAAATTTACCTGATACATTCAGGTACTGTCTCTGTTTTTTAGATGAAAGACACTGTACATCAAGAAAAGTGCCATATTTTGTAGCTACCAAAATATTTAACAGGTGAAGCTATGAATATGGCAAAATAAACTCAACATTAGATATATTTGCCTTTTTAATGTCTCCTTGCCACATGTCAGGAAGGCTGGGCATTTTATATAATTGTAGTCAAGTTAAGGCAACATTTCAGTCTAAAGCGAACTCTTTATGTAATATCCTTATAGCATTTACTCATTAATTTTCAAAGACCCATGGCCAAAGCTTTCTTCTTACAGATCAGTTCAGTTAATTTAGTTATTCCAGCTGCTGCTTCTGTTACCTACTGCCACTCCTGAAGTGCCATTAACTAGTCAAGGAAACTATAAACTAAAATCTTGCATTTGGCTATCAAATGAGAATGCACTAAAACTCCCAGAAAGTTCCTTTTAAAGACTGCATTCACCTTAATAGTTGATCATTTCATTAACCAAGCTTCAGTACACTATTTAAAATAAACATTAAAGTCAGTACTATTAGTTGCCATAGTCAGCCTGTGACAAGAAAAAATAATTCATGATCTTTGCTACACTTGTATTAGAAAGCCTTAAGAAAATTACAAGATTTCACTCTGTTTCATTACCTTTGATGTGCTGAAATCAAGCAAAACAGAATTCTTACTTTAATTACAAATAGAAAAAAACACTAATTAAACTTAGCATCTATTATTCAATGAGAGCTAGTAGTAAGGAGGTGATTTTTTTGTTTTAAAATAAAAAGATAAGTTTTTACAATGAGTGCTATACAGTGTTGTAAGTCTCTTATTTGATCCACTTTGTCACCTAAGAAGTGTTCACCAGCGACACATTTTTCCCCCCCCAAAGACACTGTGTGATGAAAACCTGGAAAATATGACCATCTTAAAGCTGCAGTTAGAAGTCTTCTATACAACGTTAATAGCTTCTTAAACCATCAGGATCTTTAAGTAATACTGTCTGAGACTGGTAAGGACTGTCTCAAATCAACATGAGACTACCAACATCACTTTGTGGACAATTTTACATTTGAAAGCATTTCTTTGGGGATGTTTGCCTTCGAAAGGGAGTGCTCAGAGTGTTAACTGGCAAATAACTCCAGGCTGATATGGGAGATTGGTAGATGTGAAGACTGGATACAAATTGGCACCTCCCTGCTTCCTCTTATCTGCTGACTTAAATTTGCAAGGCCTGGAAGATGGGAACAAAGGAGTTTCTGCTGAGATCCCAAAGCCAGAAGCTGTCACTCCAAGAAGAGCTGACTCCACCACTTTGGACTTATAAGTAAGTTTGTACTGCCATTGTTAGTAGTCCTCAACTGAGCAACACCATCTTCAACGATCCACCACTACTGAAGATCCTCACCTGACACCAAAGACATCATTAGATCTGGGAGTGGTGAACCACTTTGCTTTGCTATCTGTCTCTTCCTCTTTATCTTCTCTTTATCTTCTTTTACTCTTTGTAGTAGCTGTTGCCTAAAATTGTCTTACCTGCAACACTTATTAATCGAAATTAGCCAATTAGACAATTTTACCTCCAAGTAGTTGTTAGTTGTTAAGACAGCTCTCAATAAATTAATATGTATTATTCCTCTGAGTCTTGGATGACTCCATTGCTGTAGCGACCCCTTGCTGACTAGGGTGGCACAACTCAGGAGGTGGAAAAAGATTCACCACCCTCAAAACCCACCGAGTGGGATGGGACAAATACTCTTTAGAACGAACTTTGAGTGATGACTCTTTTGATATACTGTAGTAACTACTATGCTGAAAGTAGCATTAAGAGATTAAAGACTCCATTACAAACAGCTATGGAGAGTAACAAGAGTTTCAAGCACTTAAAGTGCGGCTGCACGGAAGTTTCTCCATAACACTAACTTCCAAATCTCTGGAAATGACAAAAGCAAGAAGAAAAAGATCCCCTGAAAATGCACAGTAAACCTCTTTCCCACCTCTTACCTCAAAGCTTTTTGATCAAAATACATAAAAAGTTCCTTTCCCAATGTTTCCACACCCCTGAAAACTTGTCCAGTAAGGAAATATTGACCAGAGGTTTTCTCCTCACTTGCAGCAGTCTGAAAAATAAGCACACACAAAGATTAAAACAGAATGTATAATATTTAGATACCAGCATCAGTAGGTATGCAGCATGTTGCAGTGTGAACGCTTTCTCCCATTTAGACAACATCAAGACTCTTCTCCTCAATTAGCTCCACCAAAACCAACAAGAGTATTTACCAAGGAAGCCTTTGTAACAGTGATGTTTTGCTATCATAACTTAGCTCATTCTCTTCTTATTCTGGTCAAGTGGAGGACTTTGCAAACGCTGAACTTCACAAGTTTCTGACAGCTTATTTTCATCTCCTGCCAAGGTCCCTCTGAACAGGGACTCAAGGGCTCTTCTGAAGGTCCCTTTTACCAGTCATTAATTGAATAGAAAAACAATTTTTTTTTGCATGACATGAACATCATTTACTTTGCCTATTATTGAAATGAGAAAGCATCCTCATTTCATCCTCACATCAACTGTTCATCCCTTCCAAGAAAACTATTCGAGTAAGGTAATACACGACAAGGTTTCTTTTTGCTTTAATCTGCACAGGTTTGTTTAAACTAAACCAGAGTAAGAAGTGACAGGAATGAAAAACAAACTTGACTGTCAAAATACCCCAAGTTAAACCCTTGCCTCTTCAGCAATGATAGCGCAGCGTGGGTGCGCTCAGAGCTGTTTCAGCAGCGGCCAAAAACTCAGCCACGGTTAACAGCCCGACAGCTACAACACACGAGCGCCCCGTGATGGCCATTTCCTGATGCATAAAGGCAACCCGAGGTGACTTCTGCTGCACGACCTAACGAGCATTGAAGGGAATGAAATCTCTCTATGAAACTATAAGAGCAACTCCTTACTTTTAAAAAGCTTAGTCCTAAAGGATACAAAGCTACAGATTAACCTGTCGATGGCATAACTTAAGCAGACGTATCTAGAATTACACTCTTTCTTAAATTTGTTTAGGCATTATCTTAGCCTTAATCACAAGTTCTCGTACCCTGCCTTAGCTACACCAGCCCAGAGGTACCCAGCACACTTGCTTAGGACGAAAGTACACACAGCCCCTCGCAGCTGAGCACCAGCAAGCGTGGAAAGCAGCCCCAGCCACCCCCCAGATCAGAGTCAGACTATATCCCAACCCCTTTTTCTCCCAGAAGGGCTCACAAGTCCCAACAGAATATCAACCGAAGCAAACGAGAGCGCCTCTGAAAGCTCTCCCCCAGCCCGACGGGACTCAGCATCACTCACAACCCGGAAGCGGTGCTCCCTGTCGGCCCCTACCGCAGCGCAAGCCCCGGCCGGCAGAGCGCCGCCCCGCGCGCTGCGCACAGCCTGGCCCCGGCGCACTCGCGCCCGCAGGCGCTCCGCGTACAGCGCGCAGCACGGACCCTCCACCATGGCGCCGCCGGACGCTCCGCAGCTGCCCGCCCCTTCCTTTCAAATCTCCCGCTTGCTCGGGGGCGGAGCTGGTGAGCGCCGAGAGCGGCCGCAGCTGTGTCCCGGCGTACCCCCGATGGGAGGTGGGCCGGGCCGTGTACGTCAGCGCGCTGTTTGCTCTCGCTGTCGCGCCGCGCTCGGCGCGTGGCGGGGTTGGAGCCTGGAGCTGTTTTCGTAGATGGGAGCAGAAGCCGAGAGAACGTTAAGCAAAAGGCTTTGTTTTGCGAGACCCTTCAGAGAAAACACGGTATATCTTAATTATTTTTGTTCTTAAGAATGCAGTTCTAATGCCTTCAAGTCACAGAATCATAGAATGGTTTGGGTTGGAAGGGACCCTTAAGATCATCTAGGTCCAACCCCCCGCTATAGGCAGGGGCACCTCTCTCTAGAGCAGGTTGCTCACAGCCACATCCAGTCTGGCCTTGAATGCTTCCAGGGAGGGGACATTCACGACCTCGCTGGACAACCCATTCCAGTGTCTCATCACCCTCACAGTAAAGAATTTCGTCCTAATATCCAGTCTAAGTCTACCCTCTTCCAGTTCAAAACCATTACCCCTCGTCCTGTAGCTGCATGCCCTTACAAAAACACCCGATTAGTGATGGCAGGCTTCCTTTTGTTCCCCAAAACTGCCTTCTGTTGGACTAACTTAATGCTCAACGGGAAGCTAATTTCAGCCCTTAAAAGAGTCAGTATTTAACAGGCTTTTGCAGCCAGTTCAAGGCTGTTTGCACATAGAAAATGTTCTTTTTCTGCTGCCCTTTGGATAAGAATGTATATATTAAATTCCACAAGCTTAACAAAATACTGAGGGACCTTAGGATCGAAGTTAGACCCTTGAATGCCATTTCCTAACACGCACCTCGCAAGCATCTCTGTGATGATTATTTCTTACATAAACAGTCTGTACCCAGTCTTCTATAAAGGCTCAGGCCCTGAACACAACGTGTGCAATTCCTGAAAAGATGACTGCTTTTTCCCTTTAAGGGACGTGACTAAATGAAGTTAAGCATATTGAAATAAAAATATGAATTCAGATATGCTGCTGAATAACTGTAGTATATGCTATTCTATAATTAGGATATGACACTAAATGTAATCCCTTTCCATTTCTTTTTCTGCAACTAGCATTCTAATTTTAAACAATAACTATAAGAGAATTAAACTTACTAGTCATGTAATGTGGAGAAACTTAAACTGATTTTTCTGCTGTTCCCAAAACCTTCCTGCCTTACTGTTTTTCCTAGGCAGTTAGAAATGAGCGCTTAACACAGGTTTCTATATTCACACATAAACACCTTAAAAGTATGCCAACAGTTCCCATTATTTGGTTATTAAATATATTGTATTTTGTGATCAGAGAGTTTATAACTGGATATTTTTCAGTGGATGGCTTCTGCAATGCATTACAGCACATTAGGCTTTTAATTCCACCTCTCATTTCCAATTAGAAGTTCCAACACTAACCATTTAATTTTAAACAATGCAGTAGTACAGTCAAGATAGAAATACACAATTGCTCGTGTTTTACAGAGTTCTAAGCAGAAAATTTTAGCTGCTTTGCAGCAGTAGTTCCTCAAGTTAGAAAATCTCAATTGCTGCCATTCAGTTCCGACACTGTAGTTCCAAGTTGTTCAGACTACGGGGAATGTGTTCTGTAAGAAGTGAGTTTTAAAAGGTGGCTGATGGATTGTATACAAAATAAAAGTTTTTGTTTAATTTATGTCAGAGTTCTTTGCTAGAATATAACATTTTGTGGCAGGTAATTTCATCAGCAGTTGTTTACACATTATTTTGACTTTGAAAAATCCAGTGGCCACAAGAAATAATCTCTCCCACAGGTAATTAAATGTGCAAATTTCAAGAACAAACTAGCAAATAAATTCCACTAGAGTATAAGTTTAATATTTGGCTATTTTTTACTTTGTCTTCCATTCCAACAATGAAATCCCAGCATTCTACTGTGCTGTGATGATGGATACAGCAAATAATGTCAAATCACCTGCAGTGAAAGGTAAAACCTTCTTTTGAAGCAGAAAATGAGCATATCTACATATGCTCATAAATTTGTCCTGTTATTATAGCTGTTTGCACAGCTGCCCACATTGCATTTCCCAGTGGCATTCTCAGGCACTATTTCTTGATTTGTTTGTGCATTTGCAATATTTACATTCTGACATTAGCATACTGTAGAACAGTGTGCTCAGAACTGGACACTCATATTGTTACTGCCATAGTTGACACATTATTGCACTTACAATCCCATTAGAAAATAAAAAAGTACATTTATTTTAAAAATTTCAGGTCTTCTAGAATTATAAAAAGCATACATATCCTTTTGTTTGTTTGCATTTTCCAGAACTTGCATGTAAGCGCTGATACCATGCCTTGCTGTACTAGTTTGTGTTGCAGAACATTTGATATAAACTTGATGTGATCAGTTTCCAAGAGTAGAGCTCTACACATCCAAATGCTACAACTCTTTATGTGCATTTTCTCCCTTGGATTAATGTATTATCTTTAGAACATTGGTGCACAGTTCAAATACATTTGTTAAGCTTGCAATTAACACAGCTTTGGAAAAAAAGGATGGTGGCAAGGAATATTACTGTATGGCAAAAATAGACTATTTAAATGGAATGCGATTTTAAGCCATGCTAAAGTTCAGTTTCTCTGAGTGGAACACAAGAGAACAGAAATATGCAGAAGACAGACACTCCCTGCTCCTCTAAATGCAATGATCAGAAGGACAGTTTTTAATTCTGGCTAGTTAAATTGTACAATGAACTACAAAGACATTCCATTTATAGTGACGAAATTTTGTACCAGAATTAATAAGCAGCAGATAGTGGATCATAGAATGGCCTGGGTTGAAAAGGACCTCAAAGATCATCTAGCTTCATCCCCCCTGCTGCAGGCAGGGTTGCCAACCACTAGGCCAGGCTGCCCAGAGCCACATCCAGCCTTGCCTTGAATGCCTCCAGGGATGGATGATTGATCAGTTCCATGCCTAGAGAGTTAATGTGAACAGTTAAGCACTCTCAAAGTTACTCATCAACTGGTCTGTATATGGTTATCAACTCAATATATGGTCAGGAATAGAAAATTAGGTGTGCATTGATTGTATATACTAGAATTTGTACTTATTTCCTACAAGTACTGCATCAAACTTTCAGCCTTTGTTTGAAAAAAGAAATAAGATGTGTAGACTAAAGAGTTACATCCACAGGTAGACATAGTCTTCAAGAGAGAAGCAAGCTGTTCATTTTGCCTAAAGTTCAGTAATCATCAGTCCATTGGCTGTTATATTTATAAAGTAAAGGAAACCCTAAACTCCCTGTATCAATGACACCTTACCAGACAGTGATTAGGGCAGAAGCCTCAATAGGTCTTAGCTGTGCAGGAAGTCATGCCTGTTCCTGCTGCTGTACACCCTGCTGCATTACATCTAGCAGTTGGATATTTTCCTTATGCTGTCTAAAGAGGGAGCTGTGTCTAAGAACACAATTCACATATTTGCTGAGCAAGACAACTGGAAGCGCCAGAGAATTGCACAGTTGCCCCTCAGCACTCCACAGTCATAGCAGTGAACCATTTCTTTCAGATATCCATCAAAACTTCCAAAAAGGAGAATCCAGTCAGCTTCTGTCTTTATTTAAGCTATTACAGCAATCTCTTTATACCTGGGTAATCTAGTAGAGCATCCTTCCCTGGGAACTTGGGAGAAGTTGATCCTAGAGTTTCAGGCTTCCGAGAAAGTGTGCAGGAAACAGAACTGATAGCCTCAGTTTATAACACTAACTTAGTCTCCTTTGTCAAAGTGCTTTTGTTTTTCATAGCATACTTAGTTTTTAACTAGAGCAATGACAGGAATCAAGGGCATTTATATTATTATCTAAGTTATCTGAAACTATCAAATCTAATTTTCAGCATCTGGTTGCTATACATAGCCACCTCAGACTTCATCTTTTACAATATAACCAACTCTGGCAGGATATTCTTATTTTACTCTGATCTTGCTGCGATCCCTCTTTCTCTCTGCATCAGAGAACCTAATAACTCAGTGATAATGGCAGTTCCTTTGGTGGCAGGAGACCAACTGTCCATATGCTGTCCCAAAAAAAGACTGAGTGGTTTGAACTTGCATATATTTTTTCTTATGTATTTTAAGCCATAAAGAGAGTTGCAGAGGCTGCTGTAATATTCTCTTCTCTATGTTTCTGTTAGAGAGTTTACCTGGTAAACATTACAAGAAACTTCATCTTGGAGCAGACTCCAAAAGCAAGACATGTAGAGATGAATTGATAAATTCCATCTACACAGGAGGTACTAATAAACTTTTATCTTCAAGTCTTGATGCTTCTGTGTGTTCCGGAAGAAAAAAAATTGCCCACAGCAGAAACTTAGCTTCCTGGGAACTTAGGTATCTTCAGGGTTAGTTTCCATCAAAGTTGAATGTGGGAAGCTCTGTTTCTGGACCAGTTATGCCTAGGTATCATATCTGCTATAATATAGCAGACTGTGTTATCTTTCTGTGGTGTTAGAAAAGTAGACCTCAGGAAAAAGAAAGATCTAAAAATATATGGATTCCTTCAGAAATGTTCAGTGTAGTATACAACTTATAGCATTTCAAGGTCTATAACCATAGAAGTAGTATCCAATCTCTTTCCTGAATGTTTTTTTTTTTTCAAAATATTTCATTTAAAAGGACAAAACTTGTTTTACAGTTCATGAACAACAGAAATATTGGAGAAGAATGGACCAAGACCTAGCCTAAATTCAGAAATAAAATGTTAAGAAATTGTTTCATTAAAAAAAGCAGAAAATTTTATATATTTGTTTTGAAAATTATAAACTCCTCCAAGGCTGTCATTCCATTCCCAATTAAGTCTTCTGGTTTCTTTTAGGTAGTCAGGTCCATCAGCATGGGTGCCTCTGCCCATTCAGGATAGCATAATCTGATTTATTGTCATAGTTTAACTTCATTTGGAGAAATGTTTGGAGAAGTTTGACAGCAATGTGGAACCGCCTCAGGATATGAACAGTAGATCTCATTGAAGCTGGATATTCTTAGAATAAGTACAGACAACCTACCCAGCAACTTAAGAACAGCACTCATAACTACTGTATTTCGAGACATAGTTCAGTGCCAGTAGGATTTCTGTTGTTGTTGGCAGATGCTGGCTCCTGCCAAATAAAGTAAAAGTTACTGTATTTATCTGAAGGAGAAAAGACAATATTTAAAACTTGCAGTAGTTTATTCAAAGAGTAAATCCTTGAAGATATTTAAGAAAAAGTGTCCAGCAGTGCCCCTAGGCTATCTACATGCTAAAACAGACAGTAGGAAAAAAGAGAAAATCGGTGCTTGGAGAGAGGTAGGAACATTCTTTATAGCTTTATTGCATGACATTTATACACAGTGCTCTGAGATGTATTCTCTTACTGTGGTTATTTACTTTTAAAAGTAACACCACAAAGAAAGATGAGATAGGAGAAAGTGATCATGGAAGGAAGAGCTTACCATCTTCAGGTTTAGACATTTTACCTTAATACTATCTTTAAAACACTGGGAGAATATTTGTTTAAAAACTTAGACAGTATTACAAGGTCCCTGAAGCTCTAAAAACAGAACTAAGCAAGAAAGGTTTGTAGTGAAAAGTGCAATGAGGGCATTAACGTAAACCATCCGAAGGGTACGCACCTAGTTTTTTCTTCTGTTACTTACACAAGTAGTACAATTCCTGGTACCTTGCTGCAAGCTTTTATCTGCTGCCTGCATACATGCAGCACTCCAGTTTAATTAGTCTCAAGATTTGAGACTTAGAAGGAATAGCAGGGGTCTCTAATTATCTTCACAATCTAGTCATCTGCTCAGAAAATGAGGAATGAGTAAGCATTAAGCAGTCAGAAGCCAGTATTCAATTCCAAAGAGAAGCAGGAAGAGCAGAAGATAAAGTGCAATTTCCACTGACTTTTCTGGGTCTTCAAAATTACTAAAGCAATCCTTCTTTAGAAAAATACACCAGTTTCAGATATTGAGGGTTTATCAGTTGTATCAGACTAGATTTTTACAGTTATTCCCTCCCCCCCCCCCCCCAATGTCTGTGTAGTATTTTGGTTGTTCTTATTGTAAACATATTTGTTTAAGCATTGGTAGCATTTCCTGAAGGACTCTTGTGAGAATAACGTTTTCCAAGCATTATTTATATCTTTTTCCTGTTCAAGTTTATAGGAAAAAATAAAATAAAATGACTTTGAGATTTAAATCATAGCCATTCAGAAACTGGCCTTGATCAAAAAAACAGCACCAGAGGATTATCTCTTTAGCAGCTTTTGAATCACAGCTGCATTATTGATAAGAAGCTAAAAAGGCTTTGCAGTTATTTATATAATTAAAAGCAACTGTTATGGAAATTTTTCATAACAGCTGTTGTATTGGAAGAAAGGTTACCTCTTCTCAATCAGTAATCCCTTTAAATCTCTGACATGATTCATAGATTCTCAAACAATGCCTATGAATAAACAAACTGGATGCCTTCTATACGTGATTTATCATCTTTCACCCCACCAGCAAGTTAGATAAGATCAGAATAACAGAACTTGAATTAGCTCATGAAAGTAATACAGATGTTCCTTCATATGAACTTCATTTCTATTTTTATTTTGTGAAATTCTTGTTGTTCCTTTGTGCTCAAAAGTAGTGTAAGGCCTCTTGATGAAGCCATACAAGCCCTCATTCAAAAACCTTGCACTTGCTACTTAATTCTTGAACCATCAGTCAAGGGTAGCAGGGAAGAATGAGTTTGATAAAGGCTAGAGACAGGTTTGCAATATGACAAAAAACTTCAGCTCTACACAAATTTTTTCCCTTCCTTGTGAAGAGTGAAACAGGTTTTTCCTCCTGGCTAGAAATAAACAGCCTATCAGTGCTTCAGCTGAGGTTCTCATTTTATTCCTGGCTTGAAAGCCAACAAGAGCCTTGGAAAAAGGAGCAGGATCAGCCAGGATTTATTTTCTTTCCCCTTAAGGGCTAAGAAGTAGTAGGAAGCAGAAGGAAAGAAAACAAATGTCACCCTTAAAGACTAGATGGCTTGCTAGGTTTCAGAGTGGATGGTTGTGGAGTATTTTTATAGTGTATTTTGTAGCATCAAGAAAACTCAGAAACAGGGAAGTCCTGGTGCCTGGAGCACCCAATGACCTTAAACCAAGAGCAGGTTTCGCTTGCAGAAGAGAAGGGTTGGGCTTTCTATACTGCTCCAATTGCTGTTTTCACCTTCTTAAGGAAAGGGCAACTTACTAAGGTTGTGGTAATAATTTCAAATGCACTCTCTTTGGAGAAGTACACAGCAAGAGGGGAAGAGACAACTCTGCATGCTCAGCAAAGGAAATTTTGACTCTTCAGAAGAAAAAAATAATCACAAAAAGGAGCTAAACATAAGTTTTCCAGGGTATATGTGAAACATCCATCCTTGGAAAACATTCCTAGGAAAGATGCTGGGGAACAGGTCTTGCTTGGATTTTGGCCTTGTTTGGAGCAGGTTGGACTAGGCAAACACCAGAGATCTCTTGAAGTCTGCATGTTTTTATGCATTTAAGATACATACCACTTGTCAACCAGATTTTTTTTATGCATTTAAGATACATACTACTTGTCAACCAGATTTCTCCGGCTATTTTTGAATTCTGCAAGATTTTTCATGCCACTTAACTGAATTTCAAACATTGATCCACATGTGCTGTAGCTCTTGTTTTTTTTTTCCCCCTTCTGATACTGAAATACTATTTTTTAGAGGTGCTGACAGAAGTCTATCAGTATAGGGTTTCTGATTCAATCGCTGTGGCAGTAAGAGGTGGGCTTATGCGCAGTAGAAGTTTCTCACAATTTGCGGAGAGAGCGTTGCTTCAGCAGCAAGATTATTTAGCAGTATATAACCTGATGAGGAGAATATTTAACAGGATACTAGCAATCTGAAAAAGGACAAAACCTTGCTTTTGGATACTTTTCTTTTGCAGTTTAATGGCTAACAATACTGCATTACAAGGAATTATATATTCCTCCTACCTTCAGATATTCTGAACTCTCTTTAGTTTATTTCAACCTCTGTTTTGAGGTCCCTCATGCAGACTTCATAAGCAGTTAGAACTTTGTAGAGTGTGGCCCATCTCAGACTAAGGAGAAGTTAAGTCTAGGAAAAAGTGAAGCTGTATAAAGCAGTGAATAAGAGGAGTGAATGCTATAAAAGCCTCTAGAGAGTATTAATGTTTAGCACTATTAACTAGAATCCAGAAAGAAAAAAATAGAGCACTTTTAATGCAGTAAAAAGCACAGGGGTAATAGCAGAACAACAAGGTCCTAGGATACAGCAAATAAAGATTTGCTCAAATACAATGGCCATAGGCAGAGAAATAAGGAAAATAAGCTACTTACCCACAAAAGATCACAAGGATCTCCAGAGAGAGAATCTAGTCTCCACTGCCAACCCTTAAATGAGGTCTGGGAAGGGCTGGATCCTGGCTCCACCCCTTCTGGTCACTTAGGTACATTGCATGCACCTGAGTTTCCCTGGGTTGGCCCTGCTTTACCACCAGGTGCTCAATCACTGGTTCAAGCTGTGACAGCATTTCTGTTACAGAACTGCGTAAGATAAAACAAAGAAGTCTTATTTTATAACTTTTTTCTTCTTCTTCTCCCCAAAGGGGAGATCTTGCTTTTACCATCTGGAGATTGATTTACCATAAAGGAAAGCTACATCATCAAACAATAACAGTGGATTATAGGAAGAGATGCAAACAGCCAGTAGACAAAAAAAAAAAAAAGGATCAATTACACCATATAGGTAAGAATGTTAACTTTGTCTTTATTTGGGGAAAAAATTATTTTGAGAATTCTCTATCTGTAGAAGCCTCTCTACAAAGTATTTCAACTACTGCTGATTTTGTCCTTAGAAATGCAGAGAAATGCCTCTCATAAGTCGCTTTCAGTCTGATGTATACTTGTTTGGGAGCACTTCAAGAAACGTAGCTTGCCTTCCTCTAGAAGTTGAAGCTTTTGAGTCTTTTTTTATTTATAGTTCATATCTCAGGTAATTCAGTACTGCTTCTTTTCAGAAGGTGGGGATCTGATTCAGTGAATTATTATCTGAAGCATTTACCAAAATCTGATTACTGAGCTATCTCTCAGGTGTTGAGAACCAAAAGATTTAGAGCTCTTCTTGAAAACCTTGTTAACATTATCTGTTTTCTGACTTGCAGCAAACAGCAAATAAAGTCAGTGAAGTTTCCTTGTAATTGGTGTAATATGCTCCCTGTGGTTAACACAGCTGAGCAGGTGGGCAGCCTCCTTTTGCATCAGCTGTATCTTCCAAACAAAAGATATGATGAATTATGTTGTGAGGAGAGGTATCTGCCAAGGCACAACGGGATTGCTGTTTGAGCTGGTCTTAGTTAACATTTTCACTAATGATCTGGAAGGGGGACTAAGCAGACCATTAATTAAACTGTCAGATGTTATGCAGAGTTTTAAGATACTAACTGGACTAGAAGATATGCAAGCTAAAAGCAAAGGCTGCTATTAAGAAAATAAGAATAATTTAGGGGAAAAAGCAGTTTCGCTTTGCCCGCAGTCACATCTGAATTGTTAACTTTGTATCACCTGCACATTCAAACTGTTTTTCAAATAAACATTTGTCAGCTTGAGAGAAGTAACAGCTACACAAGATAGGATTTCCTTGCCTTTAGCTGCATGTGTTGGTTTCTTACTTGATCATCTAACTTGCTTGGTTATAAGATTTGCTGGAGATTACGGTTGTTTTTTTTTTTCTCATTACTTATAGTTTAATTCCTTACAGATCTAATATTATATCATCAGTTTCATGATTTTGATAATGTTTTGTATCAGTCCATCCATTCACCAATGTAGTCTAATTTCCCTTCTAAATTTATTTTGAAAAGTAAAATGAAACTCATTTATTATCTGCCAATTTTTACGTAAGGCCATTTAAGGTACACAAAAGTATAGCTATCAGCAATAGCTCTAAAAAGCAAGCATATAAAATCAAACAACATAGAATACAAATCCACTTGGTTTTTAAGAATGTGTCAATGTACTTGTGCAATATTCTGTGTAGACTGTGTATGTGTAGAGTATTCCCTGCTCGTGTCAGTGAGACAGAGCTGCCCAGGCCACAGTGATCTGGGCTGTATGCTTTTCCTTTGAAAAAGTCAGTTGTTTTCGTGAATCAGGAATAAATCCATACAGCATAAGTTATGTTGGAAATAAGTTGTGTCTCCATAGGATACAATATTACAGTTCTTGTGGTGCTTGGAAGTCTTCTGTAGTTCTATTTATAAGCATAGGAAGCAGCTTATGATACAGCAGCGCTCTCAGGAGGAAGCTGACAATATAGCAGAATCTGAATAAGACAAGAAATAGAGAAGCATTCCTACAAGTGCATCTGTCAAACCATGGGATGCAGGAGAAAATGAGGAGGTGACAGGTTGGACAGAAAGAGAAATAGCATAATATGAAGTGAGTTAATGATGCCAGCAATTTTTAGCAGTTGAGAAGATAAGGGTTGCAAAGGCAAGGTGGCACTTCATGATTTATGTGCAAGAGGCAGGGAAGGTGATATTTTTTTTTAAGTGTATGTTTTAAGCTGCTAAGCTGAGTTCGTATATGCAATTTCACTGCTGTCCAGGATGAACACTGTAATTAAAAAAAAACCTGTGTTGCTGGACTTACCTGTTTTTCAGTGATTTGCTGTCTCTTGTGATCCAGCCCAAATGGGATGTTTTGCTGTTTGGAGGTATTTGAGATTCAGAGGTCTTTTCTAATGCCACTTATATGCCCAAAAGGTCCATTAATTTCAATTACAGTTACTCCTGATTTATCTTTATAAAAAAAGTTTAGTTTGATTAAAAATTCTTACCATAAAGATGTATATTTTTAAGAAAAGACATTTGTCATGGCCCAAGATGCCTGTTTTCAGCCCAGTCATAAGATGCTGTGCTAGGTAGTGAGAATAAATCATGCCATGCAAGGTACCTGAATTATTCATAACTAAATTGAGCTGTGGTATTTTCTTTATGAAAATCAGTGAAAATGGAAGGAGTAAACAATTTTGAAAAAAAGGCCCTGCAATGTAACTCAAAATATTTTAATAATCTGAAATCACATTTCCTTGGCAAGGGGTTTTTTAGTTGTTAGCTTTTTAGATTATTATTTTTTCAAAGTATTTTTTGTAAAAATTGATGTACTTCATTGCTGTCATATGTGTCATGTGTGTTTTGTGAGCTGAGCAACTATTGTTGGGATGAAGTATATGTTAAAGATACAAAATATTATTAGCATGATCATAGATTTGAAGACTCTTAAAAATAAATTAAAACAAACAAACACAACATGAGACAAATAGATACTGGATATTGCGTTAAAACAATGTTCATTTGACCTTCCCTATTTCCAAGCTTATTCAGTATTTGTAACTACTATATTTTTGCTCTGATGGGGCTAATTGCAGTCCTAGCTGCTGAAGCTCTCACTTCTGGTGGTGAATTCTTATTCTGGAGCTCAGTATCTCTTTTGGAAGGATGTCTCAATAACATTTAAGGATGAAACTTGAAGAAAATAAATTATCTGGAAGAAATAGTGAATACTGAATAGTGCATTGCAGGTTAGAGGTCATCTAAAAACAATGAATAACAGCTGTCAAAGGAAGCTTGTTGAAGTAAGTTTGCAGTAAATAGTAATAAATCATCTTGGAGCACAGCAGCAGAAATTTTCAATATGTTGGTGCTCAGGTCAGCTTATAGTATGGTAGTCACTGCTTGCTGCAAGGATACTAGCTTATAAAAAGGCAAAGAAAATAAGATGTGCTTTTGTCAGAGTATGACTGATGTGCTGATGCAACTCTAATTATGTCATGAACACAAGAATGCTGTAATACAACTTTGCCACAAGGGACTCAGGGCCATAAATGTATTTACCAGCTGCTGTGCGGAAGGAAAATCTATTGCAAGAATTTGTTTTTTATAAGACTACTGAAGAGGTGTAGATCATTGAATCAAATAATGAATTCTCATGATCATCACAATCTGGGCAAGCAAAGTATCATTTTGATGCAGGAAACATCTGTTAAAGAATTTCTCCTGAGTCTCGTCAGTAGTTGGCAAATTTCATTGCCTTAGTAATGTTTTCATTACTGCTGTGTCTATAAAATGGCATAACATGTTTTATACCACTTTTTTTTTTTCCTGTATTCTCAGTGCAAAGTACAAACAAGTATTTTAATTGCAACTTTTTGTTGGAAGTAGAAACAATGTGTAAGATAAAAATCTTAGTGCTTTTATACAGAATATTCTATACAGGAAATTTTGGTTTCTGTGCTATTAGAAATCACTGAGCATGAAAACAATATATACTTAATCTGTGAGCTACACATGTACCTCTGTTTTAAGTTCAAGACTTAGTTATTCTGGGTATGCAGAAGTAGCCAGGTCCTTTACTATGTTTTTCTAGTAAAAGGTATACATGTATGCTGTCTGCAGCTAACACAATTATTATTTATGGTGGAGAGTTCAATGTATTAAATAAGTGCTTTACAGAATATTGTCTTTTAACTTCATACGTGTTATTTTTCAGTTTTCTTGCTCTTATATAACAAAAGAAAATAAATTTACCTCATAACCTTCAACTTACATTCACTGCTTTTCAGAAATTATGAACAGTAGCAGAGAATGTCATCTACTTCTGAAAGATTTTTGGGAAAGGACTTTAAATTATATGCTAGAGTATGCATTCTTGTCCTCCCTACAGCTTATTGTGCTTTAGGAATATAAGTTGATCTACAAATAACCTTACTGTATGTCAGCATGCTTCCTGATATTTCCTCTTCTTTTTGACTACATAAGGAATATTATAATCTCCATTTCTATGTTATGTCGTCCCTAATAGTCTTTCTGTAGAGTCACTTTATTTTGACTTTTGATTCTCTAACACAATCTCATATTGAACATACCTAGTGTCTTAAGACAATACAGCTACACAGAGCTTGCCTTACTAATGTGCTAATAGCTGTACTAAAATTATTACAAGTAATTATCCCTAAACTACTGAATAGTGTTTTTGTATCTAACATGTTTGCTTTTGCTGTTTCTACAACTAGTTTGCAACTGCAAGGTCACCAGTGTGAGCTACTGACATGGCAAATGCAAGCAGTTGTCTGTGTATCGTAGCGTCTGAATTCTATAGTCAGGAAAATCATTTGGCTAAGCACTTAACTTTTTTTGTAGTGACAGATGTGGAAGTGGAAAAGCATTAGCATTAACATGGGAACCTTAACTGTACCATTAAAGATGTAAGTGCTGTGATATATCTGACAAAATTGTTCTAAATCTGAATTAAAATCTCTCTGTTAGAGGACAGTAGTGATTAGGCTGTAGAAATAATCAATATCATAAAATTCATATTTTTGTATTAAAAAAAAGGTTGTGAAAAATGTCATCTTTGGAGCTGGAGCACTTTTATATGACTTGTGAATTTCTCTCCTTTATTACTATCAAAGAGAAGGTGAAACAGCTTAGTTTCTGGACAATACCTAAGTCCTTTACATGTAACTTAGAGCACCTGGCTCTCTTCAGAAAGAAAAACTATTCATCTGCCAGTGTGCAGCTTGAAACTGGCTGTTCTCAGGCACTGTTTGCCAGGTATGGTTAGATTAGTTGACAGAAAACATCAGGTTCACTGTTAAATTATCACAGAGTTCTAGGGAAGAACCAAGATCACTAATTTTAAGTTAGTACTGTGGATGTCTTTAAAATTTCTTTTATATAACATGTACTGTCAAAAGATTGATAGCAAAGGTGATAATGAGGCAGTTGTCATGATTACAATCCTTTAGTCCATAGAAATTCTTTCATCAGACGGTTGTGATTCAACTTGAATTCCAATGATGCCTTGAGTTCATCAGTTGATTTCGGGTTTTGTAGAGATGCATTGTGACAGACAATCCATAAGCCAGGAAAGCAACAGAGTGAGGATTTTACTGAATGCTATTTTACAATGCATAAGGGCAGAAATACATGTGTGAGCAGCTACCACATATCCATAATTCAGGTGGGGGTAGTAATTAACAGCTAACATGTAATTATCTCCGTTTGAACCCTCACAGAATACTTACAGATTATTAGTTTTTTCCTGAAACTGTTCTGAGAAAGAACAGTTGTTTATGGTGCCTAGGACCTAATCCTTGTTGTTTTTTTTTTTTTTTTAAAAAAAGGAATTGCTTCAATTTGTTTTCTAAAGAGCACTTAATGCAGTATACTAGACTCATAAAATTAGTTCAGAGCAGGAAAAAAGGAGGTCAAATACATTGTTTGCAATAAATAGAACCCTAGCTTACCTCCTTTGACTTCATTAGGTTTACAGTAGGGATGAACTTGGCTCACTTTCTCTGGTTGATGCTAACCTCCAGTTGTTGATGCCATTATTAAGTTAATTGTTTGGAACATCAATCTATGTCAACAAACCTTTCAGAGTGCTTGATGAGATTTCAAGCATCAAGCTGTGAGGCATTAAAAAATGATGAATTTACATCCAGGTAAAACGATGCCCTTCAGCTATAATAATGAATCACTACTTTGTTTACAAATGGGTATTCATCATGAGACATGGCACGCGTAGACATTTTTGAAGGGGAAAGGCATTAGCACAGTAAATGATCTTTGCAACTGAAGCTGAATACACAGCAAAGTGAAAAAGGAGAGCATGTCAAATTATCTTTTCAGAAAGGAATTATGAATGCAAACTCGCACTGGTGTTTCCTGACCCATATTTAAATAAGAACAAAAGATATAGTTCAGTATTAAGATGTCCTTCTTCAGTAAAGTCAAATCAGCACCATATGTTTCTTCTAAAAGTTTCACTATCTAATTGAATTTCTTGATATACACTTTCAGACCTTGAAGAAAATACCTCATTTTATAATGAAAGGCTCTGTTCTCTAATATGCAGCAGGTGCCAGTGGTCTACATCTGACTGTTCTGGTTACCAAGGAACATTCAGCTATGTTGTCTGTCCCTCTCCATACTTCTTCTATAATTGGTTGGGAAGATTAATATCATTTTATTAGGCCTGTCTGCCCAAATAACTGCATGATCACATCACAAATATATTTAGTGAAATTAATTACTCTCACAAAGGCCATAACAATACTACTGCACAGGCTTAAGCAACCCAAAAATGTGCACGGAATTATCAGAGGTCTTATATTGTGGTTATCAGCATATTTCAAATACTAGCTATATTGTATTTATCAGATATGTACCTGTAAGGTATGACACACATGACTGCAAGACTACTCTATATTTGGAATCTAATTTTCTAGTTGTTACATCTCTAGAGGCGTAACAACCTTGTGTGTGATTCTGTAACAACTATGAAGCCAGCACACACAAGTGAATTGATTTACAGACTTTTGCATATTCTGTATGGGAATTGTTGATTGTGTATATTGCAATTGCAATATACAAGCTCATGTCCAAATGTGCCCAATCACTGTTCATGCTGTGAAGGTGTGGAGTGTATGGGAACTGCTAGATCTGGGCTTGAAGAAGTGGTTGAGCACCTGGTGAAGGGGTGTGGCTGGTTTAGAGAGCACAGGCAAATTGTTTACACCTGTGCTCCCCAGAAAGGGATGGACCCAGGGTGAAATCCCCCCCCTCAGGCTCATGTAAGGGCTAACCACTGAAAGGAGAGCATTGCTGGGACCTGGGTTGTTTCTTGAAGTGTGCTGTACAGCCAGAGAGCCTTTTCACCAGTTGGGTGAGTTCAAGACTTCTTTTTGTATGTAATTGTTGGCCTGCTGTGAGTACATTGCCTGATATTGCCCAGAACCTGTAAGAGGCAGTTTTGCTTCTTCGTGAGCAGAACAGAACAGCAGTATATACCAAGGGCACATTAATACCTCAGCAATGAACTGCTGGTATAAAGGTCTGGATAAAACATTTCTTAATTCTAAAGACATCTAGCCAAACACAATCTATTTTTTAGGGGGCTAATGTATTATACAGAATGCACGCATAAAAAAAGTCTGTTATCAAATCACCTAGGCTGGGTACTATCATTCTTACGGTAAATAAATCCTGAGACTCCTGAAGCAATCTTTTTAGAATGTCTTTCATCTGGAGGTCCAGAGAGCAGTCCTGGAGGGGGCTCTCTGCTCAGTAGCATAGATTGAAAGGAAAACAGTGCCCTGGTCAAAATGTTGTATTTGAGGGAACTTTTGGTGTTGAGGCAGTAAGCATTTCTTCTAGGTAACTAGTGATTCTGGAGTTAACAGTTTTTGTTTTCCTCAGAGTATGAGGAAGGATTTTGTGAAGTCAATGAGCTTCAAGCATTCAGTGTTTTCCCTTTTGTAGTTCTGTGCAAAATGCTGATCAGCCTAGCTGCTGAGGACTAGGGAAAGAAACCTCAAAACAAACAGTATGACTTTCGTATTGCAACATGGTAGTGACCTTTGTCATTAATCACATCAGTCCCAGGACTTGTTACATTTAAAATAGAGTTGACACCACCTTCAAGACAGAAAATAGTTTTCCACCTTAAATTTGAAATGTGCTGGGAAAAGTTTACTTTCTGTGTTGAAAAAATGAGTGAAAGATGACTGTCTTTAGAAAATGCAATGAAATTTGGAGTCAGTTTGCACAGTTTTAAGGCAGGAAATAATATCTACAGTAACTATATACTAACAGTGCTACCATCATGTATTATTGATTCATTGCTATGAAGAAAAGTATTTTTTTTTTTTATTGCACTTCCTGTCAAGCAGTCTGGCCCAGGCATGCAACCCATCACTTAGCAATAACTGAATCACTGGTATGCTGTTATTGCTGTCTCAGCTGAAGCTGGAACAAGGGGAGAGTGCAGTGCTTACTCTTCCTCTTGTGCCTGCCACATGCACTTAGTTGAATTGACACCCTTGTGTGTTACACATCATGCCCTCCATTGCCATTTGTTCAGTAAAATGCAGTGATTACGAATAGTATTTCAACCTACCTAATGTTGTCTCAAAGGAAAATAGAACCCCTCCCCCCCCAAAAAAAAAAAAAAAATGTTGATGAAAGAATTCAGTTCAATGAAAAATGGACAGATAATTGTTTTTTTTGGGACAAATGTTATGATACTCTCCTTAATTTGTAAGGAAACTGTATCATTTTTTGAAAGATTAAAATTTGAGAAGGCATTATGTGCAAAAACGTGCTGCCAAATTCAATGTGTCAAAATTCAATGGTGTCCATCAATAGTGCCACATTGTAAGAATTTGCATTAGCAGAACAAGATCTCATTGGTACCTCATATTTTTTCTTCTTTTTAGTTAATTAATTGATGATGAACTTAGTTTGCAGGAGCATTCCTCCCTATCTTTGTGCATACATCACGTTGAGACAGACTTACAGAAATAGGCACAAAGGTTTCTTAGTGGGGTCTGTAGCTGATGGCATGCATTGGCTTAAATAGGGGAAGCTAATTCAAGAGAAAAAGAGTGCGGCAGGTGGTGTTTATGAAGTGAGGATGATGACAATTTTACACCATGCTGTTTTTCTAGTATTAAATAATTTTTGTGCATACTTGCTCAAAATCCCTATTGATCTTGTTTCTGATGGTATTAGCAATGATTGAAGTACGATAAATAGGTGCAAATGTTGCACTCTGGTTACTAATGTTATTGAATAATATTTCCTGAATATTTAAATATCAACTACTCTGCACCCTATGTTTTGGTTTTTCTCTAAAGCTAACTAAAAGTTTGAAAACGAGATGAGTAACAAGGAGGGAAGCAGTGGTGGTTCTGTTGTCAGTGGTAGTCACTTCCCATGAGAATCTCCTATAAAGAATGTATGATGACATTTGAGCTGAATCTTCAAGCTGAGCTTCCTCTGAAAGAAATGAAAAACTGTGATCTGATGCATGGCTCAGTAAGTGGGGATAGGGGCGAGATAACACAGAAACAGCGTACTGCAGGTCTGGAATAAAAACTTAATGCAGATCTCTGTGAGGAACACCCTGGTGGTACAGAGACAAGTGAAAATCCAGAGAGGGTCAGAGATCAGGAAGAGATCTCAACGGATTGTGAGTTGGATAACTAAAGTTACAGGCCCTCATTTCCTCCCTCCTGGTATGGGAAAACTATGTCTGCATTCCTGCTGTTTCTCTCCACAAACATGGTCATAGCAGTCACAGTGAAGCTTGGAAGTAGATTACTCCTGTTGGTGTGTGCTAGATGTGACCTGAAAATGCCTGCTAGCTCTGAACTCAGCGTTTGCATTATCCTGTTTTTTGAATGATACCATTCATTACATCAGTTACATGGAAATTAGGTGCTAATCTAACAAACTAAGCAGAGTGGTACTCAGTGAGTCAGGCATTTCTACTGTCAGTAACAACGTATTTTTAATTGTGATTTTTAATTCACGCATTCTAGTTATTTCTGTGTAGCTGGTGTTTTTGTATGAGAATCATTCCTGATGATTATAATCATAATGAAGGAGCAGTCCTGTTAAGCACTGTACAAAAAAAATACTGAGAAATATTGCTCTGAAGAATATAATAACAGAATGGCAGAGCAGAAAGGAGAAATACTTTATCATATTTCAGTGGAAGTAAGGTGAAACAGGGTATGAGTGTTTGTCTCGTTAGTGTAGTGGCAGTTGAGTTCATGTTGCTGTTCTTCCCAGTAGAATTATTTATGCCCTTCTCTGCTGCTGTGTGATGATATCATAATACATCATTAAGCTATATAACTTACATGTATGTTTTCTACTTTATTTTTTGCAAAATAGCTTGATTTGTTTTTAAGTATATTCCATTATTCTAACAACTTTGTCTCTTCTTGTGTTTTGAGAGCTACGAAGTTTGCTGTCTGTTGCCCAATTCTATAAAATACTGAGTTCTGTTACCTCTGTGAACTCGAACCTTAGCTCACTGTGGGACTGAAGGTAATCTAACTGCAGTGTAGATCTAAAGTCTGTAATACAACAGTTGAATTATGTGTCATTGAGTCAAGAGCTACAATTTTTAAAGTATTCATCAGTCTAGATTTTTTACTTTTTTTTTTTTTTTTACAGATAATTATAAATTTCGATGTCCGCTCGGCAGTACTGTAAATTCATAATTGCTTTCTGAGGTCACCTTATTCTTTTTCATAATATTTTCACTGTTAATAAAGAAGAAATTGCATCCTAATATATTTGCCTTAAAAGTTGATAAATATGGACTGAGGATATTGGAAGGAGCTGCCAAGTCATTATGATAAGAAATGGAGAATAGAGAATTATTAAGAGATGATGTTTACACAAATACCCCTAAGAAACACTTGGACACATAGCTATATTAGCAGAGTTAATTATTGAGCATGACCCAATGTCCCTTCAGTCTAATTGCACCAATTTCTGAATGCCTTGAAAAACCAACAACTGAGCAATACACAGCTGGAGGAAGGGTTTCAAATGCAGATGTCTTTTTAACGGTGATTTAGAAAGTTTTTATGCAAGAGATCATTATGATAAATCTTTTCCTTGTGTAGACTGTGGGCATAGTCTGCCTGCACTGCGCTTTCACGTGAGAGTTCAGTGATAATAAGAACATGCAACTTTTTTCTCTACAAATGTATTTAAGGCAAAAATTGTCCTGTTTCTGAACTTAACAACTTCGTGCCTGAGTGTTGACAGCTGAGTAAATTCAGTATTGTACTAGTGACTCTAGCTGAAAGGCAAATCCATTCTTTTTGTCATCTCAGAATATCTTTTCTCCAGACTTAAGTTGTTTTGTTTGCTTGTTTCTTTTTCAAATTATTCCTACAAATTTTGTAATTCTCCTTTAAAATAATT
>JANHGO010000001.1:51483170-51516417 GCA_024606505.1 Aquila spilogaster
TTTTTATGGGACTACCGAAGAGGTGTTGATCATTGAATCAAGTCATGAATTCTCAAGATCATGGTAATCAGAGAGGGCTAAGTAGCTATTTGATGTAGGAAACATCTGTTAAAGAATTTCTCCGGAGTCTCATCAGTAGTTGGCAAGTCTCAATGCTTTAGCAATGTTTTCATTATTGCTGTGTCTATAAAATGGCATAATATGTTTTGTATTACTGGTCTTTTCTGTATTCTCAGTACAAACTAATAACAGGTATTTTAATTTCAACATCTTGTTAGAAGTTGGAACAATATATAAAACAAAATAATGTAGTGCTTTTCATCTGCATAGTCCTATATTGGAAATTTCAATTTCTGTGCTAATATTAATCACTGAGTATGAAAATAATCTCTATCTAATCTATTAGCTACACATCTAGCTCTGTTTAAAATTAAGACCTAGTTACTTTGAAAATGAAGAAGTAACTATGTCCTTTACTGTGTTAGTCTAAAAGTAGATGTACCATTACATGTACTCCCTTTTCTTTATTCTGTACACAGGTTTCCTAATGAGCATCTATTAAGAACCTGATAATCACACCTACACTAATCTTAGAAGAGAAAGCAACAGAAGTAAAATAGGCTAGCCTATCATAGGAACTGGTGTGCCAAGCCAAATAAATAGTCCATTTATCTATTATTTTAAAGGAACTGACAATGGCCAGCATCAAATACTCCAGTAAAGTTGAAACAAATTATGCAGTGGGGGCATCATTTTAAAAAAAAAGAAAAGATTTTTCAGTTAGGCTGGGGCTGAAATTACCTTTTCACATTGTCTGGTATCTCTTTAAAAGCATCAGTGCTAGAAAACTCAGGCTTAAGAACTTTAATACATTGACAATTTATTATTTTTTTGTGGTGAATTTGAGGTCACTTTACCTTTAGGTCATTTTAGAGTAATCTACAGTTTTCTACACAAACCTCATGGACAAAGGAGATGCTTTACAGTAAAGCCTGTAAAGCATACCCTCTTGACTGGTGGTGCTTGGGCTATGCCAATCTGCTGAATGAGGTCTGGGCACACGTACATACACAATCTTCTTCATAAGGAACTGCGCATTTTCGTCAAACAAAAGGAAAAGATTCATGTGCAGATGCTAGTGGGCAAAATATTTAGCCACTATGCTTCTGTTTCATCCAATTTGATCAATGTTTGAAAAAAATACTTTTTTGGTGTTTAGAGCAGTTGTGCATTACAGACCGTGCACCAAAACATTAAACTTGCCTGTCAAAGACACCACTTTCTCTTATCTATTCTCTATTTACAAATCTTCACCAGACTAATATACACAGCAGAACTGAATGAAAAAAAACCCAGACATACACATTTTTATTAGAAAAGGAGTAAGGTTGAAGGGAGGGGGAGATCTTGACTAAGAGATGCATGTTAAAAGTTAAAGTCATCAGAATTCGAGCTGTAGTGCATGTTCTGTTTTGTATAACAGTTGTGATAACAGTGAAGTTTGAATAAAGGGGTATATATTTTGCTTTCATTTCCTTGCTTTTATTGGTGTGTCATAACATCTGATATATCTAGCAAGACTCTAATTGCTTTATATCTATGAAAATGTATTTTAATATTCTGTCTAGTGTAACTATTTTCATTAAATGTATGCTTTTTCTGTCTGCTACTATCACATCATTGTTATCTTGTGGTAGAGAGTTCAACACATTAATTACGTGCTTTATAATAATATTCCCTTTCAATTTCAAGCCTGTTGTCTTTCAATTTTCTTGAATGGCTCCTTGCTCTTATATTATGAAAGAGGATAAATAGATGATCACATTTACTTCTTCAGATTCAACTTAGATTCATTGCTTTTCAGAAATTATGAGCAGTAGCAAAGAATTTCATCTAGAACTAAAAGATTTCAGAGAAATGAATTTAAAATATATGCATGTGTATGCATTCTTGTCTTCCCTACAGTTTATCATACTTCAGGAGCATGACTAGACCTCCAGTTGACCTGGCTGTATGAAACTCTCTCATAGTTTCTCTTCTTTTTGTCCCTGCTCTCTACCGGTCACCATCTTCCATTCCTCACTAATTCTTTTTTATGCATTAGATTTTAGCAAACAAATATGTAGTTTTGACTATGTATGGAGTATCATCATCTTTATTTGTATGCTGTGTTGTCTCTAATAGTCTTTTTCTTTAGAATTACTTTAATCTCACTTTTGCTTCTCTCAAAAACAACCCCGTATTGAACATACCCAGCATCTTAATACAAGAAAGTTAAGTAGTTACACAGTGCTTCTCTTACTTTGTTACTAACTGTATTAAAATCAGTATTCCTGAAGTAGTGAATAGTATCTTCATATCTAACATGTAAGGTTTTGTTGCTCCTGCAAGTAAATTGCAACTGCAAGGTCACCGATGCATGCAACAGACCTGGCAAATACAAGTAGCTATCTGTGTATAGTCACACCTCAATTCTTATAGGCAGGAAAATTACTTAGCTAGGCACTCATGCTTTTTCCGTGGTACCAGATGTATAAGTGGAAAAGGATTAGTGTTAACATGGGAACCCTAACCGTACCATTAAAGACTTATCAACTGCTGTGAAATATCTGAAGAATTTGTTCCAAATCTGAGTTAAAATAACTCTGGTAGAGGAAGGGAGTGATGAGGCTGTAGAAATTATCAATATTATAACAAATGACAAAAACTTCAAAAAAAAAGAAAAAAGAGGCAGACAGACAGTAGCAGGTGTCGTCTTTGGATCTGGAGTACTTTTATGGTCATCTGACTCGTGATTTTTTCCCATTTATTACTATCAAAGAGAGGATGAAATAGCTTAGCTTCAAGGCAATACCTAAGCCATTTACATCTAACTCCAAGCACCTGACTCTCTTCAGAAAGCAAGCTATTCATCTGTCAGTCTCCAGCTTGAAACTAGCAGTTCCCAGGCACTGTTTGCCAGGTACGATTACATCAGTTGGCACAAGACATTAGGCTCACTGTTAAACTGTCACAGAGTTCTAGGGAAGAACTAAGTTCCCTAGTTTGTCCACCTGTACTTGGCACTGGTGAGGCTGCTCCTCGAATACTGTGTTCAGTTTTGGGCCCCTCACTACAAGAAAGACATTGAGGTGTTGGAGCATATCCAAAGAAGAGCAACACAGCTGGTGAAGGGTCTAGACAACAAGTCCTATGAGGAGCAGCTGGGGGAACTGGAGTTGTTTAGTCTGGGGAAAAGGAGGCTGAGGGGAGACTCTCTACAACTACCTGAAAGGAGGTTGTAGCAAGGTGGGTGTTGGTCTCTTTTCCCAAGTAACAAGGGATAGGACAAGAGGAAATGGCCTCAAGTTGCGCCAGGGGAGGTTTAGATTGGATATTAGGAAAAATTTCTTTACTCAAAGGCTTATCAAGTATTGGAACAGGCTGCCCAGGGAAGTGGTGGAGTCACCATCCCTGGAGGTATTTAAAAGACATGTAGATGTGGCATGTAGGGACATGGTTTAATGGTGGACTTGGCAGTGTTAGGTTTATGGTTGGACTTGATGATCTTAAAGGTCTTTTCCAACCTAAACGATTCTATGATTCTAATTTTAAGAGTTAGTACTTTGGATTACTTTAAATGCTGAGGTTAATATTGCAGAAAGATTGATAGCGAAGGATATAGTAATGAGGTGGTTGTAATGGTTGCAATCTTCTAGAATCCATCAAAGTCCATAGCAGAAGATCTTCCTTAAGACAATTATGATTTGTTCATCCTGAATTCAAATGATGCCTTTCGTTCATCAGTGGATTCCCAGGTCATGTAGAGATGCATTGAGATAATGGTAGAAAACCAGGAAAGCTTTTCTAGCTAGACAAGCTAGAAAAAAAACGAAGAGGGTTTTACTGAATAGCATTTTACTATGCATTAGAGCAGACCAGAAGTACATACATGGGCAGTTACCACATCTCTGTATCTCAGGTGAAGCATAGTAATTAACAGCTGAGAAGTGGCTATCTCCAGCTGAGCTCTAACAGAATATTCACAGATTACTAGCTTTTCTGAAACCATTCTGAGAAAGGAGTGTGGTTTATAATGTTTAACAGTACCTAACCTGTTAAAAAAAAATGCTTCAATTTGTTGTCCACAGAGTACTTAATGCAGTATAGCTAAACTCATAAAATAAGCTCAGAAAAGGAAAAAAGGGGTCAAATATATTGTTTGCAATAAATAGATCCCAAGCGTACCTTCTTTGACTTTATTAGGCATATACTAGGGATGAACTTGGCTCACTCTTTCTCTGGTTGATACTAACCTCTGGTTGCTGATGCCATTATTAAGTTAATTGTTTGGATCATCAATCTGTGTCAACGAAGCTTTCAGAGTGCTTGATGAGAT
Organism: Aquila spilogaster; assembly: GCA_024606505.1. Classification (NCBI taxonomy): domain Eukaryota; kingdom Metazoa; phylum Chordata; class Aves; order Accipitriformes; family Accipitridae; genus Aquila; species Aquila spilogaster. The sequence goes on from JANHGO010000001.1 coordinate 51,487,549, forward strand.
TTCAAGCATCAAGCTGTGAGGCATTAAAAAATGATGAATTTATATCCAGGTAAAACGATGCCCTTCAGCTATAATAATGAATCACTACTTTGTTTACAAATGGGTATTCATCATGAGACATGGCATGCACAGACTTTTTTTAAGGGGAAAGGCATTAGCACAGTAAATGATCTTTGCAACTAAAGCTGAATACACAGCAAAGTGAAAAAGGAGAGCATGTCAAATTATCTTTTCAGAAAGGAATTATGAATGCAAATTCACACTGGTGTTGCCTGACCCATATTTAAATATTAACAAAAGATACAATTCAGTATTAAGATGTCCTTTTTCAGTAGAGACAAATCAACACAATATACTTCTTCTAAAAGTTTCATTATTGAATAGAATTTCTCGGTATACACTTTTAGATCCTGGGGTAAATCCTTAATCTTTTACTCAAAATGAAAGGCTACTTCGTCTAATAGGCAGCAAGTGCCAGTGGTCTACCTCCCACCATTCTGGCAGCCAAGGAAGATTCAACTACGTTGGCTGTCCCTCTGCACGCTGCTTCTGCCATTGGTTGGGAAGATTAATATCATTTTGTTAGGCCTGTCAGTCCAAATAACTGTGTGATCACATCACAGGTAAATTTAGTGTAATTATTTGGTCTCACAAAGGCAGTGAAGATACTACTGCACGGGCTCAAGCAGCCAGAAAACGTGCACAGAATTGCCAGAGGTCTGATACTGTGATTGCCAGCAAATTACTAATACTGGGCAGATTATAGTTATCAGAAGTATGGCCACCTGTCTTGTAATCATACCTGGATCATGCCTTACAACTCTATATTTGGAATCTAATTTATTAGTGTTGCAACTCCAGAGTCATCAGTACTGTCTAGAGAAGTATCTTCCATGCCATAATGTCTGAGTTCTTATTACACATTTCTAGTTGTTGAGAAAACCCACTACATTGGTATTTTACAGTGGGTTATACAGATGAGCAGTTATTGAACCAATTTTCAGTACTGGGGATGTGTCAACACAAAGAGTTCCACAAAGCTATAGAGTATAAACCAGAGGCACATTAATACCCCAGCAATAAACTGCTGCTGTGAAGATCTAGATAAGACATTTGTAAATTTTAAAAGCACCAAGCCTCTCACAATCTGTTCTTTGGGAGAGGAATATGCTGTACAAAATGCAAGCATGGCAAAAGTTTGTAATCAAATGATCCAAACTGGTTACCGTCATTCTTATGATTAAATCCTAAGACTTCTGAAGTAGCCTTCTTAGGGTGTTCTGTGTCTGAAAGTCCTTAGAGTAGTCTTGGAGGATCTCTTCAGCAATTAGGTTGCAATTGTCTCAACAGCTCAGGTTGACAAGAAAACCGTGCCCTGGTCAAAGTGACGCATTTTGATAGAAATTTTGGTGTATGTGTAAGCGTTTCTGCTAGATAACCAGTGATTCTGAAGTTAAGGAACACTTGTTCTTTCCTCAAGGTATGAGGAAGGAATTTGTGAAGTTAGTGTGCTACCAGCATTCATTGTTCTCCTTCCTCTGTGCAAAATGCTTGTCAGCCTAGCCACTGAGGAGAAGGGGAGGAAACCTCAGAATAAACAGTAAGACTTTCATACTGTTAACATGTTAGTTACCTTTAACATTAATCACATCAATCCCAGGGCTTGTTAAATTTAAAATAGAACTGACACAAACTTCAAGATGGAAGGTAATTTTCCACCTTAAATTTGAAATGTGCTGTCAAAAGTTTTGTTTCTGAAATGAAAGGATGGGTAAGGGATGGCTTTGTCTTATTTATGAAGTGCAGTGAAATTTGGAATCATTTTGTACAGCTTCAAGGCAGTAAGTAATATCTACAGTGACTATATGTTAACAGTGCTCACTACCATCATGCATTATTGATTCTTTTTCATGAAGAAAGGCATTTTTTTTCCCCTTAGTTGCAGAGTTGTCTGCCAACATTCTGTGAAAAATTACAAATAGCTCTAGGAATTGTTTACGTAAGGCAGGAGTATCCTTGCAAAGATAGGCTGGAAATGTTGTAGCAGTTCCCATTTCTACAATGCATCACTAAAGAATCACCTTTGTGTTCAGAATTTTAATTTACAAACACAAATGATTGAAGTTCATTTGGCTGAAGCAGTTACTGTTTGTCTGCCTGGCATTCTCTTGGAGATTATTGCTTCTGCAGCAGGAGCAACCACACATGAAACAAGTTCTGAAAAACTGCCGTTTACTGCCCAGGGTATTAAAGTAACCCTAAGCAGCATCAATATAATTTTGTATGGTGATCTGGGTGAGATAGTGAATGATCTCTGATGGTTCAGGAGTTGTTCCTGCTGTGGGAGCAGAAGCTTTCAACAGAGAGGCAGGGAAGACAGCCGAGAATGGTAAATTCTACTGTCATCTGACTGTAGCTATAATAATGAGCCTTCTCAGATGTTTCTTATTAGCCTGGTTTAACTTACTTTCAAGCAGAAGTGTTTGTGTCTCAGAAACTAGGCATGCTTCATCTGAAATTCTAGCCCTGTACCTTCAATAGGTCTTTACTACCAACTCATTTAGTGTAACAGTCTTACAGTTTTTAGCCTGAAATTATTCTCTATAATTTTACTGAAAAAACTATTTCAGTCTAGTGCTGAGAACTCTGATTTTTTTTTAATAATTTTGTCAATTTGTTACATGCATCATTCACAGTAAGATTTGTAAAATATAAAACAAATGTATCTATAACGCAGTACAACAAAATAGTGCATCCAGAGTTACATAGAGGGAGCTCTTGCTTCATTTTTCCAATGCAGTAATGCAATAAATATTTCTGGGCAATGGCACATTTTGAGTCAGGATGAAGATTATTTGTTATAGGCTAAAACAATAGCACCCAACAGTATTGTGGCATTTGCTGACTTTCTCATTTATCTGATACAGAATAATTAGTTTTCCTTAAAATGCAGATGTTTTCAGCTGCTGTTTGTTTCATATACAGAAGTTAAAAGAATAAATTCTGTCTGACATTGAAGCTTCATGATCCCCCATTGCTCAAAGAAAAAATTTCTCATTCTAGGGTGTATAAAATAAGAACAGTAACCCTACAAAATTATCTGTAGAAGAATTAATACTTGTCATGAACCTTGTGTAGTTTGGTTCCTCCCTTTATCTTGGATTTGTAACTATGTATTTGGTTCCCATCATTGTTAACCTGTTATTTAATCTACAGATGCAGTTCAAAACCTTTCATCTGCTCAGTGTGCTTGTGTTTCAATTTTCCTTTTCCTGGAGCTGTTTGCTTTTCACAGAATGTTTGAAGTCTAGCTGCTAAACAAACACTAGGAAGAATGAGATTTCCTTCCCTGTTACTTATATGGGAACTTTAAAATTCATTTTTATCACAGAAATGTGAAAACATTTTCTTTTGTAGGGAATCAGAGAGGAGAATATGCTTGATAGGCCCTTGGAGTGGCAGACAGAGTTCTGTGCAAGGAAAAGAGAAACTTGTACCAGAATCTTAGGCTGCATGTACTAACAAAACAAATACTCTTATGGGTGTGATTTTCTAAAAGTGGCTGACCTCTCTTGTGTACCAATTTTCTACCTGGCATTGTATTCATCTTATAGTTGTTTACAGTCTACAAGCTAGACAAAGAAGTAGTTTTAAAAGTTGTTAGTTACACAGCATTTTTTTAAGAAAATGACACCTGCTAATACAGAGGTGCTGCCCTGGCCCAAGATTTTCACCATTTTTGCTACAAGACACTGGTGCAGTAAGGTAGAGCTTCTTATGAAGTACTGTATAAGGTTGTAGAATAGATGTGGTGCAGAAGTGTTGGAACTGGAACAAATCCTAGAAGGTCTGCTGTGTGAATGTAGGAAGGACACTTTATGGAGAGGTGTTTATAGGGATGCCTATACTAGAATGACCCTCAGGAATGGTGTGGGCATGATCTTTATCACCAACTAAGAAGAAAAATACCAGGGATAAAATTGCAGTACTTTTTCTATATAGTCTTATCCCTGAAAAAATATTGTAAGAAAAGTAACCTGTTAAATGGTATTCTTGGAAAATATGGGATTTCTTTGTTCGTAAACTGCAAAAGTGGAAGGCAAAGAGAGTAATAAAAAATAAAAGCTTTCTTGCAATTTTTCTTTTTTTGTCACAATGAGATTTCCAGTTGGTAAAAAGTTTAGCAACATTTCAACCAATGCTACAATATTTCTGGGTTTAGCTGAGTCCAAACATGCTGTTCTTCAAAGGGTCTTTACATTTCGCAGTGAGTTTGCAGTAAGCTTTTGTATTATTGTGGGCTGGGTGATCTGTCAAAAAAACCAAAACACCTTTAGCAAAATACCACTAAAAGAAAAATTGAAGAACTGTAGCCAGTATATTTTACAGCCCTATGCTGATATGCATAGTGACTTGTTGTTAACTTGGATAAATTTCTAGAGTGTCAGTACTAAAATTCTTCTACTTCTGAAAAAAAATACAAGGTTGTCTTTTGATTTGTTTATATCATATTTATTGTCTAGTAAGCTTATAGTCTGTCCTTCATTTTTGCTACTGTAGACTGTAGATTGAGTTTCCCTGAGTGCAGCCTTTATGTATTACTGTAAGAAAATAATAATAGTTTGTAGAGAATAATACTAATAACAACAACATTATTCCTGGAGGAAAAAGGGATGTTTTCTTGAACTTGAAGATCTAAGAGATATATTCCTTGACCAATTGTCACTGATTTGCCTGGCTAAGCAATCCAAAAAACCCGAAACTCTGTCCTATAGTAATGACATTTTATAATCATGCAGTCCACAGTGTTTGATCCCCGATGAGAGAAAACTCATATTTTTCTACATACCCTTACTGATAATTGTGTCTTGAATATACACATATACATATATACGTATGTGTTACAATGTTTCTGCATTAACAGTGTAACCTTTTAAATGCTCCTATTTACAGTGCCTGTTTTGGAGATAATTAGAGTAGTCATTGAGTTACTTGTGTATACCATGAGTCTTCACACTGACTTGACCTAGTTTTTGTTTCAGCTTTTGAATGTTCTCTCTTGAATTTACCAGTTTGCATAAAGAATAAAAGACGAAATGCTGGATTGAGATATTTCTGATTATCCCAAAGTATTGCTTTCCTTTTGTTTAAAATTCCAGTTATGTATAGAGAATATTTTGGTGAATGCTGTCTTATTTGGTGCATATGTACTCCTCAGAGTAGCAAAGCCCAGAAGATTTGAAACAGAAATTCACACTGGGAGTGGTGAGTGAAATAAGAATGTTCCTGGGTCTAGAAAAGTGATAGAAAGGATCATGCTAGCGAAATGCCACTTTTGAAGCATAACTTTTAATCACTGTTGATTGAGTTGCACTGCAACTCTGGGTCATGAAAAGATCAGAAATAGCTGATATCAAATCACACTTTCATGAGAGTTCTTGGCATGAAGCAGGCATTTCTTGTGACATTTGTTCAGAACAGCCAATGAATTATGTCATGCAAACTTGTTGCAGATGAAAAAGAGTGATAATTTGAGCTACTTTTGTATAGCTAATAATAACAAGTTAACAAAGTCACATGAAAATATTGTCACTATGCTTGGATTTAGTAAACCTAATTGCAATACTTTGTATATTTGTGTTTTACACACTGAATTTAATTTTCGTTGATGTACATTTTGTAAATTGATGCAACTTTTGCAGTCAGTAAAAAATTAAAATACATATAAATCCAAAAAAGTAGGCTCATATTCATAAAAGATATTATAAAAGTAATCTGTTACATACCCAATGCCCAAACACTTACTTATTCAAAACTGAACAATGACTGGAATCTATCCAAATGCAGACAAATGCTAAATACTGCCAGTATACTGCCAGTATAAAACCAGTCTCTCTTGCTAGTATTCAGTGTCCCTAAGGGAGTAGTGACCCGTACATTGCCATCCATAATAGCTGCTTTCCCAGGAACAGAGGGGAAGAGAATGTTTGTACAATCAACTTTGGTAAGTTGAATTGATTTTTCTTCATATTTTTTTGTGGTTTAGTGGCAATCAATTGACCCGGAGAGAGGACTGTCTTGCTAATTGAGGTTTCAGAGGCAGAGGCAGAAGAATCAGTCAGAGCAAGTGTTAACTTTCTACTCATCTGTTATGCTACCTTATTTTCTAGTTTGCTTTTATATTGTCCTTTCTGTCCTATTGTTCATTTGATTTTGCTGTAACTTACAACTCTTTATCAACTTATTTGGAATATCATTACACAGCTCAGTTTGAATTTGGTCCTTTTGAGCTCTAAAATATGAGCCCTTGCCACAACTGTCCAAGAGCCAAGATTGTATATGGGAGACAAAAAAGAAAAGGAGTCCAGGAAGTCTTAAATTTGGATTTTCCCCATCTCAAACAAGGCCTGTAAGACAAAAATACCCCCACGGTTCTTAGCAGAGGAGGATGTTTCTGATAGCAATCGTCTGATTCAGACAAATTCTTAAATAAGGATAAGGATAAGCAACATAACTCATTAAATGAGTAGTCTTCCCCTTTGACACAAGTTCCACATTCTCTCCAGAGTTTATGACCATGGGAAAGGAAGTACAAATGTTCCTAGACTTTTATGGGCCAGACACGCAGAATCTGAGCTATTCCAGAGAAGCCTTATCTTCCCCTTCCATGTCACAGTTCTGTCCTCAGGTTCATGAAGACAAAGCTATTCACAGCGTGTCTAGAAAGATTCAAGAGTTGAAGAAAATCCCATGCACTATGAAAACACTGTGGATGAGCAAGTGTTCATTACGAGCAGGAAATGATTTTTTGTCCTTAATCAATATGTACAACTGCATTCATTGATAGAGATGAACTGTAAGATTTTGGTTTAGCAGAGCAAGAAGATTTCACTGGTGCCTCATCTTTTTTTTTCCCTCTTGTTATTTTTTTTTTTTAAACCAGAGCACTCATCTGTATCTTAGTAGGTAGAAAGAAGGCAGCAGAAAGCAATGTGGAAGGTAGGGGTGTCAGGAAGAGAGGACACTGTTGCAAAGAGGATGCTAAGTCAGACTTACAGAGACAGGCACAAAGGTTCCTTATTGGGGTCTGTAGCTGAAGGCATACATCACCTTTAATGGGAGAAGTTAATTCAGGAGAAAAAGTGTGCAGCAGGTGGTGATGATGAAGGATGAAGATGATGACGATGACAATTTTACACCATGCTGTTCTCTAGTACTATATAATTTTCATAAGGATTTGCTCAAACTCCCTACTAGTTGTTCTTGTTTCTGCTGCTATTAGCAATGATCGGAGTATGCTAAATAGATACAAATATTGCACTCTGATTGGTTGGTATGTTATTGAATAATGTTTACTGAATATTTAAAGAACTATTATCAACTTTGGTTTGCCCTTTGTTGTATGTTTTGATTTTTGCTAGAACTAACTAAAATTTCCAAAACAAGAGGTAAGGAACAGGAAGGAGCGGTGATGCTCTTCCCAGTGGTAGTTGCTTCCCATAATAACCTACCACAATGCACATCTGATGACAATTGGACTGAATCTTCCAGTTAGGCATCCTCTGAAAGGAAAGAAATTCTGTGATCTGATCCAAGGCACAGTAAGTAGGGCTGATGGGGAGGTTCACATCAACAGTGATACAAGTCTAAACTAAAACCTGAATCCAGATATGCCCTATGAAGAATAGCTTGGTGGCATTACCAAGACAGGCAAAAGTCCGAAGTGGGGGTCACGGAGGAGGTAGAGGTCTCAGATAATCATGAGTTGGACATTTGACGTTGCAGGCTGTGATTTCCTCACTCCTGATATGAGAGCTGTGACTGCATTCCTTCTTCCTCTCCACAGACATAAAGCAGTCACAGCTGAAACTTGAAAGTAGGTTACTCCTGTCAGTGTGCTTTAGGTGTGATCTGATAGCATTTGCCTGCTAGATCTGGACTCTGGATTTGCATGGTGCTTGTTTTCTGAGTAGTACTGGGCTTACATGGAATTTAGGAGCTAACCTCTGCCAAGCGTGTCAGTTCTGGGTTTGAACAAGAGCCTACCATAGAAATGCTACGTGCATAGCTCAGGCAGGGTGGTATTGTGATTTTTAATTTACACATTTTGGTTATTTCTATGTGCTTATATCTCTTTCTCAGGAAGAATGGAATTCATAACTAACACATGTATTTGGTGGTTTTGTATTAGAACCGTTCCTGGTGATTATAATCATGATTAAGGAGCTGTCCTGTTAAGCACTGTACAAAATATAATGAGGGACAGAACTCTGAAGAATATAATATCAGAAAGGCAGAAGAAAAAGAGAAGAGGTGAAATACCTTACCTTGTTTCAGTAGTACAATAAGGAAAAGAATGTTTGTCTCATTAGTTTAATGGCACTTGACTTCATGTTGCTTCCTAATAGAATTGTTTATTCCCTTTGCTGCTGCTATGTGATGGTGATGGTATCATGATGCATCATTTAATTGTATAACTTCTGTGTATATTGTTTGCTACTTTTTTTTGCAAGGTAACTTACTTGTTTTCAAATACACTTCATTCTTCTAACAACTTCTGGCCCTTCTTGTGCTTACCTTTTTGGCAACTACAAATTTTGCTGTCTCTGGCCTGATTCTGTAAAGTACTGAGTTCTGTTAACTCTACTAACTCAAGCCTTAGCTCCTTCCAGCATCAAACCTCGTCTAACTGCAATATAAACAATCTGAATTAAAGCCTGTAATGCAACGGTTGAATTACATTTCACTGACAAGTCAATCAAGTTGCAATTGTAGAAGTATTCAGCAGTGTAGAATTCCTAATCTTTCTTGATGAATTATAAATGTTGATGTCCAGTCTGCCCTAATGTAAGTTCATAATCTGCTTTCTGAGGTCACCCCATCCATCTCTTGTAATATCATTATTTGTTATGTTTATTAGTAAAGAAATTGCATTCTCATATATTTAACTTAAAAGTTGATAAGCATGGACTGTAGATAGTGGAAGGAGCTGCCAATTCATTATTGTAAGAAGTGGAGAGCAGAGAATTATCAAGGGAAAACATTTACACAGATACCCAAAAGGAACATTTGGACACATCAGCTGTAGTAGCAGAGTTAATTGTGAAGCATGACCCAACTCCCTTCAGTCTAATTGCACCAATCCCTGAATTCCATGAAAAAGCAACAACTGAGCAATATACAGCTGAAGAAGGGCTTCAAATGCAGCTGTCTTGCTCTTGTTAACAGAGGATTAAGAAGATTCAAGAGATCATAATGATAAACAGAAACCATTTCCTCACGTAAACTGTGGGGACAGTCTGCTTGCTCTCTGCTTTCTCATGAGTGTTCAGAGATAATGAGAACATGTAAATCTTTTCTCCAAAAACTGTATGTAAGGCAAAAACCTGGCTTGTTACTGAGCATAACAACTTTGTTCCTGAACGCCATATCATTCATACCTCAGGAAATTCAATATTGCTCTAGGGATTCTAACTGAAAGCAGAACCTATTATTTTGTCATATCAGAATAATTTTTTCTTTAGACTTAAACTGTTTTGTTTGAAATTACTTTTTTTGTTTCTCTTTCAAATGCTCCTACAAATTTTGTAAATCTCTTAAAAAATGAAAAATACTGGGTTTTTTTGTTAAATTCTTATTTCAAAAATATATTTCGACTAACTTATTACACAAGGTTTAGGACTAATATCTTTGAAAACACTTTTTGTGGACTGATCTGAATCACAGGTACATATATCAATTTGATTTCTGACTTCTTTTTTTATGATAAATTCATTCAGTATGACTAATTCCTGTTCATTGACATTTCTGTTTTCTCTTCTCTATAGAAAATTGTATGAATATGACAAAAAATACATTAATTATTTAAAATATTTTTAGAAAAACGAACTCTGTTGCCAGGAAAAAAATATTTCATTAATCTTCTATCTGTCAGCATTCCTTTGTTTTGAGACTTCTCTTTTTAGAGTATAAATACTATGTGTATTGTACAGATATCCGGTACTGAAATGGAACTGCTAGTGTAGTTTACAAAGAACTTTTACTCAGCAAAAGCATTGTCTCAAGGTACTAGTCAAAAAGTAGCCCGCCCTTTAAAGCATCCTCAAACCTAATCATCTATAGGAAAATCTGTCACAAGATTGCAAGCATGTCACCTTTGTATGACAAGTAGAATTTTCAATACAAGCTGTCAGTTTGTCATCTACTTCATTTGACAGTATTTGACAAGGAGTTACAGCATCAACTGACATGCAGAACTGGTGCAACAAACAGGGGAGAACTCCAAAGATGGACCTGAAGTGCCCTTGCTCCTTTACGTATCTGACAATAATCCTGTGTGAGAATGAGCTGCATAAGTCTTCTCTTTTTTGCCTGATCCTGCATTAGAATATGACAGCTTGCATTTAACACTGCAAGGTTTTTTTGAATCTCACTCAGTACAGGAATAAGATATCCCATGTCCTTTGGGAAAATTGGCAGTCTGGCCTTTACAATCTGGAATCCCCTCACAGTTTCCTGGAACTTGTAGAGTTAAAAACGCACCATGTCCAGCATGACTTTACACCTTTGCTTGCCTGATGAGTTTTCTTGTCTGGCCTGATCTTGTTTTTTCATATGTACTATTTTACTATGATAGTGTACAACTGTCTTCTGGGATCCTTCACACACTAGGACACAGTGATGACATGAAAAACCCAGATAAGTTAATTTTTATTATATACTAATAATGCTGAATTTTGAGTAGAATTCTGCTTTGATTATGATATCTTATGTACTGCTGTCTTACCAACCAAACTATTTTAACATGACTTTCACTTAGTAATTGCAAAAAACCACATGCTGGTTCTCTTTAATTAACACCTGTATTTCCTTGTTACTCAAAACTTTGTAGTAAAGTCTCATTCAGAACTTAATAGGTCATAATACCTTCCAGATACAATCATCTCTGAGAGAATACTAGGTAAAATGAAAGACGCTTGATAGCGTAATTTATTATGATAATATTCGGTTTTATTGTAAGTGGATATTTTGCAATAATTTTGTCTTTTTACTTTGGTTGTTCAACCACAGTCAAACCTGATACAGCTAAAAAGATGCTTTGAACATGTTTTCTTTCTTAGGAAATGTGAAGTTGAAACCTTTAAGACTACTTACTAAACCTTTTCCATTTTAAAAAATTAAATAATAATTTGGAACAATTTTAATACCAGCTAGTATGGCTCATCCATGTAAACCACTTTCAATCTAGCAATTATCTACTTTGAACTGAAGGACATAATCCTTTATTAAAAATGTATCAGCAGGGTGTGCAATTTCATAACTACTCACTGCGAACTAATAGAAAAAGTCTTTCTAAAATAGGATTTTTTTTTTTGTTTAGAGAAAGGCAATTCCATTTGCTTGAGATTTCAAAATTTTATATCCTTCTAGTCCTAAATGAAACTACATAAATTATTAGTCAAAAAACCCAGACCCCTGCCCTGGGACAAAAAAAGTCAGTCATTTTAGAGTTCCTAGAGTCATACTTGAATACAGGACCCGAAAGCCCAAATGCTCTCACCTTTAATTCAAATTGTGTGCTCCTGCAAATTCTTCAGAACCCTGGAAGACTTCACTTTTGTCCTCCCATGTAGTCCACAAATGCGTTTCTCTGAATCCATGGATTTAGGAAACCTAGGGATTTTTGTGCTGAGGGCTAATGGAGAACAATTTGTATAACTTTGATTAGAAATCAGAGGTTTCTGAACAAGCATGGTTCTGTCAGAAGTTTGTCAAGTGCTTCCACCAGGTGTTTTTAATTTGATGATTTAGAAAAATCTAAAGCAAATGTTTGTAGGATTTTCTTCTGTCGGGTTCAAAGAGTGGACTTAAATTTGTATGCAGAAGGCTGTATTTGTTTCAGTTAGAGCTGACTCCCACTGTATTAATTCAATCACATTTTAAGATCTAATATTTGTTGTCTAAATTGTATTTCTCTGCTCCACCCTGTGCAAGGGAGTAATGAGAAGCCATGCAGTCCATGAGCACACCAGGACATTAATTATGACTCAGAATCACAACTTCTCTTGTGCTTTTGCCTTCCTGTTGTCTGGGACTACATCACTGGTTTGTACGGAGCAGATTATTTGCTGCTGTTTAAATGGCCAAGTACTTTGGCTAGCAAGTATCAAAACCTCACCCTCAAGCATGTATATGGGAAGAGAGAGGAAGAAGAAGAATGAATATTCAACTTGATGAAAGATCATATTGCTAATAAGCTTATCCATGTCAAGTAATATTCTGCCTGTGGAGGCAATAAGATTATCTATAAAGTATGGTTCCGTAACAGAACCTGCCTTTGATCTGATATTCCATACTGTCATTCCAGTGATCCAATATTCCAATCAAGGTATTCTTTATTTTGCAAAGACTGCAGCTCAAACATGAAAAACATTTCTCTTGAAATTATTTCTTCATGCCTAGGAGCTAAATGTATCGGATATGGTACCTTACTATCTAGCATGTCATGTCAATTTTGGTTCTGAACAATACATTATTTTCTTTGTAATTAAATTAAATACGAGAACTAACACTTTCATACATCTCCTTAAGCATTTTCCTTATCTCCATAAGCATATCTCCTTCTCTTAAGGTTCTCCTTATCTCCATAAGCATACTCAATAAAAAGTCATAGCAATGTATGCATTTCTCCAATAGTACAAGGAAAAAACATTCCAGAACTAAAGTAGCAAAAGAGTATATTCTATAGAAGACAACCTTACTTGCTGCCAACCCATGCTGGGCAACAGTTTTAAAAAAATCCCATTTTACTCTCTATATTCAAAGACTGTATTTCAAAATGAAGTGAAATTAGATAGTCGTTTGCTCTGTTACATGTTGGAAAGCATTAAGCCAATGTGAATACCTTCAGAAACATACCTGCCTTGGTGCATGTCACATTGTACTGGATGTGAAAATTACGCTTGATCCAGAAAAATAAACATCTTAGAACAGAGCAGCTTATTTTCAGCTGCTGGACTTTATTAAAAGCTTACCCTAAAGGTGACCTCTAAAGATTTAGCAAAATATACATTGGAACAGGTAGAAAACTTTCCATTCTACTAATAAATGTGCTGCAACTACAGCTAAGGTCTGCATGAGTTACATGATTTTATAGGCACAGCTGGGCCTTTCTAAACACAATAAAATGTAAAATAGGAGGTCGATAGTAAGATTTGCTTTTCTAGATAAATATAATTATTCTTATAGAAAATAATGTGCATGCTATAGAAGTCTAGGCATAGATTTACACAGGTTGGTTTATCTTTATTAAAATCCTTGCCTACGTATACTTTGCAACAGAAAGCAAGCTGATTGATTTTCATGGGAGGAAAATGCCATTTTTTTTCCTTTTACCGAACAAATATGTAAGCAAACTCTGCTTTATAGGACTAGTATTAGCCCAAATCAACATCAGAGTTAGTGAGGTCAAGATCACTTTTTATGCAGTGTGCATGCATTCAAATATGCAGTCTGCATATCCACTTCCAGATAAATTTTTGAGAATGCCAAGTAAGTACTAATTCAGAGCTGATTACCCATTGCATGTGTAAGAGCTAATAAACTGAGCAGCAAGTGTCATAATACCACATTGCAGGGGTTTTAATCACCCAATAACAAAGAAACATATTGACACAAAGTGATACATCAGACTTCCTTCTTTCAGTGATGAAGTACAATTGGCCTCGTATCTTCTGACTTCTTTGTAATAAAATGCAAAACCAGTCTGAACTAGAAGAAAAACTCAGGGTCTAATTAACTGCCAATTTTTAGTAAAGCTTGATTAGTTGTAGTCAGTGGAATCTTTTATTGACTTTGTGAGGGCTGAGAAAGGAACTTTGTCACATCAATCAGAGTTAACGTGAAGAAAGAGATATTATTATCTCTTTGGACTCAGTTTGGTTTTGGCTTTTGCTCTTGTTTCCCAAACCTTTGTTTGAAGCTCAGATGGAAGAAGAGAACTGAATTAACTGAACAAAGGGAGGCCAATATTAAATACAGAGAAATGTGTGATCGCCAACGTTCCTGTGAGCTTGATTGTTGTAGGTGATGAGAGCATAACTGGACATCTGAGCAGCTACTCCCACAGAGGGGATACTAGTTTTGATTTTTCTTTGCCTTCTTCTGGGTGGGAGAGGCTCTCAGAAGAAACAACAGATTCTGTTCCAGCTCTTCAGAGAGCCCATAGACATACAAGGCTCCCTGCATGGTGGCTTGCATCTCACTATTTCTTTTTGACAGTATGCATATTCCTGATGGAAACATTTTGATATAAAAACTCCCTTGCTCCTGGAAGCTTTCGTCTAAGAAGCACTTTTGTATTGTGAAAAATAGATTTTACAATATAAAAAGCACTTAAACTAACAGTCCACTTTAACTTGCCTAATAATGTTTTATTGGACTCATGAGGGCATGTTACTGTGCATAGTAGTTTGCACACTCTCAGCATTCACCGTTTTCTTCAAAGCGTCATCTTTGTGGTTGAGAAATGAAATGAATAATGTAACAGCCCTCTCCCTAGCTTTCATGTCCGAGACTCATTTGTATACACATGTACTGACTGGATATGTAGTCTGAAGCAAAATTTTCAATCAAAGGATACCTCTGGATTATTACTAAGAGTGATTCAAATCAGTGATAGAAAGGAAAACATACATTAAACTGAAAGGGGAGAGAAGGGTGAAAGAATGACTGGAGAGAAGGAGATGGTAGTAATATAAAAATACTTATCTTTCCATTTTAAAAAGTATGATAAAACAAAAAATATTTTGCTATTGCATACATTTTCTCAGCAATGAAGTATGGTATTCTGAAATATCAGACGAAAAATATTTTTTGTAGGATTGTTACTTTCTTATCATGATAGACTAGTTTTATCCAGAAATAGCTTTGTAGGTTCACTTATTTAATGTAGAAAATTTTATACTAATTTCTTGTGCTTTTGGCATTCCAGGCATGAAAACATATGTCCTCAAAGTGTTTGGAAACTGAATGTCACAGAGATTGCTAATAGAGCACAGGCACCTTCATTTAGACAATTGAGTAATAAATCTTAAGGTTCTCTTCCCATTTCCTAGCAAACAGAGGCTTTGAGTAATGTCCCAAATAAGCTTACGTCTGTTGCTTGTATTCACATACATCTGTATTTCAGTTTGAGATGTATCTTTCTTTAAAAAATAGGGAAGCTGTTTTTTAAAACCAAGATAGTAACTTTATATGTAGATCTAACTGTAATGAAATGTATGGAAATGTAAACTCCTATTTATCATTTTATATTTAAAAGCAACTTATGGTATTTTCCTATTGATTTATTCCATTTAGTTCAAAATCATGAAGCTCTACAAATATCGAATATTATTTACATACTACTGAAACTAGCTTGGTTTCCTTACTTGATAAATACTTGCACATTCCTATCATTGATACTGTGCATATTCATTTAATATCTTCTGATAGAAATAGTGGTGATAGCTCCATGAAATTGCTTTCTACCTAAGAGATTGTTTATGCAAATCTTCTCTGAAAGAGAACACCAAAAAGTAAAGTATTGTAACTGACCAAAATTCATCCAAAACACAAGACACTGATGGGAAAACAACTAGTCAGAAGGTCACAGTAGAAATATTTTCCAAATAAAATAGCTTCACCCATCCTACTGGGTGGGAAACTTGATAGGACTTTGAATTCCTAGATGTTCCCTTTGTTTACATGGCAGATTCATACCTAGGTTTCTAATATACTGCCTGGTAATTTTATTTTGTGAGATAAATAGGCTGAGTAGAGCGTAAAATTATTCAAACTAAGAAACGAATAATGGGAGAAATGTTAACTAGCAGAAGAACATCCTGCCTTTTTCAGATTTAGATATACCTACGAAAATACGGTTAAAAAGTATTACCTCAATACCTCATTTGACTGGTAAGAACTTTAGCAGTTTTCAGCTTTATTTTTCTATTATATAAAATAAGATGAATGATACTGCTAAACAGGATGTTTTTTCTGTGCATGAAATCTAGGAGAGTGTCCTGCAGAATCCAAAACTGGTACAAAAGAAGTGTCTTTTATTAGGTGAGATAAACAACTTAAGAAAATGAACATTCATACATTCAGAAGTCATGTATACTTTTATTTACTCTGACACAGAGATATGAACCCTTTATGTTTCAGTCTGTGAACACAAAGAAGTTGTGAAACTGTATCTAGTTACATTTGCAAATGCATGTTACTGGAGGAAGGTGAATATTGAACGAATTTTTCAGTCTAATTTGAAGGAATTTATTTGTCCAATTCCCATTGTCTTTTAATGCATTAAACAGAAATAACTAGAACTTGTAATATCTGATAACAGTAGACATTAGATATGACTGATATGATGTACTGCAAACATGGTTACCTATTTTCCTATCTTAAATAGTAATGAAAGGGAATAGGGAAAAAGCTGTTTCCTTGTAAACTTCTTCACGTGCTTGCATGTCTCCCTTTGCAGGGGGCCACTTGTTTGGGAAGTCTATCAAAACCAAGTTTTTGTGATTTAGTTAAATCCAAACATGAACTTTTCAAGTCATCTCTACATTTTATGGTGACATAGTATTTTTGCACACTGAAGAGATTTAGATAAAAGAGCTTAATAGCATATTTTCCCGTTGAAGAAAGAAGTTAGTAAATCTAAAATAAAGACAGGAGAGATCAAAAGAATCATCAAAACTAAACTCCCTCTTTGAGAATTAGGTTTGTATTGTCTTTATTTGTCTCTTACCTTACCGCCCCCCCCCCAAACAAAAAGACAAACCCAAAACTAGTAACTCTTATAGGCACATAGCAAATAGCTCACTTCAAACCAATTTCTCCTTGATTTCTCCGTGCTTTAATTCTTTGACTTTCCTTACCAAGCTTCAGTTTCTGCACTGACTGGAACCTCTAAAATCCAGTTAAGAATACACAGAACAGATGCAGGCACTAGAGGGAGACATGAGCACGTGAACTTAACCAGTGTATTAACATAATGTTTAAGTTGTGTGAGAAATTACTATATAGACCAGATAAAACATTAATTCTGAAGGAAGTCTTTAGATACAAACACTCTAAGGGTTTAATGTATGATCAGTAATGATTTCGAGAGCTCTAAAGAGTATTTTAAGATCCCCTCCAAATTTGAATCAAGTTTCTTGCTACTGAGTTATGTTTTCAGTAACATACCAGCAGTTAGAAATATTCTTTCAAATACACTACAATACACTATTTGTAAACTCTAACACTTACAAAAGTGCAAGGTAAAGTGAGCATATTATTGCAAGGTCCTTTATATGCTCGCCTGCTTAAATCTGCCTGTATACCTATTTGTGTATACAAACTTATTTCTGGTCTAGGTACTATCTGAGAAGAGATGTAGACTGATGCTAAACAAATATATGACATTCAGTTTGAGATTTTATCATGGAAGAAAACTTTTTACTTTCTTTTGCAGAGTATATTTAGAAGTGAAAGATACAGGTTTTCATGTAGGTTTATGATTTAATATAAAATGTCACCATCTGGTTTTTATTTTTATTTTTATAAGCTTTTGTGGTAAAGAAAAGTATAATAAATGCATTGTATTATTATCGTCATTATAACTATTTTTAGTTATGTAAGAGATCACTTTAAATCCAACCATCTAACCTTCTAATGTTTTAGACAACATGGAACATGCACAGTTTGTAAGAACATAATCTTTATCTGGTAAAGCAATCAATTAACATCCAGACACTTTGTGACCAGTAATGGGATATTGAAAGATACATACAATTTGTGCAAGCCATCTGTACAAGATCAGGATGTTTGCCTAAAGGTATGCTCAAATCAGATATTCATCTCAGCCCTACTCAACTGTTTGGGAGCAATATACTGCTTTCTCTGCTTTTTGTAATTCCATTGGCAACAGTGATTTGTGCATATAGAATATGGTTCATACACAGCCTTTTAAAAACATAATGTGTTTATTTGACATCTTTAATACTTTTTACTGTAGTTATTTGATTTTTTTTTTCAGGGTAACAAAAATATATTTTGCTGATATACTACCCATGTTAAATTTTTGTATAAAACAGTGTTGGTAGGCAGCATTGCCTAATGAAACAATGTGGCTTGGGAACTATGTGCTTTAAAGAGAAATTTCACTCTTACCACTAGCTCTGTGTCCAGCTTTGGATAATTTCTTAATGCTCTCTTGGAAAAGATTGTCATAATACTTCTGGCTTCATTTCCAAGAAAGCAATTTCTGTGTTCTCTCTGAATAATGCCGGTTTACCAATTCCTGAGATAACATCCCTCAAGCTCAAAAATTATTACTGGAAAGTAAATAGTTTACTCATGTCCCACATATCAGCTGTCACTCAGAAAAACAAAGCAAGCACAGAAAACAAGACAAGAAGGCTGGAGGAGCATAATAGAGATGTGCTTTTCCCCATCTATAATGTGTGCTTTTGTCTGTATGTGTGTGACATTTTGATTACCAAGATATGTTTTATTACTCTAGTTATAGGTGAGACATTGTCCATAGGTTTATTTGTCTATCATTATAGTATAAGAAAGTCTTTTTCAACAAATTGGAAAAGTAAATTAATAGATTCCCACTCCTACTCTGTCTCACCTCGGTCGGTGCAGTGCTTGCCATAGGTCAGAAAACAAACAGTCTAAGACTCTCACTCAAATATTGAGAGCACACCTTGTCTCTATTTCTGTAGTGGCAAAGTGGGGCTAATTATATATATGTCTTTTAACTATGAGTAGTCAGCAATGAATGTCTTTACAGCATTTTGCAATTGTCAAAGCCCTGACCATTAGAAAAATTATAATCAAATTAAGAAATAGACTATAAAAATGTATACTATAAAGAATTTTCTAGACCATTGAGTTGTCATTTTAATGAGGTAATCTTTTTATATTCAAAATATATAAATAGACAAACACATATATTGATGTTCTTATTATATATAAAGTAGTTGCTGGCAAGATCATAATGTAAAGTTCGTGTTGGTTTTTTGCAGTCCCTTTCTTGGTAGTGTAGTATTTTTGGTTAATATTTCCCTACAAAAGGTATTTCTAATTATTCAATTAGAAAGCAAGAGCAAGAACCATGAAGAAAGGCTCAGAATGAGGTAAAACCATTCAAAAGGCATTAAAAAAACCCCAGTAGAATAGAAGACTACAAGCCTGTTTTATTTTATTAGAGCCAGAGTCTACATGCCTGAGGAAAAACATCATATGTTAGGCTTTTGCATAATTATGTTTATTCCTGATGTTGCCTGTAAAACACTAACCTATAAGAGTGTGATATCTACTTCATGTTCTTAGTACAAAGGAGCTTTTTCAAAAGATCCACTCCTTGCACCCAGAATATATATACTTTTGTCAGAAAAAAATAGAAATATAAGTAAAAAGAATTAAGATATATACAGTATTAACTAGATGATACGTTTGGTTTCCAGCATCCTACGTGAGCTGGGATATACGATCATTCATACATTTATCCTGTATCCTGATGACCATTTAAGTATTTATAAACTGTGACATTGTCAGTAGGAGACACTAAGAACCTTTTCCCTTCAGTAAATTGGTAGCTAGGCTTCTCACCTAGTGTAGCAGTTCAAGTTACTGATTGGCATTATACAGAATGCGGGATTGAACCTGTTGTTCCCATCCAGGCAAGTTCTCTAGCTGTGTGGTTTGGGGAGTCCTTCATACTTCCTACTTTGTGAAAAAGACCTTCATAAACGGATGACCACTATTAGGAAACAAAATTCAGGATGTTTTTGATGAAAACCACAACTGAAGGGAAGTAGTTATTTCCGGTCAGGCTAGGTAACAAAGCCTTACTCTTTGCTACCTTTCATCCCACTACTTACCAGCTTCTTATGATCTTTTCATATGTTCTTAATTCATATTGTCCATTACATGAGGAGCTCAAATGTCTAGTTTGGGGTTCAGAATTTAACCTCCATGCATTTCTATTAATCTTTTTACCTTGTGTCTTCCATACCATAAATTCGATTACCTATGTTTTCTTTTTCAAATTATTCAACTATTGTAGAAAGCATCTCAGGTAACACTAGAATACCTCTCAGTAATAACAGAAATGTATTTAACAGATACATAATAATCCTTATGGCAAAAATGTTCTGTGCTCAGTGGAAATAACTTCTATATCTTTGAAAGAAAATATCCTCCATTTTTGAAAGTGTGTATTTGCTGTTAATCTAATGCTGTACAGATGAAGGCTTCGCAAGAGCAGGGTTAGGTTCCTAGGATTTTTAATTCATTCTTTTCTGAAGAGACATGAAAAATGGAAAGCTTCTTTAACAAATACATTCCTTACACCTCTGATTAAAATAAATGAAAACAGTTTAACTGTGCTCTCTGAATTGGAAGCAACTTCTATAGCATCAACAATTCCAGTGGCAGTTTTTGCACTGAGGTAAGTATAGTATACTAGGATCCTAGTATTTTCACTAGGAGGTGCATTTACACAGATACATTATAAAGACCCTATGACAAGTATCTGCAGGTGATTTCTGTGATTATGATTGCAGTATGCACTAACAGTGTGCATCTCACAAATGTGCCCTATCAGCTCTGGAAAATTCTAATAGCGTTGCAAATATTTTGCCCAGATACCTCTGAGCACTCACTGGATGTTCAGGTGATTTGAGTTTACTCGAGTTTACTCTATGGTTAACTAACTGGATCTAACATATTGCTTTATTGTAACTTGATGATTGGAAGGATGCTTCATAGTAATTGTCTATTACAAGCTTTCTTTCTTCCTGAAATATAAGCTATTTATAATTTAAAATATCATTTAACTGGTGCTGGGAACCTTATGCAAAGATAGACTGTTGATTTTGATGTAATTCATAGAATCATGGAGTCATAGAATCATAGAATCATTTAGGTTGGAAAATACCTTTAAGATCATAGAGTCCAACTGTCAACCATGCCCACTAAACCATGTCCCAGAGTGCCTTGTCTACGTGCCTTTTGAATACCTCCAGGGATGGTGACACCACCACTTCCCTGGGCAGCCTGTTCCAATGCCTGACAACCCTCTCAGTAAAGAATTTTTTCCTAATATCTAACCTAAACCTCCCCGGCGCAACTTGAGGCTATTTCCTCTCGTCCTGTCACTAGTTACCTGGGAGAACAGACCAGTACCCACCTCGCTACAACCTCCTGTCAGGTAGTTGTAGAGAGCGATAAGGTCTCCCCTCAGCCTCCTTTTCTCCAGGCTAAACAGCCCCAGCTCCCTCAGCCGCTCCTCATAAGACTTGTGCTTCAGGCCCCTCACCAGCTTTGTTGCCCTTAATTCACCTTACTTAGTTAACATGGTTGCCTTATAAACTCAGCTAAAGTCAGGAAACCTTGATGCTTAACTTGCCTTACAGTATAGCTCTATGTGGGGTGAACTTCAAGTCACAAAGACTGACCCAATTAGGTAAACTCTTTGGGGGATTACATGTATATTCTGGTCACTTATTAGCCAGAGGAAAATCACTTTGAAGCTTGAGATCCGTAAAGCTGAAGACAAGCTAAATACAGGCTTTTGTATATCTCCGACATGTTGGATAGATTAGTCTTACTAAAACACTTTATAGTTTTATGGGGCTATTTTGGAACAGCTGTTTTAAATGCAACTACTAATCAGCTTGGAGTTGCCTAAGCTATTATTTTGGCCCTTTAGTTTTTTTGAAAACTGGTTAAAAAATCAGGCTGTGTATCACATGCAGGGAATTGCATTAATTAATCTAGGTATAACAAAAAGGTGTTTCAAACACATAAAAAGAGTACAGTAGTTGTGAACTTATTCAAATCAGAACCTTCACTAAAAGTTTATGCTTTTTGATACAATGCTTTCATAATTATATGGCAAGGTAATAAATACAGATTAAGTTTTTAGAAGACACGATAAATGAAGGCTATAGTAAGGGAGATTTTTCTTCATAGCATTCCAATTTCCATGAACAAAATTTTCAGGTCTTTAAAATTAACATTTAAATATTTTCTAGCTAAGAATTACCTTAAATTGAAATGTTATTTTTGTAAGAATAAACAGTCAAAAGTCAAACATTCAGCTTTTGGATTTGTAATTGGTGAGTTAACATTGCACACTCTTGACTCATAATTGCCATCTTTGAGAATGTTAAAACAAAGTGGAGACTTCCAAAATTATGAATTCATCTTAAAAACATCTTTTGAGATGCTATTTATTGATGATTATTTTTAACTTTTGAAAATCATGGTTTAGCAATATAACTATGAGGGTTAAAAACACAGTTTAGTTTTTAAAAGAGGGTTTTTCTCATTTTGCTTATTACTGATTATAGAGAGATTTGTAATAAAACAATCAAACTTCTTTAAAGCTCTGTAGTGACAAAGACAAATGTCCTGTCTCAAAATACTTACAGTTAAAATTAAACTGAACAAAAATCAGCATGAGGAAAAATACTGAAGAATGAAAGTTGTTGTTTTCAGGGGATACATTAAACATATCAACAAGTTACACAATTCAGTACTTCCCATTTTATTCTTAGCCAAAAGGACCAGGGATAGAGTACAAAAATCTCTTAAGGCTTCATTTCAGTGATAGAAAACTGAACTATCCTGGGAAAATAAGAAAAAAAATGCTTCAAAATAGGTAAAACCTTTTGTCCCTACTGCTTTTTCAGGAGTCCTTTTGAAAATCTGTAACATATTGTGTTTAAATATATTGAAAAAAGGAGCTTGTGTTTACCTCTTGCAGTCCGGTGCCAAATCTAGCAGGTCACACATTTGTTTGAGAGTACAAAGTAAATTGAATGTTGAACAGAAAACTGGTAGACAAGCCAAATTCAATTCCTGAGTCACAGTGCACTTCTGTGACTGTACCAGAGTTACACAGCAGACAAAAATTGTGTTTAGAAATGTGAAGGATGAAGTATTAGATCAGATCGCATATATATTTTTAGTGGTGTCTGTCCTAAAGGGACACTACTGAAGAGTAACTGATAAGGACAATTTCATTTGAAGCTATCACTTAGCCGTCAAGGTCAGTTGCTTCATTTTCTCTGAAAATTTGGTTTTCTTTGATTTTGGTGATGGGTGTTTTGTGACACTATTTCTGTACTCAAAACAGAAGTTAGACAAAAGGAAATTATTATAACATTCAAAAATAATATTTGCTATCATCTGATATCATTGGCCGCCTGCGATGCCAGTTTAGCTTATCTAGCCAAAGGAGGCTAGTCTATTTAAAACATATAAAAGTGTCATTATTTCAGACAGACAGACAAGAGAGCATTATTTTATCTAGAAATTCTACTGGGAGCTTGTACTGACAGGGACAAGCCATTAGCAATAGTCTAGCTATGAATACGCTTGGCCTTGTCATTGAAGCAGAAAATAGGCCTGGAAGAGAAGAATATTTACACAGCCATGTGGCAATGCGCCTTTTGTTTCTCAACAGGGGACTCTTGCCCACAAAAGAGTGTGAAAGTAGAGTGTGAGGCAGAACGTTCAAAGTATTTGGGAGTAGGATCTGGTGGCTGTAAAAAGTAATTTTTCTCCACTGACAGCAGTTAGTGTTTCTTTTACACTTCAATATATTATAGTTGTAGATGTCCTGGAATGTTTTGTATTGCCATATACTTTGTACGCTACAGAGTTTATCACCTGTCATATGTTAAACTGAAATATTAGCTGATCATACTGCCCGCTCTTTCCTCGTTTTAAGTTTTTTCATTGTTTCAAAATGTGAGAAATATCAGGTGGACAGTATAAGTCCCATCATTCATGTTTTGGTTTTGACCCCTCAGGAACTACAATCTCTGGAATTCATAGAATAGTGTAGTCCCTTATATTTCAAGTCTGCCTCTGAACTGTCTGTCACCTGGAGCTTCTCCACTGGATCTTTACCTCTAACTCTACCACTAAAACCATGTAAAAAATAAGGATAACCAACACATTTAAACATTTTTATCTACCAGCTCAGTTAAAAAGTGTTGTAATAAGAAATTTATTGGATTCTGTGTAGCAGTTGGGGAAATGGAGGGATTGCTTTTTCATTTGCTTTTTTGGAGGGGATTATTCTTTTAATAATGCAAGAAGTATGTTCTATTTTCAGTCACATTTTTGTGAGTCAAGAGCTACTCCATTGTTTCAGTCAACTGGATTAAATCCAGTGAGAAGACAACATTAAGTGTATTTTTAATTCCTTCTGAACCATACAGTGTTATTTCGTGTGGTTTCATGTCTGTCAGACATTTTGTAAAACAAGTATGGAAGGAATAAATTAGAATATAAATGTATCCCTTTGGAGTTCTGTTTTGTTGCATATTGTCTTGAAAGCTAGATTATGCTGTGAACTATAGAAAATGTTTGTTTCCATAACTTTGCAAGAAGAGGTAACTCTTAACATTTTTAAATCACACAGATCACCAAAATGTAAATTATTAAATTAAAGGAATCTGCAACTGCCATGAAGGTTCTAGTTGATACCATGACTGCAGATTCTGTACTCCCAAACTTTTTAAATGACACTAGAATAGGAAGATTTTGTTTGTTTGTTTTTCATTTGCACTAAAGTGAAAATATTTTTGCCAGTGAATTAAGTCTATGCTTTAGTAACTTTGGCACCAGGCATGGATTGTTCTGTTTTTATATTTTTCAGTACAGATTTGTTGCATGTTACATTTTTTTAACATCCTTAAAATTCACAATACTTACATTTTCTTCTATATAATTCTATGCAAAGATGCTGAGAATCCTTGGCAGTCTTTCCTGAGTGATATCATCTTTTCAATGTTGATCTTATATACAGCATCTGCCATTCATTATGAGCCTGACCAACTGCCTAATAGAATCTTACTGACTTTGATGGAACATGAGCTTTGGATTGTCAAATAGGAACAAACACTCCAATTCCTAAATTCCCTTAAGCATTTATATTTTAAAATTTGCTGGATCACAACATTAACAGCAGGAAAACTTTATCTGGTAATTTCTGTTAACTTTTGATAAGACTGATCTAAAAATTATAGATGTAGAAGCTTAAACTAATAGCAGAAGTAAAATATGTCTTCAAGAATAAGAATTTGAGGCATTTCAAAGAAAACTCATCCCTAACACAGCACTAAATAAAGAACCTGTAAGATAATCACATTTGTGTTGTCTTTCTGTATCTCATAATTTTTTTTTTTTCCCAGTTAATCAAAAAGTCGGACTGGTAGACTGGTATCTGAAAAATGTTGCAAAACTTGTAAAACTGTTTGTAAAACTTGGTGTTAGAGGACTGTTTACATTTTCTGAAATTAAATGAAGGCAAATACTTGCTTCGAATTCTTATGACCTTAGCCAATAAACACATTTCATTACTATGGTTGCAAAAAACAAATACCCACTATTGCAGTGTATCATCTCATAGGCACATAAGAATTAGTTGACATTGAAGGATTTGCTCTCTGATATTAGGTTAAAACCTGCATTCTTGAGGGAGAAAGAGAGCAAGTAGGGTGAATTGATTAGATGAAACCTCAGATATAATATTTTATTCTTAATGTAGGTTTGTACTTGATCAGCTTTGACATATTCTTTTAAGAAAAAATTCTGCTCCAAGACCCTACTTTGAGTATATGAACAGTGCTTGTACAATGGCAGATGAACTGTTTCATAACACCTGTTCCAACTGGCATAATCGTTACATTCTTTGTGTACCTGCTCCCTAGAGGGAAAAAAAGCATGTATGGTAGAGTAAAAAGTCCTGATGTGGAGTCCATGTGGGGGACAATATAATGAGGTAATTGCTGGGGAGAGAGGAGGGCAGGAGTTAATCTGCTGGTTTGAAAAACATTGCAATAGAAATATTAATGTTGCAAAGCCAAGAATTTGAAGATTAACATTTAGGGTTCTTGTGCAACTTCAGTGGAGCTGCACATACATTACGATACAGATTTTAATTACAGAGACATATGCTAGTTTTCCTTAAAAAAATTCCAAATATAATTCAGTACACAAATACTCAGTATTTGTTTAAACTCCATCATTAAAAGTGGTCCAGAGCTTTATTTGCTAAATTCATTCAAACCCCATTTGAGGAAAGCATCCTGTTTCTCTATGGACTTTCAGATGACTTATTTCCTCATAATAGTTGAGTGTTTCACAAGCACTCAGGCATTTATTTTAAATGCAGGCTATGTGACATGAGATGATACTGCTGTTCGCATTTTATGGGAATCAAGTTGCAGAATCAGGTTGCAGAATCAGGTTACAGAATCAAAATAGAAAGTACCCACTAACATTTGTTGCCAAATTAGAAACATCAGAGACCTGAATAAGCAGTGTATTTAGCAGTATATTTTAGTATTCTGTTTCCATAAGCCTGAATTACTTCTTAAACTTAGTTTTAATCAAAGATACTTTATCTGAAGCTACTTTGCCCTTCCAAAGTACCAGGCACAAGAGCACTAAGAGTGTAGATCATGCCAGATTCATCCTCCACCTTTCCTCTAGTCTTGTACGATGATTTCTATGCAAAAGTTTTCATAACTAAACTAGTGACCTCCTTTCTATTTTCTCATCTGAAAGGGCAGATAGCATTTATCTTTTTTCTAATTTCTTTAATGTGCTGTATTATTTTCTAACTACTTCATTTTTCTTCCTCTGTGAAAAAGATATTATCAGTATGATAACTGGCTTTCTAGAAATGAAAGAAGGATGGAGCGAAGGCTAAAACACTGCAAAGATTGTCTTGGTCTCAAAATGGAAAAAAAAAAATGAAAAAAAGATATTTCTATACTGCTAAGTACATAACAAGGAAGACTACTTGCCCATAAAAATTGTCCTTTTTCTTTCTCCTGGGGTGGTGCAGGAGTCATTAATGACTTCTAATTTTTTTTTTGTTTTTTTGTCATTGCATCACTTCCCAAATCAATACGGTTATTAGATTGTGTTAAAATGCCTTTAACTCTGTTAGAGGAAAACGTATCATGCCAGATCCATCAGCCCGAGAGAGGTGAGGCTGCTGCAGCTCCATGTGCCCAGGTCCAACCAGCAGTGAGGGTGTGTTCCCAGCAGTCATACGCCCACAGAGTGCCTATATACACCGCATATATGCATGGCCCACTGCACACATCACAGACACGCAGAGCACTCACATGAGGACAGACAGCTCCAACAGCCTCATCTTGCTTCTCTCTCTGGCTGAGGAGGATGGAGGTCCACTGTTGAGAATACATGCGCACACATATATTTATACATACACTTATGTGGATCCCTCCAGCAGCAGGGCTCAGTCACCCAGTCTGCCCATTAGCTGCCTCTGGATCCCAGCCTCCCCAGCTGCGGGCACCTGGACATACGAGCCCATGTGGCTGCAGCCCCACGCCAGTTGCGGGTACATACTGTTGCACGTGCACAGCTGGCTGAGATTTCCCAGTTCCCAATGCAGACAGAACAGAGACCCGCCCACCCAGGAAAGACTTAGAAAGGAACTTAATAGGACAGGAGAGACTGCATTGATCTGTTCACAGATGACCACCCTTTTTATCCTCTTACCTTTCTTTTCCCACACTTGTTCCTCCCTTTTCCCCATGTTCTATTCCTTCCCTAAAGGTCCTGTGCAATCCCAAAACACTCTTCCCTGGCATCCCATAGTCTGTTCCAGGTCCCAAGGTAGCATATCTCCTTAGACCAAAAAGTGATCTGAACAGCTGCTGCCGGTGATTTCTTTTGATGCATTTCATGCCTGGACAATGGGGTGGTGCCTTGGCTGGGACAGCCCTGGTAGGGGCCCAGAGAAATTGTTTCTTCCTTTGGAGTCCTTAATCTGGGTTTCCAACTGCCATTGTGTCCCTGTGCTCTCCTGGGCTTGTGGAGATGAGCCGTTAAAGGGTTAATAGCTCTTCTGATGGGCCATTGTCTCCCTGGGCTCCTTTGTGGGTATACAGATGAGCTTTTATCAGGTAACCGAACAAAGTCCAACATAGATTTTATCAGTCTTGTTCATGACCACACTCTTCCTTTACCTTTTATCCTTTCTGAATTGTTTCCGCAGAACAGAAAACATTTGTGGCAAAATGTAAATCATGTTTCAGACATTTTCTAGCAGGATTAGGCAAATCTCAAGTATATCAGTGTAGATATGTGCCTTGGGCAATCTAGAGGTGTCTAGATACTCTGCAAGCTTGAACACAAATGAAGCATTCCAGTCTAGGGCACCTTCATTGGTACAGTCCTCATCCATGTCTGAACAAAGCAGTGTAGAAGCACCCACAGTGACTGATACTTTTACTGTCTCTATTTTGGAATATCATACTTCAGGAGAACTGATTTTTCAGGATGTGGGTGCCAGCATTTTCCAGAGGTTATGCTCTTTTTAATATTTTTAGTGCCATGGAATTATGCTTGAGACAAGAAGTTTAAATCCATATATTTTTAAAAGTAATGCCTTTTTTTTTTTTTTTTTCAGGAAGGCTAAGCAGACTTTTAGATGAGACATTAAATTTATTTTTTGGATGCTAGAGTCATCTTCTGTGAACATCTGATTCTTTTTCCACCCACTGAAAATTATTATTTCTGTGGATGCTTGTTAACCCTTGCCTTTACATAGTAAGATTTTATGTGTAGATAAGATGAAATTCAGACTCTAGTGAAAGAAGTGATACTGAAAAGCCGGTTGAAGAAACTCTCTAAGACTCGTTTTGGAGCTTTAGAAAGCAGGCATTCTTTATTGCCGCGCTGGATGCATGGGGGATAATTCCACCTAGCGTGCATGCCACAGCTTCAGCACAAACAGGTTATATGGAGTAACAATTACATATTAAT
>JANHGO010000001.1:51516517-51578245 GCA_024606505.1 Aquila spilogaster
CCATACAGGAAACAGATACAGAGCATCACAGGAATGCAAGTATAAGCAGACAGAAAGCAAGGTGCAGCAGAGGCACAATAATTTTTTTTTTTTGAATTCTTATTTCAGAAATATGCTTGACTTACTTGGTACATAAAATTCAGGAGTAGTAACTTTGAAAACACTTCTTATAAGAAGACTGATCTGACTTGCTTGTGGACATATGTTTGATATGAGTTGATACTGTAAACATGGTATCATAACCTGAGCTGGGCATATTTGTCTTTTTCATGATATTCATCCAGTATGAGTGATTCTTGCTTATTGGAATTCGTTTTCTCTATGGAAAATTATGAAAGTGTGATTAAAAATAAGTATTTTTATCAGAAAAAAGTTACGTTGCTGTGAGGAGAAATTAATTTGCCAGCATTCCTTTGTTTTAAGATTTCTTTCTTTAGTGTGTATATATGTCCTGTACAGATATCTGGTACTGAAGTGGAACTGGGAGTGCAGTTTACAGAGAACTGACTTTTTCTGTATCCAGCAAAAGTGTAAAGTCAAAGCACTAGTCAAACAGTAACCTGGCCTTTAAATAAAACTCAAACCTAAACATCTATAGACATGAGTTCAATACAGGTGAATCTGTCAGGATTCTGAGCATCTTGCCTTTGCATGATGAACAGAATTTTAAATCCAAGCTATCATAGTTTCACATCTACTTTATGTGACAGTATCTGACAAGGAATTGCAGCATCATCTGAAATGCAGAACTGATGCAACATGCAGGGGACAGCTCTGAACACAGGGCTTCTTTAACATCCTGTGTACGAATATGTTCTGCATGAGACTTCTCAGCGTGATAGTTTGGAGTTAACGCTCCAAATCTCAATCCATACAGTGCAGGTTCAATGCCTCAGGTCTGTTTTTAAAGCCCAAAGTAAGATAATAAGTAGTTGATTGCTTTCCTTTTTATGTTGTTCAATCCTTCTTGTACCTTCTTGTATTGACTCTAAATGGATTGCATCCGAAGAGAGTATTGGTATTATAGGCACCTGTTTCTCCTGGCATTACTATTTGTTGCAATTCTGAGGTGCTTTGTATTTCCATTAAAGATTCAAAACAGTAATTTAAAAGAAATGCATTTGCTCTAATTTCTTGTTTTTTTCCTCTCCTACCTATTTCTAATCACAACTTCCTGGAACACATGGAATTGAAAATGCACCATGTTCAGTATAACCTTACACCTTTCATTGCCTGACAATTTTTCTTGTTGATCTGGTCTTGTCTTTTCATACGTACTATTTTACTCTGATTGTATACCACTTCATTCTTGAGTTGTTTCTACTCCACGCTACAATGATTATGTGGAAAAAAAAACCAAAAAGATAAGTTAATTGTTATTGTAATAATACTGAATTTTGAACAAAAAATTGTTTTGCTGATTTCTTACACTTTGGTATCTTACCAGGCAAACTAGTTTAACTCGTCTTTTACGTAATAATTGACCATAACCACATGCTGGCTATCTTTAAATATAGCCTTTCATTTCCTTCTTGCTCAAAACTTTGTGATTAAGTCTTATTCACAACTTAGTAGATCTTTAATATGTTCTAGGTACGGTCAACTGTCACAAAGAACTAGGCAAAATGAAAGATGCATAGTAGCACAATTTACTGTGGTAGTATTTAGTTGTGTTTTCAAGTGGGTACTTAGTGATTATTTTGCCTTTATTCTTCTGTTGTTCAACCACTTTCAAATCTGATCCAGATAAACAATGCTTTCAAAATATTTTCTTTCTTAGGAATTTTCGGCATCTAAGCTTACCTAGTACACCTTTACCTTTTTAAATAATTAAATAATATGTTGGAACAATTTGAATATCAAGTATCACTTTTATGTTAAATAATTCTAGCGTAGCGACTTTGAAATGAAGTACATGATCCCTTACTAGGATTGTATCAGGGTGTGCAACGTCATAGCAGCTGATTACCAACTGATAGAAAGAAGTCTCTAAAAAAAAAAAATCTTCTTTTGTTTTAGAGAATAATTCCATTTACTTGAAATTTCAAAATTGTCTATCCTTTTAGTCCTAAATGAAACTATATAAGTTATGGGGGGGGGGAGGGGTAGGACCCCTCCTCTTGGGCAAAAAGCCTGTGATTTTTAGAGTTCCTGGAGATATTTTTAAGAACTACAAAATCCCAAAGCTCAAATGCACTCAGCTTTAATGCAGACTGCGTTCTCCTGCTTCAAGACTCGAGGAGACCTCACTTTTGTCCTCCCATGTAGTCTACACATGGGCTTCTCTGAATCCATGGACTTAGGAAACCTAGGGTATTTTTGTGCCAAGTGTTAGTGAAGAACAATTTGTATCACTTTCAATAGAAACTAGAGACTTCTGGAAAAGCCTGATTCTGTCTGAAGTTTGTCAAATGGTTCCACTAGGTGTGTTTAATTTGTAGACTTAAATATTTGCATTAAATTTTTCTAGGACTCTTCTGTCAAATTCGGAGAGTGGACTTTCTACTTGTATGCAGACAGCTGTATTTGTTAGTAGTTATAGCTGACTTGTTGAACTCCCTTGATTACATTTTAGGGTCTAATATTTGTTGTCTAAATAGTATTTCTCTGGTAGACCCTATGCAGTGGGGATAATGAGAGATGTTCGATGTTCAAGTCCATTTTCAATCAGGTAAAGAATTATGACTCAGAATCACAGTTTCTTCTGTGCTTTTCTCTTCCTGTGGTGTAGAATGGTTTGCAGGGAACAGTTTACTTGCTGTTGTTTAAATGATCAGGTTCTTTGGCTAGCAAGTGTCAATCCTCACCCTTCCATACATGTAGGTGGAAAGAGAAAAGACAAATAACGATGTATACTAACTTGAGAAACTATCATTCTAATAAGTTTATTCACCTGAAGCAATATTCTACTTTCCTATGAAGCCAATAAGATTATTTGTAAAATACTGTTCTTTATGAGTATTGGAATCTACCACTGACCTGGTATTCCATGCTGTTATTTCAATGATCCACTATTCCAGTTGAGGAGTTCTTTATTTTACTGCAGATCAAACCTGAGAAATACTTCTTTTAAAATGATTTATTCGTACATAGGAGTGCTACATGTAATGAGAGTAGCACCATGCTATTGTGTCATGTCAATTTTAATTGAGTAATACCTTAGTTTTCTTGTAACCAGTTATGAGAAATAACACCTTAACACCTCTCTGTAGGTGTTCTTTTCTCCAGTTATGTGTGTCTTTATGTTAAGATTCTCCACAAGCACAGTCAATAAAAAGTTAGAGCAATGCGTGCATTTCTCCAGTAGTACAAAGAAAAAGAAAACCAGCAAAGAAGTATGTCCTATAGAAGATGGCCTTCAATCTTGGACAGTTACTT
The DNA here is from genome assembly GCA_024606505.1 of Aquila spilogaster. Taxonomy (NCBI): domain Eukaryota; kingdom Metazoa; phylum Chordata; class Aves; order Accipitriformes; family Accipitridae; genus Aquila; species Aquila spilogaster. The sequence goes on from JANHGO010000001.1 coordinate 51,519,896, forward strand.
GTTTCTAAACAAAACAAAAAGCTTGGCAAGTGTAAATAAATAAAAATGTACCAGAACATTTTGTATTCAATGGCCGTGCTTCAAAATGAAGTGAAATTAGGTAGTCCTTTTGTTTGCTTTTTTCACCTGCTGAAAATCATTAAACCCATGTGAATGTGTTCAGAAATATACATGCCTTGATGCATGTCACATTGTACCAGACATGAAAATTATATCTGATGTGGAAAAATAAACATCTTAAAACAGCTGATTTTCAACTGCTGTACTTCATTGAAAGCTTACCCTCAAAGAGACTTCAAAAGATATAACAAGTCTACCCTGGGACGGGAATCTTTCAGTTCTGCTAATGAATGTGTTGTGATGACAGCTGATGTCTGTATGACTTTTATAGATGCAGTTGAGACTTCCTTAACACAATGCTATATAAAATGGTTTTTGAGGTAAAACACAATTATTCTTACAGGAAGTAATATGTAAATCTATACCTAGACATTTGTATCATAAGTTTATCTTTATTCAGATCCTAACCTGTATATTCTATTTGTTGCAACAGAAAACAAGCTGGTTGATTTAAGTGGGAGGAAAATGATGTTTTTTTTCCTTCTACAGAACAGATATGTAAGCAAACTGTGTTACATTAATGGTATTATCAAAATCAGAATTAGTGAGATCTATTTCTGTTTGTGTATTGTGCAGGCATTCAAATATGTAGACAATAGATCCACTTCCATTTTGAGAATGCCAAGCAAGTTGTTACTTAGCTGATTATCTCCTGCTTGTGTTGTAACTGATAAATTGACCAGCAAGTGTTACAGTATTGTATTTCAGGGATTTTAATTCCCCAGAAACAAAGAAACATCGACACAGAGATGTATCTACCTTCTTTCAATGATTAAACACAATTGGTCTTGTATCTTCTGATTTCTTTGTAATAACATGCAAAACCAGTCTGAACTAGAAGAAAAACTTTATCTAATTAACTGATGATTTTTAGTAAAGCTTGGCTAGTTCTAGTCAATGGAACCTTTTATTGACTTAGCAAGGGCTGAGAAAGGAACTTTGTCACATCCATCAGAGTCGCATGAAGAAAGAGGTTATCTCTTTGGACTCTGTTTCTGGCTTTTGCTCTTGTTTCCCAAACCTTTGTTTGAGGCAAGATGGAAGAAATAACTGAATTAACTAAACAAAAGAAGGCCAGTATTAAATACAGTGAAGTATGTGATTGTCAGTGTTCCTGGGAGCTTCATTGTTATAGGTGATGCGAGCATAACTCGACATCTGAGCAGCTACTCCTACAGAGGGGATACTAGTAGGGATTTTTCTTCATGTTCTTGATAGAAACAGCAGATTCTGTTCAAGCACTGGAGAGCGCATAGGCATGTAAAGCTCCCTGCATATAAGCCTGCATCTTGCTGTTATTCTTTGAGTATGTACTTCTGATGGAGATATTTTGTTATAAAAACTCTAAGAAGCATTTTTATACTGTGGAAAAACAGATTTTGCAGTATAAAAAGCACTTAAACTAACATTTCACTTCAAGTTACCTAATGTTTTATTGGATTCATGAGAGCATAGTGGTTAGTACACTCTCAGCATCCACAGTTGTCTTTAAAGTACTGTTTCTGGTTGAGAATTGTAACTAATATAACAGCACTCTTCCTAGCTTTTCTGTCTGAAACTCATTTGTATACTTTGAGACTACATACCCAGTCAGTATAAGATTTCAGAAGGCACCCCCGCATTATTTCTAAGAGTGATTCAGACATGATAGAAAGAAAAACACTTTAAATTGAAGGGTGGGGAAGGGTGAAAGAATGACTGGAGATGAGGAGTTGATAGTTATATAAAAATATCTTTCAGTTATAAAAAGTGAACAAAAGTAAATGATTTTAACTGACCAAAATTCATGCAAAACACGAGGGAATTATGGGAATACAGCTAATTATCATGTCACAGTAGAAATATCGTAGAATGGTTTGGGTTGGAAGGTACCTTTAAGGTCATATAGTTCCAACCTCTGCAACTGCAATTAACTATTTTACTGCCAGTAGTAATTTAAACAGTAATGAAAGAGAGCAGGAAAAAAAGAAAAACTGTTCATATCCTTGTGTCTTTCACCTCCTACTGGACCAGTTTGCTCAAAGCCTCATCCAGCCAGGCCTTGAATGCCTCCAGGGAGGGGGCAATACTTTTGAAATAAAATAGTTTCACCCATCTGACTGGGTGAGAAACCATATGGGACTTTGAATTCCTAGGTGTTCATACAGTAGAATTATTTGACTTATGTTTCTAACATTCTGGTTGCTAATTTTAATTAGTCAATTGTAAACTAAGTAGGCTGAGTATAGAGTGTAAAACTACTTGGAGCAACAAAAGAATAACAGAAGTGTTAACTAGCAGAATAGGCTGTTTTTCAGAATTTATATACTCAGGGAAGTATTGTTTTGTAGTATTACCTCATGTTTGACTGGTATGAACTTAACCAGTTCTTATTCTTTTTATTTGAACTATAGAAAATAAGATGAAAAATACTGTACATGAAATATAGGAGAGAGTGTTTTGCTGAATTCAGTACTGGCACAAAACATGTCTTTTTTGTTCTTTATTGCAACTAAAAATCAACATCCATGCGTTCAGAAGTCAGACATATTTTACTTACTTTGATAGTGATAAAATGACTTAGTATTATAGGCTGTTTACTAACATTTTCAATACAAAAGATGCCAGAATACTACAGTAATTCCATGTTGGTTCTATGAGTCATGAACCCTTTATTTTCCAGTCTGCAAATGCAAAAAACCACCAAAACAGAACAAAGAACTGTGAAACTGAAATTACATTTGCAAATGCAATTTACTGGAGAATGGTGATTATTGAGGGAATCTTTCAGTCTAATTCAAAATAATTTGTCTCTTTCTCATATCTTAGGACATTAAGCGGCAGTTACTAGTATCTGTGATATCTGATAATAGTAGATGTGATATGACTGATGTGATGTACTGCAAACGCAATTAACTATTTTACTGCCAGTAGTAATTTAAACAGTAATAAAAGGGAGCAGGGAAAAAAACTCTTCATATCCTTGTGTCTTTCACACTGCAGGAGGCCAGTTGTTTATGAAGTCTACTTAAACCAAATTTCTGTGGGCTTTTTTGAATGCAAACATGAACTCTCCAAGTCATCTCCACATTTTATGGTGATATATTGTTTTTTTTTTACACTCTGAAAAAGTTTAAATAAACCTTACTAGCATGCTTTTCCACTGAAGGAAGAAGTTAGTTAATCGAAAATGAAGACAGAGATTTCACTGAAAGGAATCACTGAGACTAAACTATGAATTAGGTTCTGATTTTCTTTATTTGCCACTTACCTTAAAATCCGTCTTCTAAGTGAACAAACAAGTGAACAAGTATTTGTAGGTGCATAGCAAGTATTTCACTTCTAACCTATTTCTCCTTGCTTGAATTCCACAATGACTTTACCAAACTTCAGACTCTACTGACAGTCACTTTTTAAAATCCAGTTAAAAATGTACAGAAAAGATGCAGGCACTAGAGGGAGATGTGAGCACATGATCTTAACTGGTGTATTGACACTGTAGTGTTTCAGTGTTGTGAGATATTGCTGTATGGAGCACGTGAAACATTTCTTCTGAAGGAGGACCTTAGATAGAGCTGTAATGGTTGAATGTATGATCATTAATAATTCTGAGGGTTCTAAATAGCATTTTAAGATTCCTCCTAAGTTCGAATCTAATCGTACATCAACTGACTTGTTTCACTAACCTAACTCATTAGTTAGAGATCCTTTCAAATTTTTTTTTTGCAGTATTTGTGAACTAAAACTTACTAAAGTGCAAAAAAAAAAAAAGAACAGATTACAAGGTTCTTTGTAAGTTCACTTGTATACTTTGGCCAGTACATATGTTTCCATATAAAGACTTATTTCAGGGCTAGATACTTCTTGTGGAGTGACAAATTTGTCCGGAAGATTCTCTTGGAGATGCTCAGGTCAGATAGTCTGTCGTTTTCAACAGTTTGGGAGTAATAAACTGCTTCCTCTGCTTTAAATTCAATTGGCAGCGCTGATTTGTGTGTATAAGTAAGTACATGGTTCTTACACAGCCTTTTAAAAACACAGTATGCTTGTTTGACATCTTTAATACTTTTTACTGTAGTTACTTAATGTTTTTTCAGGGTGACGAAAATACAGTTTGTTGATATATTACTCTTGTTTTCTTTTTAATATTCATTTATCAAATAATAGAGGCAATGTAATCTAATGAACCACTGTTGCTTGGGAACTACAGTCTTAAAGAGAAGTTTAACTCTTCCTGCCAGTTGTAACTTCGGATAAATTCTTAATGATCTGTCAGAAAATATCATAATACTGCTGGCTTCTTTTCCAAGACAGCAAGTTTTATGTTCTCTCTGGATAATGCTCTTCTTGAGATAACATCTCTGAAGCTCAAAAGTTATTACATATGGAAAGTAAATAGTTCATTCACCTACTATGTGTCTGCTTTCACTAAGCAAAGTAATAATAAAAACAAACAAAGAAAATAAGAGAGCTAGAGGGGAGGAGAGGGAGGAGGAAGATGCGCTTTTCCCTTCTGTGTTGTTTGCTTTTACCTGTAGGCACGTGGCATTTTGATGTCTTCCATTAATCTTTCCATTAATCTTGCCTATAGGTGAGACATTTGTAAATCTATTATTATAGTATGAGAAAATTGTTTATTTTGTGTTGATATATCCCTACAATATGTTTTTAATTATTCAATTGCAAAGCAAAAACCACAAAGAAAGGTTCAGAATAAGGTAAAACTGTTCAAAAGGCACTAAAAATAATTGCTTGAATACAAGCTTTGTTGTACTTTATATTATAGAAATAGTTTATGACTGAAGAGAAAAATCATATGAATAATTGTTAGGCTTCTGCAGAGCTGGGTTTAGTCTAGATGTTGTCTGTAATACTAACTGATGAAGAGCATAGGTGTGAGATCTACTTTGTTCTTTGTGGAAATGAGCTTTTTGTAAAGATCTCATTGCACCCCAAATATAGGTACTTTTTTTTTTTTAGAAGGAATATACAAATGAATAAAGAAATAGATACTCATATGGTTTGCAGCATCTTAGGTGAGCTGAGGTATGATCATTCCTGCCCTTGTCTTGGACTGTGATGACCACTTCAGTATTTAGAAACTTTAATGTTGTTAATTGGGGAACCTTTGTGACTGATTACTTTTTCCCTTTAGTAAATGGACAGTCAGTCTTCTCACTCAAGGTAGGTGTTCAAGTTACTGCTCTGTGTTACACAGAGCAGTATAATTAATAAGCAGGTTTGAAGCTGTTTTTCCCCATCCAGCAGATGGGGATCTAGTCCTGTGGTTTGGAGAGTCCTTTGTTTTTCTTACTTCATTAAAGGTGTTCATTAACAGATTACCTCCATTAGGAAACCAAATTCAGGATGGTTTTGATCACAGCTGAAGGGAATAGTTATTTCAAGAGAGACTGTATAGCAAAGCCTTACTCTTCAGCACCATTTATTCCCAGCAACTCATCAGCTTCTTCTGGTCTTTCCATATGTTTCCAAATTATATTGTAGTTATATGAGGAGCTCAGAAATTATTTTAGTGTTCAGAATTTAACCACCATGTATTTCCATTACTCTTTTTACCTTGCATCCTCCATATTGTAAATTTTAATTCTCTATATTCATCAAATTATTCAACTGTCAAAGGAAGCATCTCTGGTAATGCTTTCTGTAATAGTTCTAGTATCTTTCTAGAATAATTCAGTAAAATGCATTTAATAGAAACCTCTTTAGCAGGTGGGGTAGCAATACACTGTGCTGAGCAGAGAACTTTTATATCGTTGAAAGAAATATCCTTCATCTTTGAAAGACTATATTTGCTGTTAATCTAATGCTACACAGCTGAAGGCCTCACAAGAATTAGAGTTGGGTTGCTGGGTTTTGGTCTGGCTTTTTTTTTTCCATTCTCTTTTTCTGGAAGACATGGAAAATACAAAACTCCCTTAACAAAAACATTAATTATACTGCTGATTAAAATAAATGGGCAGTTTGTCTTCTCTGAATTAGAAACATCTTCTATATAATCAACAGTTCTCCTAGTTTTTGCAGTAGGGTGAGTACTAGGATCCTGGTATTTTTATTAGAAGCTGCATACCCAGTGAAGTTATAAAGACCTTATTTCAAATATCTTCACTTGATTTCTGCAGTTGTGATTGCAATATGCACTAACACAGTGTGGATCTAGCTGATGTGCTCTAGAAGCTCTGTGAAATTGTGTTAGCATTGCAAATACCTTGCCCAGATGCTCTGAGCTCTCTGATTTTTCAAGTGACTTGGTTTTAGTCTGCAGTTAACTAGACTTCATATATTCCTTTATGAAGCACCTCCCTACTCGTTATAACAGTATAATTTTTCCAATGTTTCTTCCTGAAATGACTATTTCTCACTTAAAATATCATTTAAACCATGATGAGAACCTTATGCCACTTTAATGTAGCTCATGTGACTTAGTTAACATAGATCTCTTATAAACTATCCTAATGTCAGGAAAATTTGATGTGTGACTTGTCTTATGGTATAGCTCTATATAGGGTCAATTTAAAGTCACAAAAACTGACCCAATTAGGTAAACTTGTGAAGAGATTGCATGCATATTCTGGACACCTGTTAGCCAGAGGAAAATAGCTTTGAAGTCTGATCTGTAAATCTGAAAACAAGCCAAATATGGTGTCTTGTATATCTCCTGCTTGTTGGATAGATTAGTCCTACTAAGACACCTTATAGCTTTTTAGGGTTATTTTGGAACATTTGTTTTAAATGCTAATCAGTCTAGAGTTGCCTAAGTTGCTATTTGGGCTCTTTAGGATTTTTTTTTTAAAAACTGTTTAAAAGTCAGGTAGTGTATCACATGCAGGGAATTACATTAAGTAATCTAGGTATAATGAAAACATGTTTCAACCATATGAAATGAGTACGGTTGTGAACTTCTTCAAATAAGAACTTTTGCTAATGCCTATTCCTTTTGATACAGTGTTTTCATAATTGCGTAGCAAGTTAATTAATTCAGAGTAAATTTTTAGAAGGCAAGAAAAATGAATACTATGGTAAGGAAGATCTTTGTTCATAGCAATCTAACCCTCAGAAACAAAATTTTCATGTCTTTAAAATTGACATTTACTTATTTTCTAGCTAAAATCTATCTTAAACAGAAATACTTTTTTTTGTAAGAAAACAAAAGCTGAACATTTGGCTTTTGGATTTGTAACTGGCTAGTTAGTGTCAAAATTCTTTACTCATAATCACCATCTTTAGGAACGTTAGAATAAGGATAGGTCTTCCAGAATTTTGAGATCTTCTTAAAAATGTCTTTTAATGTTCTGCACATTCATGTTGATTTTTAGCTTTTGAGAATTAAATTTTAACCCTATAATAATGAAGTTAAAAACAGGTTATTTTTTAAAGAGTATTTTCTCACTTTCTTTATTATGGAAGTCATAAATTGTTTCAAGATGGTTAGCAGCCTTTGTCTCTACTGCTTTTTCAGGGGTCCTTTTGAAAATCTGTGCCATATTGTGTTTAAACATAGGAAAAGAAAGAGCTTGTGTTTACCTCTTAGAGTCCAGTGCCGAAGTCTGAGAGTTTGTAAGTGCAAGGTAGATTGAATGTAGACAAGCCAAATTCAATTGCTGAGTCGTAGTGCAGTTCTGTGACTATAACGTAGTTACCTAACAGGGAAAAAGTCTGTCTTTGGAAATGTGAGAGGGTGAGGTAAAAAATCAGATTACCAGTATATGTTATGGTGGTGTCCTAGAGGGATGCTGTGGTAAAAAAGTGACTGATAAGGTCCATTTCTGTTAAAAATATCACTTAGATGCTGAAGTCAGTTAGTTCATTTTCTCAGAAAATTTGATTTTCTTTGAGTTTGGTGATGGGTGACTTGTGACTCTCAGTTTCTGTACGCAATAGAGAAGTTATACAAAGGAAAAATACTATAACATTTTAAAATATTTGGTCTTACCTCATGTCATTGGCCTTCTTCAATGACAGGTTAGTTTATCTAGCTAGGAGACACTTGACTATTTTTAAAACATATGTTCTTTGCTCTTTGTCTACTGGGCTGAAACAATGTTTATCTGGAAATTCTAATGAGAGTTTGTATTGGCATGAACAACCATTAACAATAACCTGGCTGTGAGTATGTTGGGCCATCTCACAGAAGCAGAAATCAGAACTGGAAGAGAAGAATATTTATGCAGCTAAGTGGAAGCATACCTATTGCTTCTCAGTGGACAAAAGACTCTTTGCCCCTCTAAAAATTTGAAACTAGCATGTAAGATATGAACTTTGAAGTAATTAGAAATGCTATTTGGTGGTGGTAAAAAGTAATACTTCTTCACTTTATTTAGTGGGTTTTTAAATGTCAAAATATTGAGTGCATATGTCCCAGAAATTTTTTTGTGAGCAGTATGGCTTATATGCTACATAATTTATCACATTGTAGATTAAATTGAAATGTTAATTTATCATATTTGCATTTCTTCAGCATGAAGAAGTTTTATCAGCTGAACAATATAATTCCAGTCATTTGAGTACCCCTCAGGTGGTAAAATTAATGTCATGCCTAGCATAATGTAGTATCTTATATATAGGCTGCTCTGAAAGGAGTGCTTCCTTTTTATTTCTATTGAAATTACAACAGCTATTAAGAACACAATAGCACTATTTGATAGAGCACATTCTCAGCTACAAAACACTATTTTTCAAGATAGTCACCACTATTAGGTATGCATTTTCACCAGGAATGAACAAGAACCTGCATGCCACGCTCATAAGAATCTGTACCAGTGGAGGTGACCCACTCAATCACAGCTGTTATGATGGTGTTGCTGGAAAAATGTTACCTGTGCAGACCATCCTTCATTGTCCTGAACAGATGGAAGTCAGAAGGCACAAAACAGACTGTATGATGAGTGTGGTAGGATAATTCAGCCAAGACTGGCAGATCCACAGTCTTCAAACTGGTATGGGGCCTGGTGTTATCCAAGAGAATGGTTGTCTTCTCTGACCTGACTCAGCTTAGTCAGCGTCTTGATGTAATGATCAGAATTTATGATTTGTCCAAGTTCTGGGAATCCAGGAGGATTACCCTTCTCCTATCCTAAAAGGCAGTGCACATAACTTTACCTGTGTCTTTAGCTTTTAATTTGATGAGGAATTCACATCATTACTTCATGGACTGTCGTTTTGATTCCACCTCATAGTGGGGACACCATGTCTTGTCACTGATAATGATACAATCTCACAAAGCTGTCACCTTCGCACTTGCACTGGTTCAATACTACTGCTGAAATGCACCACCCACTTCCTCACCATGCAGCAATCCCCTATTTGGTTTCCATAAATGTTCAGCAAGCATCAAAGGATCAAAGTCCCAAGTCATTGGGTGCAGTATTTTCAACATGGAGTTATATCTCTTTGCTTCATACACACTTCCATGTCAAATGCCATTCTGTTAGACTACCCCTTCTGCTGGCATCTGTCACATGGCAACAAAATTTAACAGCATATTGACAGGAAGGTTCAACCTCTACTTCTATACTACTAATATCTGCCTCTGAAGTTGTGGGCCAACATCATAAAATGGAAGGCATTACTTTTGGAGTAGCCCTCTTGTTTCAAGTCTGCCTCTAAAATTTCTGTCACTTAGGCTCCTCCACTGAATCTTTACCTCTTTGTGGGTAAAACTATGTAAAAATGAGGATAGCCAGGACATTTAAAAGATTTACCTGAAGTGTCTGCTGAAGGGTTTTGTCATGAGGATTTTATTGGATTTTGTGTAGCAGCTAGGGAAAAGGAGGGATGGTTTATTTCATTTGCTTATTTTGGGGGAGAATTACTCTTTCAGTAATGAGATGTTTTATTTTCAGTCAGATTTTTGTATATCAAGTGCCACTCCTTTCTCTTAGTCAACTGGATTTAATCCAGTGAGAAGATATCAAGTGTATTTTTAATTCCTTCTGAACCATGCTGTTTTATTTTGTGTGGTTTAATGTCTTAAAGACCCTTTGTAAAAGAAGCAGTGAAGAAATAAACTAGAATATAGTTGTATCCTTTTAGTTTCTACTTGGTTGCATATTGTCTTGAAAACAAGATTATGCTATGTACTGTAGAAAATGTTTGTTTCCATAACTTTGCAAGAAGTGTTAGATGTTTAAAATTTTTTTGTGGAGTGGGAATAATATAGATCACTGAATTAAAGGAATCTGTAGCTGATGTGAAGACTCTAGTTGATATAATAATTGTAATTTCTGTACTCCCAAGACATTTTCTATTATGCTAGAATAGGAAAGGTTTGGACTTTTTTTTTTCCTATTTGGACTAAACTGAAAAGACTTAACCAGAAGTCAACTTAGACGTCAGGCACAGACAGTTTCATTTTGATTGTTTTTCAGTACAGATTTGTGGCATTTCACATTCTTTAGTAGTCTTAAACATACAATACTTATTTTCTTCTATATAATTCTATATGAAGATACTGACAGTCTTTGGCAGATGTTCTTGTGTGGTATCATCTGTTCAGTGTTGATCTTTTGTACAGCATCTGTCATTCATTATGAGCCTGACCAACTGTGCTAATAGAGTCTTATTGATTTTGATGAATCATGAGCTCTTGATTGTCAAATAGGAACAATTCCTAAGTTTTCTTAGGCATTTATAGTTTTAAATTTCCTGGATTACAACATTAACACCAAAAACAAATAATAAAAAAAATTACCAGATAATTTCTGTTAACTTTTGATAACTTTAAAAGTTATAAATGTGGGAGTTAAAAGAAATAAAATGTCTTCAAGAATAAGAATCTGAAGAATTTCAGAGAATTCATCCCTAATACAGCACTAGATGGAGAACCTATAAGATAATCTGATTCATCTTTCTTTCCGTATTTAAGAATACATATCTATGTTTTTCAATTACTTGAAAGATGAGTTTGGTAGACTGATGTCTGAAAAAAGACTTCGTAGTTCTGTTCCCCAACTCTCTATTATTTGGTGTTGAGATTTTTTGAATCTAAACAGATACTTGTTTAGAATTTTTATGACTTTAGCTAATGAAGAAAAATTTATTATGGTTGCAAAAACCAAATACCCACTATTTCAGTGTATCTGATATGACTTGTAAGAATTTAATCTCTAATACTATGTTAAAAACTGAATTCTTGAAGGAGAGAGAGAGTGCAAGTAGAGTGAACAGACTAGATCAAGTCTTACACATAATATTTTGTTCTTCACTAGGTTTGTATTTGGTTACCTCATCTCTGTGAATTCCAGTACTAAACTAGCTCATCTTTTGAGGCATGAAAGTAGCAAGAGGAAAGCAAGGTCATGCTGCTGCCCTACCTGGACTGTCTGTTTGAATGAGTAGCAGAGGGACATTTCTAAAAGTGCGATCTTCTTGAGCACCAAGAAAGAATAAGAGTTCTCTCTCTCTCTGAAGCAAAGTATAACCTATGGATTGATTGTCTACGTTGCTTCAGTTAATCAGTTCATTTAAATCGGTTTGTTTTCATTTTGTTATAACTCTGTATGGATGAACGGTAATGTTTATGTGAAAGACATCTGCTTAAAGCTTTTCTAACGATATTGATCACTTGCTTAAGTTTTTTCCCCAGGTAAAATTCTCATTAATCTTTGCCAATTGAACGATTATTGCGTGGTTCTCTTTGCATGTACAGGCATTTAATTTGAGGCTGGAGACACATGAGAATAAAATGTTGCTATTTTCAGTCTATAAATGCCTGGAAATGAGCCCGTTTGGGATCAACTTAATTTTGCTTAATTTATATGGTTGTAAAAGTTCACAACTGTAGTAGTTTATTGCTTTGATGCTTGTAGCCCTTTCAAAAATCAATAGTTTTGTCATTACAATTTTGTAGTGTGAAAAGTTAAGGGAAAGTAAACAGAAGATATTTAGTATTGATGAGAAGCCTCTGCTGATATAGCAATATGCTTCTTACCTATTGATTTAAAAGATAAATGAGATAATCAAGTTACATTTGTTTTGGCTAAGTGAGGTCAAATAACCTTACGGGTTTTGAATCATTGTGATAAATTAGTTGTTGGTAGGGATGAGTCTTACTGAAACTGTACCTTGAAATCTTTCAGAGCATGTAGATAATTTTGTCGTTAGTGTTTACTATCAGTGCAAGTGAAAAAGAAACACAATTATTGTGTAACTACTGCAGACATAATAAAAAAATTGAATTGCCTGTGATCAGATTAAAGCCCTATACTCCTCCACTTGGTACAATACCAAACTTCACAATTTCCAGTGAATTTCCAGGGATTACTGAAAATAAGATGGGTGATTATTGTTGTTCAACACCTATTCAGAGCTCTGTCCAGCAAATACTGTTGTACATGAGCAATGTTTGAAATAGTTCATAAACTCCAAAATTTATCTACAAGAGGATATCTGTGTGATAGTGCTATTTATTGTGCCATTTCTCATTCAGGCACCTGCTCTTCAACCCAGTCTACAGTGAGTTAAATGCCGAGTCTGATTTGAAATGGACAAAATCAGATGTCTCAAAATGGAATCAGTCCGTCTTAGACAGCCGAGTTACTCAACCTTTAACATAAATGTACCCAGATCAGATATCTTCACCTGAGAAGATATCCTATCCAAAGGATATAAACTCTTAGACCACTTAAGTGCCTTCCTCTGTGACAGTCATAGGATGTAGTTTTCTGCCGTTAATAAGTGCTCATGTCCTTCCCTTCACTCAACATGAATAATTTTCATGTTAACAGGTAGCAGTGATACAGCAAGCTCAGTTTAAATAGGTGAAATTTTCTCTCTTCATCCTCGTAAGCACTAGAATCTCATCAAATTGACTTAGATTTAGTTATTTCCCCTTTAAGAGTGCAGTAATGTGTGGAGTCTAGATTGCTTAAATTTGTTTTTTTTTCTATATTGCCCTTATCTCATAGATCTATGTACTAATAACTTTCCTGTGAAAGCTGTACTGTTATAAAGAATTTAAGATTCACTAAACCAAGAGAAAATGAAAGTGAGGTAGCGTTCCTTAGTCTGGTTTCAAATCATCTATTTGTATCCTGGTTCCTGATCCAAGAATTCCAGTGCAGGATAGCAGTTGTCTTCCCACAGAGGTTTACATTTCTGTGCCTCCTCGTCTTCAGTGACTAGCCAGTGTAAGTAAATTCACTTTCAGGAAAAGAGACTCCCATCTCCTAAATTCTCCTCCATTAAATAATATGATTAGATGAAATTTACACTAAAGTAGCCAGTGCTACATAAGCAGTGAAGGTTACTGTTTCATTGTCAAAGTAGATGTCAAGGTGGATGCCAGGGTAGATTAATGGACTTTTCAGCAGGCTGCAGCTGAAGGGTTCCTATGTCTGGCTTCTTCTATAACTGCAGGGGCATTTGCTAACTGTTAAGACAGAGTCATGTACTCTCTCATGCAAAACTTAATTTCTGGCCCCATTAATCCTGCTATGCAGAAGGGAATGCTGCCCCATTAAGCTGATGAGCAGGGCATTCTTTTCTGGAAGGGAGGATTTCCAAGTATATGTATGTTTCTCTGTAAAGTGGTGGTGATGGCACTTTGCAGTCTGCAGAGCATAGCAATTAAGGAAGTAGAAGTGTAACAATACTTAAAAAAAGATATCCAGAATTGCATTTTCTGAGAAATCAAATGTTTTTGTTAAGGAAACTCAGAACTTGTGTACAGAGCTACTGCTGGTGATGTGGCACAGCAGTTCTTGGGTTCTGCCTTGTCCTGGAATGAGGCAAAATCTCAAGACTGTGACAGTTTAGGGTAGGGATGAAAATCTAAACAGCAAGGCATATTGGCAGTTGCTTGGGAGGTGAGAAGTGATTTTCCTCTAGTCCATAAAGGTTTTGAAATAAGCATAATATAATTTTTTTTGGAGGGTGCGGGGGTGGAATAAAAGAAGAGTTTAATTCTGCATTTAAAACAGATTTGAAGGGTAGGCAGTAAATAAGGCTTATATTATAGATAGAACATTGCCAATAAGAAAGTGTAATTAGTAACCAGAACTAGACTCTGATAGGAGATTTAAAAAAAAAAAGTTAGAAACTATCATTCCCTCTACTATCCCAGTGGTGGGGAGTGAACGAATGGCTGTGTGGTGCTGCATTGCCTGCTGGGTTACACTACAATGGTTATGGTAACAGGAATTCCATTGTGTAGCTAAGGGAAGAACTTGAATTAACATGAATTAAAAAAAGATGTGTCAAACGTGGAAGAGGGATCAGGCACACATCACATGCTGGAGTATGGTTTGTAGTTGTGGTACAGCTCATAATGTAAAGAAGATCAGTACATTATTCAACAATTTGAGTTCCAGTTTTGATCACTTACATGTTTGTTTGAAATCTCAGTTATGCAGTGAACCACGCTGAACTGATCAAGAGCATTTCAGCATCCATCTCATGCTTTCTGTACTAGTTCCAAGAAGTAAATTGCATAAGGTCTTTTCAAGAATTCCTTTAGTTTGCAGTCATTTCCTATAGCCACAATGAGCAGATATTAAATAAGTGTCAGAAAACAAGCATCAGATTTAAACTTTTCATAGTACTTTTATATGTATCTGTAACTTTGTGTTTCCAAGTCATTTTCAAAGTCTGAAATCTTGCCCCAGTCAAAAAATTACATTCCATTCAGTTGTTGAATCCTAATTATATTAAATCTTGGCATTTTGTATTCCTATGTTTCTTGGCTAATTGTCAGCTTACTTGACACTTCTGTGTCCTAATTTATTTCAAACTCAGTTTCTATCATGAATTCTGAAATGTGTGCCGAGTCTACTACTCTTTTTGGTCTCAAATCTTTATCCATTTATTTTTTCCAACTCCTTATACATACTCTAACATCAGCATCAACAAATTATGACTGCAGACTGTTTAGTATTTTTTTCCTGAGCTTTCTTTCCTCTCTTCATTAGGAAAAAAAACCTCCTCTTCTGAAAATGTCATCTCAATGTTTTACTTGAATATCTACTTCTTTTTTTTTATTTGAATTCCTATGGGAATGTTATTTCCTTTATGAGCTTAGGTTTCTTGCTTTATAAAGCAAATATACAAATCCTCTGATAGTTTTCTGCTATGAAAACGACTGCTGAGTGATCAGTTGAATTCTGTTTTGCTCACTGCTGTGCTATTTGGTATCCAGACTATATAAAGTATTTTCAACCATACCCTTATTCCTCAAAGCTAACGGATTTTTGGTAGTGTCTTTGACAGCTCTTATTGAACACAAACATCTTGCCAGCTGATGAGTAGGAACCTCTACTTCTCATCTTGAAGCTAAAAATTTTTCTCTCATCTTTTTTTCTGTAAGGCGAAGGAATGTTCCTTGCAATGTGATATTAAAACTTTGTCCACCCTTTGACAATGGAAACTATTATGCATTATCAAACTTACAGAAATTCAGACAATTTTGGTTTCAACATTATTCACGTTGTCCACATAAAATTAACACTCTACTGTGCAATTGCTGAGACTTTTTTGACTATGTGTGACTGGAGTATTTGGGCAACTGATAGTTTGAAGAAACTGAGCTGCAGAGTATTTCATTACGATATTAAATTTTTTTTTGCTAAGATTGAATTTTTAGTCTGTGTAGGGTAATACAAAAATGCCATTATCTCAAAATACTGTGTAGTTGACCTGAAAAACAAATGAAATAGCTTACTCAGCATCTCATCAAAATTTATTTGTCCAGGAACTGGAGGAGTTTCCAGGACATAAGTTTGGCATTCAGTGTCTGACTTCTGTTCTGGTTCTTGTTTAAACTATGTTCTGATCCTGAGAAAAACTCTGTATTTTTTTCCTATCTGTAAAGAGAGGATAAACATAACCCTTTTAGTAAAATATCACAGGTAGAGAGTATTGTATAAAAGCTGCGTAACTACTAGTTAGATTTTGTGTAACCTAACAGTTATTTTATACTCTGCCCCACGCTTTTCTGCGTTCGAGCTCACAGCACCGTCTCCCCTGCCTAACAGTCACATTTACAGGACAGCAGAAGTTCCCACAACCTTTCTGCTCAGCAGATGAGTAAAAGTTCACAGCTAAAGCAAGAATATGGGCTGGAGGGCAGCATGTACTGAAAGCAAAGGAAACGTCCTGTGATCAGTGGCCACCCAAAGGGCTCCAGAGGCTGTGGCATAGTGGAGATCATGGAGCCCTAGGAAAATTTGGCAATACAGAGTAGAAATTGCAGAAATCATTGTTGTCTGTTGACAATTAATGACACTTTGCTACAGGTTTGTCTGTGAGGGAGTACTGAATGTTGGGAGTCTAGTTCCAACTCACTTTTTCACCCATGTCTGTAGTGTGCAGTTGAGCTCCCTGCCTTTGTTATTGGCCTCATGAGCAACCATGGGTGCAGGCTGCCTTCTTCCTTATGATAGCTAGTAGGTAGAGCACAGGGACCTCACTAGCCATGATGTTGATACTACCCTAAATTTACCCATCAAATTTCTTCCAGTGAATTTTTAGTGTTAATTCTGGATACAAAGAAAAACAGTAGATAGTGAGAGCTCTGTAGTCAGTAGTTCTTGGTAGTTTTAAGTAGTATGAAACACTAAAGAAGGTTGTGAAAACCTCAGTTGTGTTCCAGCAGAGCATAGGATTGACTTCATATTTACCTTAAAGTGAAGCATTAAAGAAAATGTAATTGGTAACTTTCTAGATGGTGAGATTTTCTGCATTCTCTTACTGTAGAAGGAATTATTTTTCATTCTTTCACATGTGTATGGCAGTCATTTGGCAGAACATAAAATGCACCATGATCAGATGTGGCTTTGTAAAATCTATTTGCCTCCTTTCAAAAGTGATGTGTAATCTTAGAAACAGGTAGAATTTTAAAATTTCCATGTAACATATCAAACAAATTTTATTCTACGTGCTTGGTATTCCAGTGAATCTCTATCATGTTTTTCAAACCAGATGGTTAAAATGATGGAAATGCAGAACTTTTTGGTAGCAGATTTTATTCTTTCTTTCTTTATTTTTTTAAAATAAATGACCTATATATTTATTTTTAAGAATCAGTTATTTGGTTTTGAGTCATGCTGATAGTGATACCAGGATTGCATCTTGAACACTGTCTTAAGATGTGTTGGCTTTTATTGGCAATCAGCATAAAAATGCGATGAGTGGCAATATCATCACTGCAGTGCATGGTAGTGGACAGACAGGAGTGGTGGGTTTTGCGGAGTAGCAAATGTTCCACTGCATAGCAGTGACAGGCGAGTCTATTCCTGTTGCATGAACATGGCACATAATACTTTGAACTTTTTGTGACATATGCCTTACATTTCAATTTTTTCATGCATGCTCCAGTGATTTATAATTATTTGATTAAAAAAAAATCCAATGTTTTGATTTGATTTTTTTTGTAGCAAAATAGGCTAATGAAGCGTGTCATTTGTTTCAGAGTTAGAGACAGTGTGAGTGATAGATTTGACTGCCTGCTTTCATTTGTTTTGAAGTGACAGCAAGTGTGGGTTGCCTGGCTAATATATTAAAACCAAATCACTAATAACAAATGCACTCATCCTGTTCCCTGCAAGATTGGTGGCACTGTATTTCAGGAAGCTTCATTCAGCCAGAAAAATCCCTATGAGCTAGCTTTCTCTAAACTGTTGTTGTTCCTGTTTATCATTATCTGTATCTATCCCTTGTGTTTTAGGCAATTCTGTTTGCTGTGCTGGCAATGCCACACATGATTATTTAATTTTTTGCAAATGCTTTCCAGTAACATTTTTGTCTCTTACTTGTTATACATCAGTCACAACAGTATGTAGTTACCCTTTAGAATACAAGCCATTAAAGACTGTTTAAGAAATTTAAGAAGTTATCCAGGATGTAGTTAGGGCTCTGATTTCTCATTCCAGATTGGAACAGCTTGAGACTTGCTCTAAAAGTGTCCAGTGAAGGCAAATCTCAGCTATCTTTTGCCATGAGTATTGGCATAGTTTTTCTATGCTCATGTGTCCAAATTGTGCAAACATGGAAGTATAAGAAGGCTAAGTCAGAGCCAATCAATCATTTCCAGAATGTGATTAAAGAGATCTAATGCTAAAAAGCACTCTGTGATGTCACAGCTGGTATTTTGTACTGGGGTAATGAGTCTGAATGACTAAAAAACAACAACAACAACAACAACAACAACAACAAAAACAAAACAAAAAAAAAAAAACAAAAACCACAACAACAAAAAAGGAAAACCAGATACGTAGAACTGCCTGACTAGTAATACAGGATTGTTTGTGCAGCCTGAACTACTTTATTATTCATTTTTCCCATCAGCTAATCAAATCTCTGTGCTTTTCCATATTTCAAAGGCTATATTGTACAACTGAATATTATATCATGCAACAAAATTAGGACTGAATAGATGATTAAATAACTTAATGCAGTAGCTTGGAAATAGTGGTGTGAGTTAATGTTTGCATTTCATGTGTACTTAGTTCACTTTTCAGCCTGCAGAACTTTCTTCAAAAAGATCAAATATATGTGATTTTTGTCAGTCAGATTATCTAAGCAACCTATTTTCTCTGGCCATGTATTTCATAAATACATATGTCACATATATAACATTTTTGGTGGATGCCAAGTTTAGGATTCTATTATTCAAACAGAAATTTCAAAAGTTACTCACAAGTTAGCACTGTATTAAGAGAAAGAAAAGATGATTTACAGCCACAAAAGAATTCAGAAGTATGAACATTCACAGCCATGTACAGCCCTATAGAGTTGGCTGGAGACAGTAAATTGATAACAAAAATGTTTTCAAAGAATGATTTTATTCTAATCTTATGTAAATATTCTAAATACAAACCAGATGTAACAGATGCCAAATCAGTTTCAATGCATACTTCATTTTCAGCAACTTGGAAAATGATATGATTTCTATTTAATGAAAATGAAAATTGACCCAAGAACAGAAGATACAATTCATTGTCTTCAACTCCTGCAGTATAATTTCTGAGCTCTTTACTGTCTCTAACTTTTAAAACAAGCATTATTTGGAAGACCATTACTGTGTAAAAAAAAAAAATCTGTTAGAACTTGCAGACTGTTGATGAAGAGAAATGAAAGGAGGGTCAAAGTGCTATCAAACTGGCTAAAGTATAGTAGAAGCAGAATCTGGTCTTAATACACTTTCCAGTAAAGAAATTGGTATACTTTCAAGATGGTATAATCTGGACAAATTGGCCTATCTGTGTTGATCTGCTATGGACATAATTAATTTGATTTTACTGAATTTTGCATGTTTTGTTCTTGTTGAATTCTCATCAGAGTAATCAAACCAGCTCCAATTTAGGCTGATTAAACAAGAAAATGAACTCTTACAAGTTTCTCATCCAAAACCAGGACATGATTCTCTATTGTACTCTTCTTATAGACAAAGCTGACTGCTTAATGTTTTTGTGTGGGAAACTATGTGATTTGTATATGTAATTTATGCATAGGTAAACCAACCTCACAATTACAATTATTAAATGGCAAAAATTGTCAGTACAGGCAAGTACAATGAAAGAAGAGAATGAATTAGCATTCCAGACTAACTTCTAAATCACTACAATTTTTTTCTGATTTACATTCACTTTTTTCCCCCTCCCATTCTGATCGATTTGGTTGATTAAGAATACTGCCTTTTGAGGTTTAAAGACTTTTTTTAGATATTAGGAAATAATTTTTTAGACATAGGAAATACATCTCTGAAGGAGTGGTTAGGTGCTGGAATGGGCTGCCCAGGGAGGTGGTGGAGTCACCGACCCTGGAGGTGTTCAAGGAATGTTTAGACGTTGTGTTGAGGAACATGGTTTATTGAGGACTATTGGTGATAGCTGGATGATTGGACTGGATGATCTTGTAGGTCTTTTCCAACCTCGATGATTCTATGATTCTTTGTATAAATAATGGAGTAACTAAACTGAATATCTGCATGTGTGTAGATGATCTGTGAATTCTGGGTATAGTTTCCTAAGAAGAAACCATACAGAATGCCTTCTGAGTGAAAATATCAGAACCAAATGTAAATATGGAGATTGTACTGGAAAAGCTGCATGTGCAAAAGAGCACTTATCATGTGTGGAACCATAAGATGAGCATTTGAATGTTTTTCCTCACATGATATCAGGTAAAAGAGCTACATTACGTGAAATAGCATGCTGTTATTATATCTCTAGATACCTAAGTATAAATTCCACAATTATCTAGATTTTCAGGTTTACTTAATACTGCTAAGGTGAGCACCAGTATTCTCACCCACAGCAAGTATTGTGTATACTAAACATCAGACTGTTCTAATTTCTTCTTAACTGTGTTATCTGGATTGCATTAAGTTATTACACAAAACTAAAACTGTAAATGTAAGCATGTGGAAGAAGTTCATTCTTAAGAATGCATTTACTCAAAGCAACATATGCTTTGTGAACTTAAAGCTGCATTTTAATGAATGTACAAAGAATTTGGACGTAAATCTACATGATGTGCTTTATTATTTTAATGCATACGATCATAAGTGTGAACAAGATGTATTTCATACTGTTGTTGGATGTGTTTCTCAATGCAGAGGCTACTGAAAATGAATTCCTAGCTGATGATTCCTAACTGCAAGGTTTGAGGGGAAAATAGTCGATGGTCTGAACAGTTTGCTAGGAGTTAGTTTGGGGCATCCATATGAGTTTCTGTGAGTTCCCAGACAGATGTCTTCTGTGCTGTAGATGCCTGTGCTTCAGGGAGAAAAAATCTGAGCTGTCCCTAGCCAGAACTTTACTGTATACGTGCTAAGTGTTGACTCAGCAGAGATTCTACAGAACTTCTATATTTTAGATGTCCAGTAGATACCATATACAAGTGATCAGAGCATTTTCAGTGTCTGATACCAAGCCCCCAGATGTACTGCATGTTCAGTCTATTGACAAAGGATATGTGAGGTTGAAATTCAAGTTACAAAAGGCCCAAGAAATGGACCATTCAGATGTACAGAAAAGTTCTCTGGCGTTTCTTGGTATGCAAACATTATACCACTTGAGTTGCTGGACAACTGGAAATCCTGGATAAATGTTCATTTCGTTCATTTCCATGTTTTTCTCAGGTGAGGTTATGGAAAAGAGAATGTATCTGGGGAAAGTCAAACTTGCATTTTTTTTTTTTTTTGAAGAGCATGACAAATGTATAGGTTTCATCTGCTCTCCAAATTCTAATTGTAATGGTTTTTCATAATGTAATATACGTATAATCACATGCGTGTAACAAGAAATGGAGTAGAGGGATTCATCTAATGGAAATGTGGTCCTTAGTCTTGGAAACTGTTTTCATATTGGTTTTATGAGCTACTGGAGCTAAAAAGCCTTGGAGACCTTTCTGAAATTTCTTGGCAGGGGTAATACTGACTAGTAAAAGGTGATGCATTGCAACTAAGTATAAAACTGTTGCTGTCATTAGGAAATTACTAGCCATCTGGTTGGGTATAATGTGCAAATAAAGGGCCAAATATCTGCTACATTGTCAGTATTCAAAACCAGAAGCAAGAGAGAAACTTTTAAGGTCTCAAGTGTAAAGTGTGGAAAAGTAACTGAGGGCAAGCAAAGTAATCTCTTCAAATCTAATTCCAAGGGTCAATAGAGCATTAGATATAATTTATAACCCTTATTAGAAATGATTGTGTACATCCTAGAAAGTATGCAAAGATTATGGGACACAGAAAGAACCACCCTTTCTGAAAAAGGAGGATACAAGAAATAAGTTTTCTTATTTACAAATTCTGTTTTCATTAAGTGCTCTTTACAGTAAGGCAAATCTGTGGAGCCTTTTTAAACGCACAACTAGTTCCTAAAAAGAAGTTCTGGTTAAAATCCAAATTGTCCAAGTAGCCTATCTGTATCTTTGCAGTTCTCAGTTTCAGGTAGTGTTTGATAACTAAGTATTTGTGTTGTAATCTAAAATTACAAATGTTCCCTTTTCTGTCTGCCTTCTATAGATTTGCATGACTGTGTAATGAAAATTAACTAGAAAATACTGTTCATCTTCAGAGGCCATGCAAGTCTAAGCAGTTAAAGGCTTTAGAAATGGATAATTTTTCATTTTTGTGTTCTGATTTGTGCAGATGAATGAGGAAATGACATTTGTCAATAAATGGGAAGTTGGGAATAATCTGCCTGAAAAGAATCACGCCCTGGGAAAGATGTTAAACATGTACTTTTGTTTCTGACTATTCCTAAGTTTTGTCACCCTGGACAAGCTGTTGACAACCTCAGTGCAGCCAGGCACTCTCAATTGGTCTGGAGGAGCTCTTGCCAGCTGTGCCTGATGTGCTAGGCAGGAGTGCTTTGCCCTCTTTGTTTGCTGTACCAGGTGCCTGTCTGGAACAACCTATGACATCTTTAGAATCCACGTGATCTGAATGTCTTGGGGGATTGAAGAGAAAAAAGCACTCATGCCGTTTTCCAGGTGTTCGGAAGCACTTTTGAGTTCAATGTTTTCTTTCTCTTGTGAAAAGCAAACTTTCCAGAACAAGTAGAGGTTATGATTATTATCCTCATAAAGATAAAAGATGTTAGTTACTGTTGTCATAATCCTTAGTCATCTCTTGGGAGTAAAAAATATCTGGGTCCTGGATATGAAAGCTTAACTGCTTGAATTTGTTTGAGCAATATGTTACATGAAACTGAGGCACTCACAAAGAGAATAAAGGGAATATGTTACCTTCTCTGTAATAACTTAAAGGAGTAAGGTGTCCAAAATTTTACTTCTGAATGCTATTTGTAGTTGTTTTGGGTAAAGGATACATTCAGTACATTTAGTTTGTTGCACCTCAGGAAGCTTTGAACTTATGTGAAATACTACTTGGAGCATTAATGATGAGGAAATGTAGATTTCAGTGAGGAGCCCAGATTTATCTGTCAAATCCTATCTATCTGTTATATGTTATACTCATCCTATGTTAAATCCAAAATCTGTGATAACTGTAATATGGACCAGTATCCAAATCTTGCAGATCTAGTCCTTGTTTCTTTCCTGATACATTCTTCACTCTGACTTAGCAATGCAGTTGAGTGTCATCAGGATGATAGAACAGGAGCACTCGAACAGGTTGTCCAGTGAGGTTGTGAATGCCCCCTCCCTGGAAGCATTCAAGGCCAGACTCGATGGGGCTTTGAGCAACCTGGTCTAGAGGGTAGTGTATCCCTGCCTGTAGGAGTTGGAACTAGATGATATTTAAGGTCCCTTCCAAACCATTCTATGATGTTAAGAAGCCCAACACTGAATGCTATGGATGAATTAACATTATTATATCCAAAAGTCTCCTTTACATACGTAATGTAAGTCTTAAGAATTTGTGGAAGAATGCTTCTGTCACATGTCCTACTTAGACTTCATGTAACTTGATCCTAAATTTCTTGGTTAGATCTGTAGAGCAAGGTAGTATTGTACCTTGTATACCTTGTAATGTGCGTATATATAGACATGCATACACACATGCACGTACGCACACACATGCATATATAAGTGTGTCAGGGAAAATACTGAAAATTAACTGAAAAACAAGTAGTAACAAATACAGACTGTTTTTTAAAAAAATCAAGGAATGTAAGGAAAGCCTAGCATTTGCCTTGCTACATTTTTACTCCATGTAGTTGACTCCAGATAAAAATTGTCAAAGGTTGCTATTATTGGAAATTGGTCTTCTCAACAATCGCTACAGCACTCAGTGTATTCAGTTTCTTATTGTCAACCTCAAGCCAAGAGTTTGGAACTGACAATAAGCTGCTAGTTAAAAGCAGGAGTTTTTTCTCTTATTAGATGTGAAAGGAATGACTAGTGGTAATATTAGGATAAATCCAATCTTAAGCGTGGCAGTTCTTAGTTTGACCTTCCAGGAGATTTCTTATGCCTGTAAGACTGTCCATCACCACCCCCCAAAGGATTCTTGATCATCATAGTTTATTTTTGTGAATTAAAAGAAAGTTATGAACTATATAGTCCATGTACAAGACTGGCTGAACAGATGTGAGTTTGCTTGTACATGAACAAACATGTAAGATATAATGCTGTACATTCAGTCACAAGTTTCACTTGGCATAAAAAGCTCCTTGAAGTCTTGTTGAAGTAATCAGAAAGACTTTATTCAGATACCTTTATGTCAGGTGGAATAAAATTTAGATCATCAAACTGCCTCTCTAGAAGTAACACCATTTAAATATAGGAAAAAATATCTGTAGAGTGAAAAACCTCAGTGATGTGCTCAAACAGCAGAAGAATAAATAGTTCTTCCTGCTGCCTGTTCTTTTTCCTGCTTGCTGTGTTGACACCAACATGGAGAGAACTTACAAGATCTTCAGCAGATTTTTTCGATGAGAAATCTGTTACTGATACCAAGTCTAGAGACATTTGTGTCTAGATGAGAAATGTTGTCAAGGAAACAAACAATAATGAGTTACAATAGAAAATGTTGCTTTTAGGGGATTGGGTAAGTAGAAGCCAAAGGTCTCCCAGACTGATATGTAGTTGTTGAGTCTTTCACAATAGAACAAGATGCTACATGGATACCTTAGGTTTTGATGTGGAAATTGAATTTGTAAATGCTTTAATGAGTTTTTGAGGAACATTGAAGATGATAGGTGGCAAAGATTATTATGACATAATGCAGAAAGGAATGAAATCATTTTCTGAAATACATTCCAGATATCTTCCAGCTGGTAGCCAACACCTTGCTACTGGCATGTGAAGGATATTCTACTGATATAAAATATAAGAATAAAACCTTGGTTTCCTCAAAGAGTTGTTTTTGTTTTAATGAAAATCATATCATTTTTTCTGCTTTTTTTTGGTTTGCTTCTTAAGAGTATATTATATACCACCCCCTGAAAGATTAGCATTAGAAAGAAGGAAGGGTTAGATTGGGGCCTGCACTAGATGTCTTCTAACAGAAACATGCTATTCTCCTTTCAATCCATATTTGAAAGATAACTAAATAGAGTTTTTTTTGTGTGTGTGTCAGACATAGTTTGCAAAAGTAAGCAACAGCTTCAACAGAGAGAATATGTACTGTTGGAAGCAATATGTAACAACTAGAAGAAGAAAAAAGCTACAGAAGAATGCCTGCAAAATCTGCAACGGATTTCTAGTTCTTAACTCAGTGGTATTTTCATGTTCTCAAGCATCTAATAAAAGTGTTTTAGAAAGGATCGAGATACATAATCAAAATGAGATCCACGTAACTAAATAGGGTTGTTTCTATATATTGTTTTTTTTTTTTCATGGGTAATTGTGCCTTTTCAGTTCTTTGATTTGAAAGATGGAGTTGAGAGCTTTATGAAGGTTATATACTTGTGTAACACCCTACCAGCTAAAAAGCTGCTTTTCTTTTCTTTTTCTTTAAAATAATTAATCTAGTTCAAAAATGAATTAGTCTTGACATCTCTTCTTAACAATGCTGATAGAAACACTGAACGAACAGCTGTTTGGACAATCTTGGATGGAAGCCTTTCCCTAGGCAAATGCAGTAGTTGCACAGACATGGGCAAGGGCACATTATTGCCATTACTGATGCCCATCTGCTAGACTGGCAAGGTGCCATGCAGAAGCTGAGAATAAAGCAAGGTCTTCATGAAAAGACTGCGTCTATGACAGTACTGCCACCTGGGTGCCAAAAGTCTTTTCAGAGTGACTTCCACTTTAACATAAAAATCAAAATAACATTTAAAAATTGAGGGAGAGAATGAATATAATCATATGACACACTAGTTCTACTTTTCAAGTACACTTGGTGTAATGACAAAGCTTTATATATGTATATAAATATATTTGAACTTATATGTAAAATCACTGTTGTTTTCTGTTGTGAGGAGTGACTGCAATTACTCATCTTCAAGAAGACTCGAAGAATTTGGCTTTAAACAGGAAAATCATCTCTAGATTTCACACTGTAATAGAGAGAAGAATAGTTCGAAGTACTTAACAGTAACACTTGAGACAAGATTACTTTAAGAATAACTCTGAAGTGTGTGAATAGATGGACTCTTTCTGCTCCAGGAAATTCTTTGAAAAACATGAGTGACCAACTAAGAGGTACTAGATTCCAAACACTTATGGAATATCTGTCCCTTACCTAATATTTCCAATGGAATCACTGTCACCAAGATCTGGGCGGTAATATTTTATAGGTAGTGAATCAAATTCAAGCTAATTCCCACAGCAATGCATAACCCTCCTCCAAGCAGTTAATGTGACCTCAACTGTTGCATGCAGAATTATAGCTGCCATGTTTTATATACTGCCAAAATTTCACTTTTTTTTTTAATACAGAGTATTCTACTTAATTGTGTTTTCTTTGATATAGCTATTCATTCTTTTATTTTATTGTGGTCGTGTAAACAAAGTACTAAGTTTCATGCCATTTACAATAGTACTAAACAAAAATATGGGTAAGTTTAATATTACTGATATAACCTTAAATATGAAAGTGACTGTTTGGAACCCAGATCTTTTGCCAGTCTACCCTGAAAATCTCACTGATAATATTAAGAAAAAATAACTTAATACTCTAGATTTTTTTGTTTAATACAGTATTAGGTTTTTTTCTTTAAATGCATAGAGTTGTATTAATATAAAAAAAAATTACATTTAGTCATCAAGAAGAATACAGTAATATGAAAACAGTAGAGATAAAAATGTCTCAAAGTAGAAATGTTACAAAACGTTTCACTGGGGGGCAGTGTTACATAAATCTCCCAAGTTTGTGTATAAGCAAGTAGTGAGTTTCAGAAATATATCTTTGCTTTAGCCTTATTTACATAAGGCTCTGCTACTATAACAGAAAGGAGTATCAGAAATATACTGTCTCTTCAACCTCTGATTGGAATTCATCATTGAGGCAGATCTGGATACTAATACGGTTTTCTGTGCAAATGGAAAATGTATATTATACCCTATGGGGTATTTGAGTTACACAACATAGTTTTAACACTCCCAAACAACCTCCAAACTGGATTGACGGAGTGCATTGCTCTGATGTAGAAAAGCCCTTAATATGGGGACAGTTTTACTTGTATGAAGAGATTTTCAGGGCACAAAGAAAATACTTGGTCATGAGTTTACTTCTCTACATTATGATAGAGCTTTCAGTTCTATGTTTGCAACTTTCTGAGGAAATTATCACCTGCAATAACAATAGCTTCAATTGCACAGCTGATTTTTATGAACATGTATAGTCATTTACTCTACCTATAAACACATCTGTGTGGGCTGTAGGAAGGGTGTGGGGAGGCCCTGGAGCAGGAGCAGTGAGGGCTGGTATTTCTCGCAGGGTCCTGAGCTTACATCCAAGAAGGATTTTCTTTCGAAGAATGACTTTGTGCCTTTGCCTGATGGGAAATCCAGCCTACCTGGTAATAATACCACTTGTTTTCAGGTGAAATAACTTCTCCTTGGTCTACTAATATAAATAGTACAATACTCATCATACATGTTTGTCATAGTTTTCA
Source organism: Aquila spilogaster (assembly GCA_024606505.1). Lineage (NCBI taxonomy): Eukaryota > Metazoa > Chordata > Aves > Accipitriformes > Accipitridae > Aquila > Aquila spilogaster. The sequence continues at coordinate 51,547,480 of JANHGO010000001.1, forward strand.
GCAAGAGACTTTGTAAGGCTGAGTTTCTGTTGTAAGCTGACAAAATGAAGTGGAAGCTATATCACTGAAGTGAAATAGATATCACTGTGTGATCACTACATACCCAGGTTATGGGCTGCTTCATGTTGAGACAATTGAATAAAACACCACGTTTGGTTTTTACACATAGTAGCGAAAACAAATACTGCAGTAAAGTTATTTCTAGAAGCCTTAATGCTTTCATCACGCCAACTATGGAATAAGCTGCTTTCTCATAAAGCATCCTAAACTGTTTTTTAAAATTCCTAAGTCTTTAATGTAAGAAACTGTAAGGAAGTTTGTAAGAAGGTTCATAATGGAATACTTTCTTGCAAACAGTGTTTTTCTGGTTCAAGTCAAATCAGACTGAATTCTGAATTACTAGTATCAGCAAAGCTATCAAGATATTGCACCACGTGCAGTGCCATGACGAGATATGGATCGTATCTGTGGAGTGCTTTGAGAACAGTCCTCTCCTATTGCCCACTGAATATGCTAAATATGCATGTGAGGTTTTTATTAGATAATACTAGGTCATTTTCTTATTGATGCCATTTTCAAATCACACACCATGTATGCAGCATTTGTCCACAGTTTTTAGTCTTAAATATAATGATATTTAAGTTCTATTAAGATAGATATTAAGGTCTATTAAGATCTATTTATGTTGTAAAGCCAAAGAATTATTGTTTGTATAACGTATCAATTAGTGTCATAACATCACTCTTCTGACCCTTTTTCATAAGTTTGATTCAAGTACATCACCTTTTGCAATTACTGCCCATATAGTACTAAAAGCTACTTAAAATATCTGTTACTGTTATGGAAGCATTTTGTTCTATTTTCTACTATAGGTAGAAAATAAGCTTAGCATCTCAAGAATTTGTTTCTTAAAAGAAAAGATAATGGATTTAGTTTAATAGACACATAAATGTGCCATAAAAGGTTACTTATTGGAGCAGTCACAAGAGTATAGATTAATTTCCACATTCTCCAGTGGAAGAAAAAGCTAACTCGGAAAATTATTCGAGTCAGGATGATTACTGATTTCATTACTGATTTTTTTTTGCCTGTTTTATTTTTTTTCGGGGAAGGCAGGTAGGTATTCAGGCTACAGTGTGAGAAGGTCAGATGCACCACCAATTTTTAACATTGTGAGATCTTTTTCTTTTCTTTTACTTCTATGAGAGTTTTCTTTTTCCCCTATGTTTTACTTGTTCTGAGTAGTTTGGCAGTATGTGGATAATGTTAGATGATAAAATAATGTGTTCAGTAGCAGTACCAAAGTTCTCTTATTGCATTGAAATATTAAGATGTAGCATGCTTTTTTTTTCTAAATAGTGGTAAAATTGTCACTTTAATATCAAAACTCCAGTGTTATGTAACAAACAGGATAGAGCAGTTTGCATGTAACACAAGTATTTCCTATTTTACTGGCTCTTTTGACTTTTTCTGTCTTTTTTTCCTTTTTTTTTTTTGCTAAGTGCCCGTTGCCTCAAAATTATTATTTTCTGTTCAGAAAAACGGAATTATTTCATTTTGACCAGAGTAACACAGTTCTACACGTTTTAGTTTATTAAGCTCAAGTGAAATATATTATTTCCACAGTTTTTTGTTTACCTGAGCTCCTGAATGAGCTATGGGGTTTGTTATTTTGTCTCTATGGAGCCTTGTGATGGATTGCTTACCCAAGCTACACCTGATAATTTGGCATTGTGTATTCTTCAAAAATAAGGGAGTTGCAGTATATTACCACCTGTTAAAAACACAATGCGATTGAGTTGCCATATTTTGCTGAATTGGTCAGAAAGAAGCTTTTCTCTTTTAAATAACTCATACTAAATAACTAGTGCTTCCACTGGCAAAACTTTTTTTTTTTTTACCCTAGAAAGGAAACGTTTCAAAATAATAGCATTTGGTTGTCCAAATCTGAGTTCTGCTATTTACAGCTTATCAGAGCAAAACCTTAGTGTTCGCAGGCACACGCAACCCACATACTTCACACTTTACAAAGTGTCAGCATATTTTGACAACTGTCATTGATCTCCTGAAGCTTTTTGACTAAAAGCCACCTCCTGCATTATGATCTCTATCGGTTTCCGATGTTACATGTATGACATGTTCATTATTATCAAGATTCTGATGCAGATAAATAATTGCAAGTTTAATGTAGTCTCCTAAGAACTATTGAATTTGATCAGAGTCTAACTGAACACTTAATTGAAAAAGAATTGGTATAAAAATTTGGATAAGTATGTATTTTCATATTTTTAGTAGGAAAAAATATGAAACTACTAAATTGTAATAATTTAGAACAAAAAAAGCTCTAAGTTATCCCTGTACCTGCTCTCCCTGCTTACTGCCCTTGCAGTATGCTACAATGAAAGGCATTTTATGAAACTTCATGAGAGTTCATCATTTTTTCACTTTTTTTTTTGCTATTTTATGATGTATTCCCTAGTATAATTTAACTGCATTTATTACTTCCATTCCTTTAATGACGTTAAAAACTTTCTTTCTTTAGTAGTTTAAATGCTTAAATGTGTGGTGTAGAACAGTAGTTCCTTAAGAGGATGCATGAGTGGACTGAAGTGGTTGGAGACCTAGGGTTTGACTTGTATAACTTTTTCTTGCTGAAACAGCTACAGTGTCACTTGACCTAGAACGCAGTTCACTACATTTTGTGTTGTTTCTTCCTCTTTGACCTGAAAAACCTGTATTTGTTGACTTTGGGGGGGGTCAATATTTTTTGGTTGTTTTTTTTTTAGTTGTTTTGCCTTCAGAGAATGCTGTATTTTAAGGGTACTGTATCTGAAACATAGGTGGGTTTTCTAGTATATATTGAGACTATTACGAATTTGTAAAGACAGTTCTCTTGAGGTTTTGCACTAAACTGGTAGTTTCTTGTCTCCTTAACTTTGAGCTTTTGAAACACCAACTATATTTACATTTTCGGACACTTCAGACCACTTAATAATTTGGAATCTTCAAGCTTTAAAGAGGCTCTTGCTTTTTATATTAGCATTTGAATACAAAGTTAGATGTATATATGAAAAAGTAATTTAAATTTATGACAATTTACTTATTAAAACTGAATTGGGAAAGTTCCCAGCTACTTCAGTGATGGTAAGAGTGAGCTTTGCTTTTTGTTGTCCCTGTTTTTTCCTCAACTTTTATTCAGTTAGTGTTTAGTTCATGACAGATGTTTCAAAAATAACTGTAGTAGTTAAATAGAATTTTTTTATTTTGTGTTCATAAAGTGCTTCTCATTGTCACTTACATTAAAATACATCTTGTTCCTAGGTGGCCAAGAGGGCCAATGGCATCCTGGCTTGTGTTAGAAATAGTGTTGCCAGCAGGAGCAGGGAGATGTTTATCCCTCTGTACTCAGCTCTGTTGATGCCGCACCTCGAGTACTGTGTTCAGTTTTGTGCCTCTAAATACAAGAAAGACATTGTGGAACTGGAACGTGCCCAGAGAAGGGCAGCTAAGCTGGTGAGGGGTCCAGAACACAAGTCTTATGAGGAGTGGCAGAAGGAACTGGGATTGTTTAGTCTGGAGAAGAGGAGGCTCAGGGGAGACTTTATCATTCTCTGTAACTGCCTGAAAGGAGACTGTGTCAAGGCAGGGTTCGGCCCCTTCTCCAGCCTAACTGGTGATAGGATGAGAGGGAATGGCCTTAAGTTTTGCCCAGGGAGATTCAGGTGTTGGATATTAGGAAAAATTTCTTCTCTGAGAGAGTGGTCAGGTTTTGGAATGGGCTGCCCTGGGAAATGCTGGAGTCATCCTATCTGTCTTGAAACAAGCCAGAGGTGAATAATAGCTTTAGGTGTGAAGTACAAATGAAGGAAGGTAGACTAAAGATAGCAGTGCAATGGAGAAAAGGAAAGTGTAGTAACAATGAGTTGGGGTGGGGAACTTATGGGCGTTAGTAGGATACAGGGAAGGGAGGTGGGAATGAATGTACTGGGGCTGCATTTCAAAACATCATCAATGGTTTGTTCCTGGACAATGAGTATAAATTCAGTAGCAAACTGTGCCAAAAAACCCTGCTTCAGAAGCAGCAGCAAGGACTTTCAGGAGCAAGTTTAAGTGACAGCAGTACTATTTCTTTTGTCTGGATTTGTTTCAAAAATGATTCAAAGCTATTCTTTTTTTCTTTTTATGTACTTGACATCTCAGGTTTAAAAGTGGAAGTGGTTAACTGGCCCCACAACTATTTGTCAGCTTGCAGCTGGTAGGTTTTCTCTCAAGCCTTCTCAAGTCTTCAGCCACATTACCTCAGTAAAGTCCAGAACACAGAATGATACCCTTAAGTGAACCTATGAAGAATGGATGTATGTTCTGAACTCTTACTGGAGATGCTTTTCTTGCTTCACTTACACTTGTGATGAAGCAAGAATAATTCATGTGTATGGGGAAGGAGCAATTAGTTTAACATAAAGGAGAAAAAGTGAATAGGATCCATAGTGCTTTTGGTACATGCATCTGCCACAAGTAATCCCTCCTATGTGTCATATCCATAGATATGGTCTATCACAAATGTCAGTTCATTTGTATTAAAGACAGTCTTGGAAAATTTTCTTTTGGAATTAAGGAGTTTTCTACTTCATACAAACTGGCTGTGTCATAACCTCCAGCTGACATGATCACAGTGAGATGATGCCAGATGCTACTGTTCAGGTAACAGCACTGACTGGGGAATATGGTGGTTGGCTTAGGGAGCAAGGAAAGGTCTCTCTTCTCCCCTTTTATCCATGATGTTTTAAAAACTAGTTTCCAAATGTAAAAGTCTTGACAAATGTTTACCACCAATCAGACTGCTCCCTCGCAGGGGAGAGCTGCAGGGGTGAAGCACCCAGGCCTGACCCCATGCATGCCAGTGTGCTTTAAACCAGATCAATAGGTGCTAAGGTGTCCAGTGCTCAAAATGTGTTTTATCTGGCAGCCTCCAAAACCTGCTGTGGGCAGGGCTGAGGTGTGAGGGTGAAAAGCCTCTAGCACAGAAGGGGGAGGTGCTCTAGCACACCTTGCCATTTTTTATTGTACTCAGTTGACTTTGTATTGTGTTAGGATTGGCCGGCAGGTTGCATACTTAAATGGAGTGAAATAGAAATGCTGTTCCTTCCCAGTTTCTGTAAGGTAGGTGAGGAAGCACTGCTTGCTGAATTGTAGCATGGTTGCTGGTACAATGAAAGTCAGATTTCATTGTTGACTTCTACAGCCTGAGAATTTCATGTTCAGATTTTGGCAACTCTGTCCTAATAGTGTGAAGCAGTGAAGACAAAAACAAAAGGTGGACGTGTTACTACAAATTCACCTGTGGATTGGCAGCCTGCAAGTGAATGATGGGATGTATGGGCTGCAAAGGGAGAGGTATACAAAAATGTTAGACACTGATACCCGCTGAATTCATGTGGCAGGCTTCTGCGTTGCTGTTTGCTTTCCTTAGCGATCACAGATCAAGCTCTCTGTTTTTCTGCGGCGTGAGAACAGTTATGTCCTTGAGGTCTTTGTGTATGGCAATACGACGAGAGCAATAGCTGCTTGATGCGTGCCCCGGGTGATTCCCACCTAGCGCTGTTTCCGACGGGCGACACAGCCTGTTGTCTTTAAGCATACTGCCCAAGGCTCGCCGGCAGTGGCGGTTCGGGAGCTCTGGGTGGCACCCGCGGCACGCTGCGGAGCGCTCGGAGCTCTGGGCCCGCACCGGCTCCCGCTGCCCACTAGATGGCGCCGAGGCACCGTGTTTCGAAACGGTGGGCGCCAGCAAAATGACAACTTCGTATCCAACAGCATCGGCGTATTTTATTTGATTGCCACCGGAACAGCTTTGCTGTCTGTGTTTCAATCAGTGGGTTAACTTTTGGTTGGTAATACTGTTGGTGGGAGACAACAGTATTAGAAAACAGTGCTGTCCAAGCAGCATTATGATGTGAAGGTGAAAATTGTAATGTGATGAGTTGGTACGGCTGCCCTAAGACCAGAGAAATGGGAAAGTGGGAGATCGGCCATTTAAAAGATCAATTGTTCCTGCTAAGCTCTTCTGTCCATAGGAAGAATGCTCACTGCAGCAGCACTTCTGCATTGTAGAAAGCCCTGTGTGCAGTGAACCATTGCAGACATGCAACAGAAGAGCAGTTTCACACCAACCACGAAGATCAGGAAGATTTCAATAGTACAGAACAGTATAAATTGAGGATGTGAACATCTGCCAACATAGTTACTCCTCTGGGAAGCTGAAGCTGCCAGGTGGATTCTGTCTCTGTCTGGATGTGCCTCGTTGTCCTTGGGCTTGCAAATTACTTGAATGATTTCTTGACTCTTTCAGTCTTCATCATAAGCTCTTGAGAAGGTTATTCTTTTCTTCTTTCTTTATGTAGCGTCTCTGTGGTGGGACCCTGATTGTGCTGACTGCTTATCAAAGCTATTGTCAAACAAGTAAAATGCTGTGACTGGCTCCTCTCCCTCTCTTTTGAGGCAACCCCACAGTAAAAGTCACTTATAGTGCCTTTATCCTGGTTGAGAACTTGATGCATTTCCAGAATGTGGAGGGGCTTAAGGAATGATTAGAAATCCTACACCCCACCCACATACAGTTAAACAAGTCTCAGCTCACCTATATGCTGTTACTGCTTGTTTACCACCTCCAGAGTTAGGAGGACATTCTTATTATGCCAGTGTGTGTTCTGCTTGTGTTTTTTGCTATGTTATTTTTTTCCCCTTCATTTACTGCTGGATTCTTACTTTGCTCTTGAGACTGTCAGATGAAAGTAATACAGCATCTATGGTATTCATAATATTCATAATGTCTGTCAAATTATGCTGGCTTACGGCTCTGCATATTGACAACTGAGGCTTCTATATGTCTTGAGCAACCCTCTGTGCTTGAAGTATTGTTTCACCCAGATATGAAGTGGTCTGAGATTGTCAATCTTTTTTTTGTTAGCACTGTTATCGTTGCTTCCATCTTTTCCTTTTTCCAGTCAAGCAGAGGAGAGGACTGTATGTACGTAAGGCTTTCTAGGTATTCCAGCACAGATTCCAGAAAACCTGACTTTAACAGTAAGGGATTCCCTCAAAAGGACTTGCTTGTGCCAGAATGCGTTCCTCTGATAGAATATTGAAAGCAATTAGAAAGTTTTCCTAGACTTGCAACAGACACTTCTTTGCTTTAAAAATAAATAAATAAATAAAAATAAAAAGCCAGAAGAGAGATTTCTCAGATTACTTTGCCCATGCTGTAGGAACTGAAATTGGATGGAACAAAGATCAATAATGTATCCAGTTAATACACTAACATATAAATGAAATGAATCATAAGAAATGAAATGGCTTCTCCTGACAAACTTGAGATAAATGCTGTTCCATAAAACCTCAGTCTTGTCAATTTGAATTTATGTTATGGGGAAACAGTTGCTGACGCATGATCTCTATTGTGCAAATTTCCTAGGAAGTGGGTACTTGCTATTATTTGCAGCATACATTATTCCCTATGCTCTACCTTTATTGCATGTTTTCATTTGGTAAGTGGAAGCTTTTCTCCCCTGGCCCTATGTGCTCTGTTCTTAGCAAGGTCATGTGTTTTCTTCTGAATGAAGTGAGAGTGTCATGGGATAAGGAATGATCCTAAAGACAGAATGGAACCGTGAAGAAGTGATGATGTTACTTCATTCTTGTCATTGCCCAGAGAAAAGGTATTTCATGGGTGTGGTGAAAACTGTTTTGCTGTATTTCTTCATCTGCATTTTGAAGTTTGTCTGTTCTAGTCTACATTGAATACTCTGCTTTCACATCCAGTGTAGTGTTCTTCAAACTGCTGAAGATACCTTTTCATTGTAGTTATTTTCTAATTAGAATACAGCTTCTTTTGTGAGACTAAGTTTATCTTTACTTGGGCATTTAGCTATTAATTTTGATTTCTGGGTTTGGCTTATATAAACATAAAAATAATTCAGACTATCCTTTATTCTCTTGCAAGCCAAACTACGTTCAGCATGTATCTATTTTTCAACATTATGATATGCCGAACATGGTGATACATTTACCTTGCTTTTAGATAATGCCTTTAAGATTCAAACATAAAATAAATGAGAAGCTGCAGGAGATTGAGTTCTTCCATTGATAGAAAAGTTTCCATGGAGTAGATGGCAAGTTCATCTCTAATGAAGGTTAAATGTTCTTCAGCATATCTGAAGAAAGCAGGAAAAAAATGACAAGGGGAGAGATGCAGGGAAGAACTGAGAAGGTGAATGCTATCCATCTACAGGTGTATTTCAGGGATACTTTCTGTAAACTTATCACCTGCTTTTTCCTCAAACCATCTCTCATTTCATCCTTTTCTCTCTTGCTTGAGAACATCACCTCTGTCTGTCAAAACACATGGCACTGTGTTGAGTCTCTTCGGCAGGCAATCACCACATCTTGAGGCTCCTTTTCTAATAGAATTTTTAAGTGCCTGGTTCTGATAAAGCTGTTTTGCTAATTCAGGTTGAAGGAAGGTCTGTTCTAATTTTAGTATATTTTTTTAGTTTGCAATCCTAGTTCAAAAAGTTGCTGATCACTGCAATTGTGGGAGTGAAAAAATGTGCACTGTTGCTCAGTTTTTTGGGCTTCTATAATTTTAAGTGGTCAATGTGATCCTTTTTTATGAAGTACATTCATGTCTGTCTGAACTCTTTGATGCTGTAGAATTGTTATCTGTGCATCATCTAGGTTTTTTTTTCCTATTCCCATTCCTGCTTTTCAGCTGTACCTATAGCTCTGTCCTTGGTTCCCTGAACTTTCTTTGTTTTTGCTTTCTTTCATATTACTTGGATTTGCTGTAACTAGGAAGCTGTTCCAGTTTCCTTCTCTGATTTCAGAGGAGATCCTTAAGAAACCTGTATGGGTTATAGCCACCTTTGTTGTAATCAGGCTTTGCTTTCTTGTCTGCATGCTACTTTGTACCAAATGTCACCTCTGTTAAACGGCATGAGGTGGTGGCCAACTCTGTTTTACTTCCACCACTGTGCCTAATAATGTAGTGTGCAATGTCACTTTTGTAGGACAAAGAGAACGATGTGTATCTGTTAGAATAATAGGACAGATGAAAGGAAAGTTTTACAGATTTAGTACATGTTGAAATACTACCTGGATAGTGGTAGATACAGATTGAATAAGATAAGTTAATCACCAAGTAATAAAAAGGAAGTTATAGGAGGGGTAATTTTACCATATTTTTACATAGCATAGTTACTTTCTTCTGATGTTGAACTCATCAAAATCCCTTGTAAAACAACTTTTTTCTTGAGTCTTGGTTGTGCTGTTGTTCAATTTTTTTTTGTTTTGTTCTTCAGTGTTTATGTCCCAGACGAGTTCTTCATCCTTTTACTTTATGGTTTATCAGGGGTGTGATTCAAAATCCACAACGTGGCAGCCTTGGCCAAGTTCATTTTTATTATCTTGTTTTGAAGGGCACACTAGCTTTCTGTGTGGGTTTTTTTTCCGTATGTCACTAAATTTAAAAAAAAATGATACAGTTCTGCAAACAACAGCAATCCATGGACTTGTACCTCTGTCAGCACATTCAGAAAAAGAATTGCATTCACAGAGAGGACAAAATTAACTGTATTATATAGACTACAGACTGCATTTTAGCATTCTTTAAAACCTCTTAGCTCTGTCATTGCTTTGTCTTACTCCCAGTTTGAGTTTGTGTTATAAATCACTGTTTTTAAAATGGATTTAGGAAGTGCTTTCCTAACATTCAGTAATTGAACTGTGAAAGCTAATTCCTCAAGTCATCTAAGGAAGTCCAGTTAATTAGTAAAACTAAGTTAGAGATCTGTAGATGTAGAGTCAGATGATCTGTAGAATGAAGTAAACACAGAAAAATCAGAATATTGGCAAGGCAAATTCAGTGACTGACATAATAAAATAGTTTATCTTCTTGTAAAGAATGTCTGAATTTCATCTATGTCTCTGAAGCATTATGTGTAAGCAACTGCTTATATAGCCATGCCATCTTCTTAGGATAATTTTGGCTAATACCATGTCTGTGGAATCACGAAGTTGGGGTATTCCTGGGGGGAGGAAGGAAGGTGAAGGAGATACTGCTGCTGATGTTTTCAGATAAATCATGTTGTACAGATCAATTGTGTTTATGAGAGTGCCCTTGAGATTCCAGGGGTTTTGCACCATGAAATACTAATCCATATATGAGTTGAGAGAGGTGCTTTGTTCCTGTGGAACAAACTGTGGAGTGCAGGAGTTTTTACTGCATTAATGTGAGCCTGATGGTCTGTTAGAAAGGCTGGTCAATGCTTTGGGATACCCTGAAGTATCTTGGGTCAGGATCTGATTGAATATTCTTTCGCTTTAAGGATGGTTGTGTATTGCCCGTGCAGGTGAAAATTGCTGTTTAATTTTAAGAAAACTGTATTTGTGTTAGCATGGTTACCCTGCCCCTAAATCCTAACCGGATGCTGATTTTGCTCTGTCTATACTTAACATACATAGATGCAGAGGTGAAACAAATATTCAAAATGTCATTTAGAAAACTAAGTATGTCACGCAGTTTTGAAATTTGCCTCTGCATAGGTTGAGCTCTGTCATGCTCTATCGTGTTAACCGTATCTGTTACCAATGAGCCTTATGTAATTATTGTTTTGAAGTCAGTATAAAACTAACCTCTTAGACTGAAGGTGTTTGAAATTTTCTCCACTTTACATTGCTCATATTTAAAAAACAAAACAAAAAAAAAACCAAAAACTCTTGAGATGCTGTCCTGGATATTTGCTGTTGGTCCTTAGACTTGTCATGCTCGAGAAAACACAAAGATTTTACTCTTTTTGCTATTTTGATAAAGACTATCACAGCTTCTGAGGCTGTCAGGACTGAGGCATTAGACACGTTTTGAGAACTCCCTGTCAAAAGGAATGTTCTAGCCTCCTCTATCAGTCAGCTTGATGGTTCTGACTTTTATGACATTAGTATGTTGACACTAAAGCATCTGGAGGTTGTAAAGTACTACTGATAAGATAGTTGGTATAGGAGAGAATGGGGATAAGAGTGCTATAAATACAAAGTTGTGAGCCCTTGGATGTGGAAGGAGTGAGACCCAAATGGCAGAATGAAAGTCATATAGATGAGGAGCTATAAGCGTCTTTTAGTCTTCTGGGCTGCAGCCTGTGTGTGTTCCTGTAGTTAAATGCAGAAGTTTCTTTCCCCTACCTGCAAAAAACTCCTTCAAGGCGGAGATCATTATAGTGTGGAATGCTAAAAGTTGAGGTCTTATCTATCTGTTTTCTGTCCAAACCTTGTATCTACGTCACTTCATCCCAGCAGAAGAAATTGCAGTTGCAAAATGAAGTCTCTTGACTATCCCTGTTTCTAATACATGTGCGTAGATGGAAAAAGAGTTCTGAGATTTGCACTGGAAAATAAAATGCAAGCTAAAAATCAATTTGTTTAAGGAAGTTTCTTGGAAAATTTGATCTTATGACTCATCAAGGTTTTTTTATCCCTAAATAGGGTGCATGAAGACTGTAGGAATAATTTTCTAGGATTACTAGGAGTCACTTGTGAACTGTTTAAGGATCTACGAAGGAACTTGGATCAGATTAAGTGGATTTATGAACTCGTATTTTGAACAAGGCTTGTACAGCAGTACAGAAAGTGAATATTTCCTTGGCAGTTATTAACTCTGTTCTTCTACTCAATGTCCCTACAGGCTGGGCCACCTATAGCCCTATAAATTTTATAAACCATGTTAGTCTTTACTTTCCATAGAGAAATGCTTGATTGCTTGATGGCCAAATGACTTTTCTCTATTCAAGTATAACTTTCATTTTACAAGTTCCTGTGAAAATGGCAGTAAGTTTTCAATAAATACTATTGTTAAAATTATGGCTTACTTTATGTCTGGTGCTATATGGTGAATGCAATGTTGTATTTTATGACAGATTTTTAAGATATAAGTGGTATATATGAGAACTCCAGAAATTTCCAAAAGAAGAGGCTCAACTCCCTCATCTTTATTGAAGTACTTTTTATAACTTCTGTTACAAATTCTTCCTCATCTCGCTCACATTTCAGACTTTTCATAAGTATGCTATTGATAAAAGTGATGTTCGTTGTATGAAACTTTGATTTTGATGAAACTCATGATATTTCTTGAGGTTTTGCTGTTTTTTTTTTTTCTCTTGCATTTTTCTACTTTAGTGGGATGACTCTGACTTTTCCTAAACCAAGAGTTTATTAGGAAAGTCATTGAAGAATCTGCTCTGACAAGATTTTAGAAACATCTGTGAATAGTTTTCCTTCTTTTTTTTTGCTGATACTAATGTTACTGCGTCTGGTAGTTTATAGTTACTCAGTTACACAAGTTACTCAAGCTGTGTAAAATTTCATCATTCTAGAGTGGTTTACATTGCTTTAATTCACCAGGCAATTGTTGGTTGTACTGCCCATAGACATATTTGTCAGCTCCCAGAACAGACTAACCAGAAATGCTAAGCTCTTAGGTTTGAAGCTCTCTTGTACTGTATTCTGTGAAAGAAAAAATCTGAAAGATCCTGTAGGTCTCTTCAATCTTTTGAACCTATGAAAGATCTGCAATGATGGCCTTGTCATTTCTCTGTCTAGGAGTAAATGCTGTCTGCGGTAGCTAGAACAACAGAGTACATAGATATAAAATGTTATTTGGAATGCATGTTAATCTCGAGTTTTACATTTTTTTTTTTTATGGGATCTTAAGTACCAAGCTCTGATGACTATTGGTGACAGCACACCAGAGACTGGGTATCAATTCCTTTATTCCAAAGCATGCTTTGTTATGCACTTTCTGTCTAAATTCTTGAGGCTCCTTCCTGCATGTGGCATCTTTCATATAAGACAGTAATAATCCTACAAGAATAACTAAAATATGCCAAAGCTGCAAAGAATGAATTTCATAATTATTTGAACTCCAATGTTTGCTTCCAATTATACAGCATAAAATGAGAAGGCTCAGTTTTTAATCTCATGAAATTGGAGTTATTCAGCATTGAGTTCTCTCATACTCGACTTTTATTAATCAAAGTGATTCAGTGAACAGAAAATAATTTTTAAGGTAATCTTTGAAACAGATTAATGTAGACTTCAGTGGCACATAAAGCTTCTTCCCTACCATTTTACTTCCCCCTCTAGCTTATTTGTTAAGTTAAAATTAAATTCCTAGGAGATGGGAGATCTGGCACAAAATGGCAAATGGAGGGGAAAACACTTTTTGATTATACTTAACATCCAGATCACACTTTTCATGTCATCTGAAGATGCAGCTGTTCTTTCAGATAGTTGATTCATGTCACCCACAATTAAAATGTCCTTGCTATTTAAAAAATGCTTCTCAGCATGTCTAAAAAGTTTGTCTAAACAATTGCTTGTTCACAGTGTGAGAAATGCTCTTATGCTTTGTAGAAGACTGTTGCAAATACTTGATTAGAAAAATCTGTTTTTAAATTTCAAATGAAGTCATATTTTCTTGTATCTTGACAGTTACTTAAAAAAAAACAGATCTTTCAGAACTTGAAGCCAGAGATCGGAAACTACACTGCCATTATGGTTTCTGGGCTGCATAAGATTTTTTACTAGTGTACACTCATACTTATCTCATTAAACGCTACTGTTTCTGTCAAACACTCTTATACCAAATGCATTGTTTTACTTGTTATAGGTACTCGGAATAAGCAGTCCAAACTTTCCAGATTCCAAAACGTTGGTTATCCATAAAGAAAGTTACATTTTTATATCACTGTGTCCTCTGAAGAAAGCAACATTCTGAGACCTGTTTACTTAGTAATGGTCGGGCATTTCTAAAATACTGGAAAAAAATACTATTTTTGTTCATTTCAGTTGCTGAAAATACTGAGCTGTCACAGCAATTAACATCACAGCATTTCATTTCAACCTTGATGCTTTCTGGAATTTACTGTCCCAAGTTAGATACCTAGGTGTCCCAGGCAACCTGTGGGGAGTGTTGGTCTGGTTGTAAATATGGGATCCCAATGCACTGATGTCTGACTAGTGGCTAACGCTCATATTTCTGCCCTTGGTATTCAAGATCCTTTCCTTGTGTCATTGGGTTTTGGCTGTAGTTCAAAATGGACACGTCTCTCTTGGAAGAAGGCTGGCAATGTTTAGAGAATTGCTGAGGTATTAGAGAACAGGTTCCAATTTCCTTGCTCAGTGAAAGGTCCTGGCTGTGAAGCTGCAAATGTTTGGTGATGTTTGAAGTTGTTACTCTCGTGTTTGTAAAATTTGCTATTCAGATTGGATGATAATTTCTGTTTGTGGATGGAAGGTTACGTAGATCCCTGTTCAGTGAGACATGCAATATGCTCTGAAGCAGAAACTGGAACCCAACTTGTTCCCCTGATCTGTTAGTCTGCAATGTGCGTTTCTAGGCCTTGGCTCACAGAAGCCTTTATTCCCTTAGGAAGTGCAACAGCTCCAAGTGAAGAGTATGTCATAGAGTAGAAACCAGTTCAGTTGGGAGATAAAGATCCCTACAATCTGGGCTATTTTTCAGCGGTGTAGCATCTAAAGCAACAGCCATCCATAGCTTCTCAACTATTTTCAAAGCATTATTTGCAAGTAAGAGCCCTTAATTTCAAGTAGGGGAGGGTACATTTTTAAAATGCACAAGTGAGGCATCTGAACAGCACTGCAAGTTGAGTTTAGGATAAATGTGTCTGTTTACCTTTTTCTCTGATTTTATCAGTGTAAGGACACTTGTTGATCCTTCTCATATCTTTCCCCATGCACTGTTAAACAGTGACCTTTCATCTTCTCCCTTTTCTTCTCGCCTTCTGCTTGCTAACAAATACATCATTTGCATGTAGCTTGAATGTTTTTTTGAGGCAGGCATCATGTTGAAAAAATCTTTGTCTCACTGAAACCAATAGGAATTGACTAGGACTTGACATTTAATCCAAATTGTTGGTTAACAGCAGCTGTTACCTGTGGAAGAATACATGTCTCATTTAGGAAAACTTTACACAACAGTATTTATGTCCATTTTCCACGGCTATTTTTCTCTCCCATTCAAAACAAAGGTGCTCATAGTTCCATTATACTAAATTCTGAAATTGATTATTTTCTTGTCTAACTTGTATTGTGCAGTGGCAACAAAAAATCCCTCTCATGAAAACTATACTTTGAGGCATTATACAGGTTTTTCTGGAAAAATGAGTTTACACGGTAGAGGAGTAAACAGTGTGGTCATGAAGACAATGGCGATGTTTTACCATCTCCAGATAGTGCTTTCTATAAAATATAAATCAGTGTGGATTTTGTTAGGCTTGTCTCCCTGTATCCTGAGATGGCAATATCCTGAACTTCTGTTCTTTATTGTATGTCAGAAGATTAAGGAAGGAATGGAGCATCACAGTGCTAACATAAATTCAACATCTAGCAGGACAACTAGCAATATCTTCAAAGGTTGTCCCTGTACAAATTAGGATCCATTACATTTTGCTACTCTTTCTATTTTAATGAGAGTAACAGCTGCTCTGCTACTTAAAGAAGTCACAATATTATAACACCATGCAGGGGGACTTTATTTCTATCAGTACAGAAGACTGTGTATTCAGCAAGTAGTATTTCGGGAGAAATAAACGCCCACATTAATAGACTCTTCAATGATTCCCTTGGCTCCAAATGACTTCCTCCCTTATCTTTCCACTAGTCCTCATTATTCAAAAACACATTTTTATCATTAAATTATAAGAAAATATTTTCCACAGATAATGGAAGTAGAAGTCAGGGACAAGTCAATAAATCACTATGAAGATCACTAACATAATAATACTACAAAAAAAAAATGGCATATGGCTTGCTCAGTGCTAGAGTCAAAATTGCTTTGGTCTATAAGGAGATTAATGTTTTAGCAGTTGTCTTATTTTTGACTGTGCAGAACAGTAACATTTCCAGTTGATTTTTAAGTTATGTGAAAGAGGAGATTTGGGCTAGTTGAGTTACTGCTAACATAAGTAACCTAATTCTTAATAGTTGACAGAGACAAGTTCCTTCTGGTAATGATTTAAAAGATGTAAACAGAAGTCTTGTTCTGAACTGACTGTCTAACATTCTTGCTCTCCATGAGCAGAGTAGTGTGAACATTTGTAAATGTTTCACACACAAAGCGTTCGGAAGTTTTAGGTTTTAGGGGTTTGTGCAGCTTGGTGCTCAGGTTCCTAACTTTGACATCAAGTGTATCAGTGGTATCATGGAAATAACACTAACAACAGTGTGACTAAGAGAATAATGAAGTTACAGGGCTCTGATAATGGTGGAATTTGTCTGAGGGGATTTGAATCAAATGAGAACTTCCCTCAGAAGTTTGAGCAAGTCAGAATGAAAGACAAATTACATATGTTGCTCTGAAAGTAATGCCTCCTATTTGTTTCCATGGAAACTGCTAAAGATTCAAAGAGAACGCTATTCGATAGAGTAAATTCTCTACTGCAAAACAATGTTTTTCAACATAGCCATCACCATTAGCTACGTATTTTTGCCAGGGATGAACAAGAGCCTGCATGCCATGCTCATAAAAATCTGCAGCAGCAGGGAACACACACAGTTTCACAGCTCCTAGCTGCTAGGAAAATATTACCCATGCAGTTTATCTTCCATAGGCTCAAGCGGATGAAAGTCAGAAAGTGCCAAATCTGGACTATGCAGTGGCTGTGGTATGACAATCCAGCCAAGACTGGCAATGTGCTCCACGGTCTTCTGGTGTGGGGCCTGGTGTTACTGTGTTGCAAGAGAAAGGTTATCTTCTCTGACCTGACTCTGGAAGTTCAAGCCTTCAGCTTAGTCAGCATCACAATGTAGCAGTCAGAGTTGATGGTTTGTCGGCCTTCAGGAAATCCAGAGCTATTACCCCTTTCCTATCCCAAAAGACAGTGCATATCACGTTACCCACTGAGGGTTGTGTCTTGAACTTTTTCTTTGATGGGGAATTTGTCTCCATTCCATGGACTTTTGTTTGGATAACTTCTACATTGTCTAACTCTTAACGAGGTCTGTGTGTCTCAATCTCAAAATCTTTAGTGCATACATAGTGCTAAGAAAATGCAGATATATTTCTGCACTGTAAAGAAATGGTGTATTCATCTGACATCAACTTATTTTGAGTACATTGTTGTAGTATTTATCAAATTAGCCATTTCCTTCCTACAGTTACGTTGTACAGCATATGATAGAGGGGTGACTGCTTCAAGAAGAGCTAGATCCACAAGCCTGGAATAACAGTAATAGCCTGTTTGGCTGGCTACCATCTCAGAAAGATGCATTCTGAGATGAGCAGAAATTACAAAGATAGTGGTATGTGATATGGTATTTATATGCCTTTAACCCTAATCCACCTTTCCCTGTTGCATGGTGTGGTTTCTGCTTGGGGAGGCTGTAGTGAATTATGTGAATTCACTAAGCATTTTGCCTCAAAAGAAACTAGCTGTGTGGGCTGGCTGGGGTAGATGTCTAGAGTAAGTTTTGTGTGATTTATGGAACTCCAGAGAGACGAGGTGTCATGGACAGGTAGTCTGAGCTTGTGTACTTCTGTTGAAGGCACCATAAAAGGAGGGAAATTATTAAATCATCATGGCATTATTGAAGATGTAGCTTCATATAAGGCCTAAAATCTACTCTGCAAACTGTAGGCTTAGCCTAACCTTGAGGAGCAGGTTTGTTGCTAATATGCTTTTCAGCCTCTATGTATCCAGCCTCTGGCTTTGGGGGATGTGGCTGGTTACTTCTACTTCTTCCCATCTGTATGCACACCTTTATTTCCTGCAAAAGGGTGAGGGTAGGAGGAGTGTGATGTACGGTCTCAGTGAGAAATATTCTGAGGTCTTACTCTGTGGTTGTAGTCAGAAGGAAATGTATGAGCCTGAAGATCCCATACATGTTAAAAATCTGTTATTCAGTTTGTAGCAACCTTGCTGTGGATTCATGGTTAATGGGACTATTTTGGATGAAATATGATAACTACATAGACACAGATACAATATTCCGGTACTTATTTCAGTATTTCTTCAATATTAGGAATCAAACTTTTTTTTAAAACTTGATCAAAGGTCGTATGTTGGATGCATTTCTACTTGCCTCTCTTCTGCTGAGCAAACTGCTATTTTGATCATTTGTTTAACTGTAACTTAAGTCTAAAATCGACTCTAACACCGACCATCTGACTCCTGAGTAGTTTCAGTTTCCTCCTGAAAGTAAACATCTCTTGTTCTATTCCATTTTCTTAACCATAATAGCACTTGTACTCAGATCATAGTTCTTGTAGCTAGCCATGGTATCAAATGAATCTTTTCTGTTTCTGGAATTAAAATGACAGCATACTCCAAACTCTTTTCTCCAACTTGGATTGTAAATGGTAGTTTGTTTCTTTAATCTGTTCTTTTTGTTTGGATCTTTTTTTCTTGTGGCTTTATATTGTGTAATTGGACCTCCTGAAAATTGTCATTAGACTTAAAACATCCTGAAATTTCTCCAGGAATGTGGTTAAAAAAATGGTGTGACTAGGGCGGAGCAACCTTGTCTATTGTAACAGGAAAAAGCATATAATAAGTTTAGAATTAGGGTATAACACATGTAGTTCTGTTTAAGGACTTCATGTTTCAATCATGCTTGATGAGGAAGGGATTTCATGTAAGTATTTTGCAAGCTCTGTGGGTTTCTTGTGAATTTTGTGAACTCTCCAAAAATATATATCATAGATAAAATTTATTTGATACAACTTAAGGGAAATCCATGTTTATGATACTTAAATGTTTTTTAAGTCATGCAGGAATGTGAATGTTATTCCTTGTTAATTTCATTTTTAAGAGAATTAAATCATTAAACAATGAGCTTTACACTGCACTATAAAAGTCAATGTGAAGTTTGTAGTTTATAGCTGTGTGTTTGCAGGATCAGTAGTCACTGAAGTAATTTTAAATAAGATCTTAATTACAGGTAGAAACATACTATGTATGGAAGCCTTCATTTCTGCTAGAGTAGAATGTTGATGCCCATGTATTTTGCTTGATAACTCTGTTGTCTTAAATCAGTTTTATAATAGCATTACAGAGAAGGCTGGTGTGTTGGGACAGTGAAGTTAGGGAGTTTCTATTTTTTTTTAGCAGTAAAATCAAAAACAAACATGGTATAGGATGAGATGAGAACCAGAAGAAATATTAGTGCATTCAAATGTGACTTTTTCGTTCCTTTTGACACCACTAATAGTATGGTGACTTCTTCCTTCATAGTTTCTGTGGGCAGAGTTGATGATTTGGCTTCACATTTTCCTGTGAAGGTGGGACGGTTTAAAGCTAATTAACTGGATATAGAAGTTACAACACATTTCACATTGTTAGGAGAAGACAGAGGACCTAAGCCTATAAGTGATAATATGCAGTTGTACAGTGAAGATCTTTGAAACGCTGAATTTTCAAGAAAGACCTGTTGCAGATGACTATGTGAAGGTTCCATAGCGTCTAGTACAATTTTGATTGGCTTACCAGGCTACTGATATTTGTCACACCTCGAAGTGATTGTTAAGATTTTTTTTTTTTAGAGTAATACTTTTAACATAAATGTTGACTGAATATTTGAATATAATGTGGAAGACAGTGTAACATGCATGGTGAGGTTCTATATTCCCATTACGTGACTTGCATCTTACCCCATATATTGGTAACTTTGGTTTTGAAAGGAAAAATCTCGTTGGCAAGGAGTGGGAAAGATGCTCAATTTTCCTGTGTAATCTTGGAAAACTGCATTCAGGCTGTTATGACACAGTATACCTATTTATCCTTAATGTGAAATTGCATGAAACCTAATTTTCAGATATGACATTCCAGGGATATTTTGAGACTTGTCTGTTACGTTTCAATAAACCTTTTGACCTGCTGCTCTCTAGCCATTAGGTTTACCAAAAAGCACCCTTGGGTACACCTTTTCTTCTGTTTTTCATATGTGAACAAATTGGCATGCTGCGTGAATAACCCCAGTCATGTGGAAACAGAGACCTGCCTTGCTCTTAGCTCTCTCCTCCTGGGCAGTTCAGGCACTGAGATACTTGACATGATTTTTTATATACCTTCAGGGAAAACATATGAAAAAATCCTTCTAGAAGGATAACAATTCAAGCACTGCAAAATGCTGAAAACCAAGCAAATGTTTTCCACTGGCACCGATTTCCCCTCCCTATTTTCTTTTATGGAAAAATAAAATAATGAAACAATTGTGTTCTTCCTATCCCCATATCAAATCAGTAACATGCATTTAGTCTTTCAGTGCTCTTTGTAACAAAACAATTATCAAGGGTAGGCTCATCAGTAAACAAATTAGTATACCTATTCTGGTGAGTTATGCTTAACGATTGCTTATCATAGGATCTTCAGAAGAAAGTTTCTTTACCTGTAATAATTCACTTAGTTCTGTGGTGCTTATAATTCAGCACTTAAATAAAAAACATGAATTTCATAAGAAATTTTTGATCTTATACTTTAAGCATTGGCTTAATAATTCTTGTAACTTTATTCTATCAACTGTAATTAATGTTATTCTTGGGCCAAACTTTTTATCCTTGAACAAGTTTTATGAGGGTCTCTATGGACATTTAATCACTTCTCTTTTCTTGAATTTTACTGAATTATTCACTTCGCTAAACTGTGGCAACAGTGAATCTCATGAATTTATTTTACAGGGCATAAAAATATAGCCCTTTTAATACATCTAATATAATTTGTAACTTTAGTACTATACTGACTCAGTGAAACAAAAGCTAGCCACTGTTTACACATTGAAGGTCACTAGATCTACCAGTATTTTGTCTGTACATTATGTATACAAAGTCAGTTTGGTATCAGTGTGGAATTTAAGTTTGAAGTAGACAAATCTTTTCAATAATTTTTTCTCATTTTGACAAGCTGAATTTTTACATTATGCTTTGATTTCTTGTTCATAAAATACCTGTATTTCATAAATCTTGATAAGTAATGTGTTAATGAAATTTTCTAGGATAATGCATTGACTCTACAATTAGATGTGTATGTATGTAGTTCCACATCCATACCAGCTTGTCTTTTTCTGTTTTTAATGTATCTGTGTACAGGTCTAGAAGTAGCAGCTGTGTGTTTAAGGGAGTAGGCAAGAAAAACTGAGGTTTTTGGGTATGTTTGGGAAGTTTGGAAAGAAGGTTAAGAAGGCAGCAGGGTAGGTCAAGGCACACTCACCTTTACCTATCAGCTATTGCTTGTCCCTCCAAACTTAAGCAGATCTATTTTTCAGCCTAGAAAAAGTTACTGTCTAGTAAGCCTGTATTATCACCAAAGTGAAATTGCTTTCAAAACGTATCTGTGATAGCCTGGAACATGAAGTGATTTTGCAATGTATTTATTTCACTGATGGATCATCTCAGTAGGGAAGCTGATATAAAAATTTCCCTTTTCTGGTCTTCATTGTTTTACTTCGAATCCTTTTAATCCTAGGTAGATCTTCTCTTCCTTAGAAGTTGCATCTGTCAAATATTCATGGATACTCATGCTCGATCTTCAGGGTTAGTTAGCAAAGATACATGTTTAATCTTTCCCTATAAATCAGTTTCTTAACGCTCATGTTACTCTTCAGTCTGATAGAGAATGTTACCAGAGCAGCAGGCAGAATTTCAAGTGGAAAAGGACCTAGTAGAAATAATGATCATTGCTTTCTACCGTGTGACTTTATTCCCTGTGCTTACTGCTGAAGCTTTATAAACCACCAGTAACACATTCTTTATCTCGCATGTTTTTACTGTCTTTGGCTGAGTGAATTCTTTGGTTTTGTTTTTACTTTGCTTAAGTTGAACTGTTTTTATCATAATAGGACACAAAATTGTCTTTGAGTAGTGCCTATGTCTGTGCATAAGTGATTTATCTAAAACAATGATGCCTGGCCTACAGCTCAGGGTATGACACATAGACTGCAAGATTTTAGGACATCCCTTACAACAAAAAAAACTAGCATACTGATTATTCCAAGTGGCATTAAGTACTCCGAAATCAAGATATTTCATACTTAGTTTCAAGATAATTTTATTGTTATCAGCTTGGAGTTTTTTTCTGTAGATATTTTAAGCTTATGAATGATAAGTACTATATCATTGCTTGAATGTAACTTTTAGTAATAGTGGTGAATTGGTATCATTTGTTATTAGAAGAAATTAACTTAAACTTCCAGTGTACCAGCCTTAACCCCATGTTTCTTCTTGTCTTTTCTTGTCATTTTCTTCCTTAAAAGTATATTACTCAAATCTACGATGAAGAGTGAGGAAGATATTAAATAGCATCTTCATAAGTCTACTTTCTATGTGAAAATGAGCAATAGTCAAGGCTTGAAAGCTGCCAGGGCTTTATGAGAAGCTCTGGGCTTGTCAACATGTGTGTGTATTTCTGGAACCTTTATTTTCTAAAATGCTCACACAAATACTTATAAGGAATGCTGATTACAAGATGGAATGGGAAGAATCTTGCAAACTTCAGTGGAGTGGAGTATAGATATGACTTGAATCTGAACTTTACTTATGTATTTCAGAGATATTTTTTAATAACTTACTCTATGTAAATACCCATCAAGTCAGGCAATCCACTTACTGATGGTTGCTGAGTTTGGAAGCTACCACAAACCAACAGTACAACAATGCTTAAATACTGCATCATTTTTTCTTATAAGATGTTGAGTTTCTGTAGGAGAATATTGACTTTTCAGTAGTATGTGGTGAAGATGAGTAGGAGTTTAATCTGTCTGTCTAAATATGGAAAAACATTATGGCCTGATCATTCTAGCCTTAGCATTACAAGAAATTTGCTTTGCATTATAAAGATTACTGATGTCAGAAAGAGGGGAAAAAAAAACACCCAGATGGCATGATGATAAACAGAGCTGAGTATGAAGCGTGCATGTAAAAAGAGGCCAATCAGTTTTTGCTGATCCTATATAAGAGTGTGAAGAAGAAGAAAAATATTTGCTTTTCTTTCTTAAAGAAACCCAAACCTTCCTAACAAAAGCCTCACTTGAGAAGTAGAAGCTTAAATTTCATAGGTAAGAAAATCAGCTCTCCAGAGATGGGGGGAAAGAGGGGTTAGTTGTTCACAAATCTAGTAATTGCTTTTCATTTGTATATTTAAAAAAAAGAAAGGGAAAAAAAAAAAGGCATTTGAGTAGTCTTGCTACTAATTCAGCTTGGGTAAAGAAGACCAAAGTTGTAACCTAACTAGAAGTATATATGACTGCTACTGGAAGATTTATTTTTGAATAGGAACAGTTGATGCCCATAAAATAAAACTTGTATAAGAATTAAGGAAGAAAACTTTATCACTTTTCTTGTCTTTAAACTGACAATATGTGGTGCTTTTTCTGTTTTAATCAGTAATAGTTCCTGGCAAATTGGAAATAAAAACTTGGGCAAGCTAAGGCAGTTTGTATGGATCTAAGCTTGTTTTCATTTATAACACTTACACTTTTTCTGAGATAACTGTACATTAGTTTCTTGTTTCCATAGGAATCAAGAAATAAAGAAAAAATGAAGCTTGCATTCTTGCTCAGTTACAGGCTAGTAATGTAGCTCTTTCCAGGGCTTCTACATACAGTAGTTCTATGCATTGATGCCCTCACTCTTCATTGTGAGATTATGATGTTCCATGTAATGAGTTACAGTTGTTTGGTGTTTGTTTGATTTTTTTTTTCTTAAATTTGGACATGAAAAATATACTTGGCTTTTCCTGCTGTAGAATTATATCCTTGAGTAATGGGTTTTTAACTGTATTAGTTATCTGTGTAAGTAATTGTGAGAAGAGGATTTATCCTATGCCTCAGAGAGTACAATTGCACTCTAAGTTTCTTCTCAGTAATAAAGGTCTACACTAATTTTTGCTCAATAGAAAACCTTTAAAATAAAACTTTAGCACTGTTCTAGTAATTTTCCACTCGGCTTCGTTACTCAGAGCTGATCCCAAATAAACAAAACAAAAGGAATATGCTGAACCTCATACTTCCATGTTTTCTTAAAAGAGAAGATGAGCAAAATGCCTAGAAAGGCTGTTTTTGTCTGATATATAGTGTACATTTATCTGGAAAATCCATTTTGAACTGGAAACAGATGATGAGATGTTTGAAGCTTCTAAAGTTATGACAGCTGACTTTCATATGAGCTAATGTTAATTCAGTTTGTTGTAGCATTTAGGATATGTAAGTTTTCCTTTACTTGACTCATATTTTTTTGCGATAAGTGTTACTTCCCCACTGCTTCTCTCCAACCCCTGCCTTCCTCAACCCTCCCACCCCCCGCCGTGGGAAAAGAAAATTGGTAGTCTTTAGAAAATGTGTTGCCTTGGATAGTTTTGAAACCTGGTGGATGGGAGTCTAAGGAAATATTCTGTATAATACAGTGGAGAAAATAGATTTTGTTATGACCTTTAAGTTGAGCTTTTCTGCTCTGAGCCACATTATTTTGTTAAATACAAGGGAACTGGAGCCAGCCTGTGACCTTTTGTTATCATGCAGCTTTGAGAAATGGCAAAAGTCATTCTGATGCTCAGAAGTTCCATTACAGAGAGAGTTTTTATCAAAGGAAAAAAAAGCAAACAAAAAGCAACCTTGAAGAGATTTAGAGCTCTGGACCTATATCAGAACAATGTAACAGTTTTCAGTATTGGCATAAATTAAAGCCTTTTCTTTAGAGAGATTAACATCTGAAATTAATTGCAATCCACATTGTTCTCATCCCTTTTTGATCCCAGAGGTGCTCAACACCAGCTATGGAGTTTCACTTCATAAATTCTTTTAAGTAAGGAATTGGTAGCAGAGAAGAGAACTGATTAAGAGGTTTGTCTTTAATTTTCTGTGACTTCTGTGTGTTTGCATTTGTGGCCCTGTATCTTTACAGTCATAGGCATTGTGGGGCAGCAGTCAGAACTGTGTGAGGTGTGAGCAGGTGGATGATTTGCTCAGCCTGGTGGCAAGGCCACAGGATGAAATATATAGGTTAAAAAGTGTCATGGGGGCCAAAAAGAGGGAGCAGGGCAATTACAATTCACCTGTGCAGAGATGGGCCTTGTGTTTTTTCTTTTGAAATAACCTAAGGCAGCCTGTATCCCATCAGGTTGAGGAAAAACTTGTCAGGCTGGAGGAAAGAATACAAAGGAAAAGGAGAGAATGGAGCAGATCTTTAAGGAAGCTTTCCATGGGGCACAACGGCTCTCCATCACCAGGTGTAGCAAGTCAGGAAAGGAGGGCAGGAGACCAGCATGACTGAACTAGGACCTGCTGGTCAAACTGAAGAAGAAAATGCACAGGCAGTGGAAACAGGAACAGGTACTGTGGGAAGTGTATAAGGAAGCTGCTAGGCTGTGTAGGGATGAAGTCAGGAAAGCCAAGGCCCAACTTGGACTAAACATAGTAAGGAGTGCTAGGAAGAGCAAGAAAGACTTCTATGGATACCTTGACCAGAAAAGGAAAGTCTGGGAGGGCATACCTCCCCAGTGAATGACACAGGCAAGCTGCTAACAACAGACAAGGAGAAGGCTGAAGTACTCAACTAATATTTTTTGCCTTGATCTTCCCTGATAACTGCTTGTCACACAGCCCTCAAATGTCTGGTTTAGTAGGAGGGGATTGGAGAAGCAATGTCCCTCCCACTGTAAGCAAAGATCAGATTTGTGACCACCTGAGAAACCTGAACATCCGCAAGTCTGTGTGTCCTGATGAGATGTATCCCAGAGTCCTGAAGGAATTGGCTGATGTAGTTGCCAAGCCACTCTCAATGATATTTGAGAAGTTGTGGCAATCAGGTGAAGTCCCTGATGACTGGAAAAAAGGCAACATCACACCCATTTTTAAGAAGGATAAAAAGGATGACCCCAGGAACTACTGATCTGTCAGTCTCATCTCTGTGCTGGAAAAGATCATGGAGTAGATTCTCCTGGAAACTAGGCTAAGGCACAGGGAAGACAGGGAGGTGATACAGGAGAACCAGCATGGCTTCAACAAGTGCAATTTCTGCTTGACCCAACCTAATGACCTTTTATGATAGTGTCATTACATTAATGGATAAAGGAAAACCCATCGACATTGCCTATCTGGACTTCAGTAAGGCCTTTGACACAGTACCTCACAATAACCTCCTCTCCATATTGGAAAGATATGGTTTTGGTGGGTGGACTGTTCAATGGATGAAGAACTGGCTGCAGGATCTGAGTCCAGAGAGTGGTGGTCAATGACTAAATGTTTGGTTGGAGATCAGTGATGAGTGTTGGTCCCCAGGGGTCAGTGCTGGTACCAGCACTCCTTAATATTTTCATCAATGACATCAACAGTGGGGTTTACTGCACCCTTAAGTTTGCAGATGACACCAAGCTGTGGGGTGTGTCAACACACCCGAGGGACTGGATACCATTCAGAAACCTAAACAGGCTGAGCAGTTGGCCCAGGAGAACCTCATGGGATTCAACAGTCAAGTGCAAGGTCTTTCACCTGGGTTGAGGTAACCCCTGCTACTAATACAACTTGAGGGGTGAAAGGATTGAGCATAGCCTTGCTGAAAAGGACTTGAGGATGCTGGTGGATGACAGGCTGGACATGAGTGAGCAACATGCCCTTGCAGCCCAGAAAGCCAACTATATCCTGGGCTGCATCAAAAGAAGCATTGTTAGCAGTTTGAGGGAGGTAATCCTGCCCCCTCTGCTCTGGTGATACCTCACCTGCAGTACTGCATCCAGATGTGAGGTCCTCAGTATGGGAGAGACATAGACCTGTTGGAGTGTGTGCAGAGGAGGGCCAAAAAGTGATCCAGTCTGACAGTGATAGGACAAGTAGTAACAGTTTTAAACTAAGATAGATGGGATTTATTTTAGATGTTAGGAGGCAAAAAGTGGTGAGGCACTGGCAGAGGCTGCTGAGAGAAGCTGAGGATGCCCCATCCCTGGAGATGTTCAAGGCGGTGTTGGATGGGGCCCTGGGCAGCCTCATCTAGTAGTTGGCAACCCTGTCTGAGGCAGGGGATTGAAACTAGGTGATCTTTATTCCCTTTCAACCTAAGCCATTCTATTATTCTTTTTCCACTTCTCCAGATAACATATTCTAAAGAGAAATCCACTTAACTGCTAATGTGAATTGCTTCCTTGATCCAGGTGACAGCATTGGAGATGACTGAAATACTTCTACATACTTTTTCTTGAATGGTCAATGAAGTTGCAGCTTCTCCGTTTACTTAGCATTGTGTCTTGAAGATACACCTATTTTATAGACTGGAACAATGAAGATTAGGCAGACTCTATTCAAGAATATTAAGTTTCATATTTTATGTTTAGAGTAAGTAGCTTCCTGGCACTGGAAGGGTTTTCTTGTTTTATCAGAGCAGGCAGTTAATCACTCTTGGACTACAGGGGTTTCTTTCACTATTTGTTTGCTCCTGTGCTGTTTCCTGTTGTTTGAGCTTTTCAGCACGTTACATCATCCTGTCCAAAGCCCATGCAGAAATGTTGGCAATTCATCTTAGTGTTTTCCCTATGTCAGCTGAGGTTGCAAACCAAACTAACATCATTTTTCAAAATGCCACTTTAGGTGGCTAAGAACTGAATTCTGTAGTCCTTACTCAGCCAAAAAAAAAAATCTCATGTTTGCTGATTTAATAGTACAAAATTAGACTCAACTGTCCATAGTTATCTTGTTCTAAAGATCACAACTGATTTTAGTTACTGTTCTCTGCCATATTAAGAAGAAATTGCATCATGAGTCTTTTTTTTTTTTGCATGCTTGTAAGTCTCTAGATAGTAATTTGAGATGTGCAATTCTATGTTTAAGTACAGATTTTATTTCCACAACTGACTTCAGGAGTAATGCCTTTGATTTATACTATGGTAATAATTCCAGTCTTGTATAGTTTCGTCTGTCTATTGAGATATGCATGGAATTTTTTGACATGCAGTCTAATGTAACCTGAATATTGACTGTGTTGTCTGATCAGCTTCAGCCAAGTTTGACAGCAGAATAGGGAGCTGGAAGAGGATTGCCTTCAAATTTCATGAAAAAAGTAGCTAAGCAGAGAAAATATTTTCTCAGAATTGAGAATTTGCTGTGTGAATTTAAACTTATTGGTTACAACAGAATCCTCAAGGGAAACTATTAATGACTAATGATGGTTAGATATTGTGCTGGATTTACAAGTCAGAGTGTAATCCCCAGTTAAGCATGCTTTTTGCTTCAGATTCCCTGATGTCTAATAAGAGGACAACTTTTACTTCGAATCATGGAGATATCAAGAAGGTGTATGTGATCAAAATTGTTCTGCTTTATGGTATTAATTCACTTAACAAGGTATTACACTCCACATAAACATTGCCTTGTCTCATAATGCAGGAAAAAATATCAATTAGCCATGAGACACAAATCTATAAAAGAAACAGTGTCAGAGTATTGTGTCCAGCTCTGGGGTCCCCAACACAAGAAGGACATGGAGCTGTTGGAGATAATCCAGAGGAATGTCATGAAGATGATCAGAAGGCTGGGGCACATCCCCTATGGGAACAAGCTGAGTGTTGGGGCTCTTCAGCCTGGAGAAGAGAAGGTTCCAGAGGGACCTTATAGTGGCCTTCTAGTACCTGAAGGGGCCTACAGGGAAGCTGGAGAGAGACTTTTTATAAGGGCATGTAGTGATGGGATGAGAGAAAATGGTTTTATACTGGAAGAAGGTAGATTTAGACAAGGTATTAGGAAGAAATTCTTTACTGTGAGGGTGGTGAGACACTGGAACAGGTTGTCCAGAAAGGTTGGGAATGCCCCTCCCTGGAAGCATTCAGGTACAGGCTGGATGGGGCTTTGAGCAACCTGGACTAGTGGGAGGTGTCCCTGCCTATAGCAGGGAGGTTGGAACTAGATGATCTTAAAGGTCCCTTCCAACATAAACCATTCTATGAAAAAGGTGTAATTATTTTCCATTCAGACTTTTTTTTTTTTTTTTTTAATCTTGGGTCAAGATAAGCTTACTTGTGGAATCTAGAGGTGAGGTCCTTGAATTCAGATTGGAAACTGAAAATGTATGAACAGAAAATCTTATGGTACTGAGTTTGTAGGGTAGAATCTGTGTTAGTAGATGGTCTCAATTAGGTGGCAAGTAATGAACAATGGGAAAACACCTCATGACTGAAATTATTCACATGTATGCAGTCTGTTGTACTGAATGTAATCTTGAGAACAAAATTTCTGGGCTCAGTAACGCTGAATTGAAGAAATCTATGCCTAAAGTGCACAAAAAAAAAAAAGAAAAGAAAATGGGTGTGTTCTCAAAGTTTACAATAATGTCATTACAGAAATTTTGTTGTCTAAGCACTTGCAGGTTAGAGTGGATTATGGTAGGCTTGGATTAAACACTTCTGTTTCACTACAGTAAGTGTTCAAAGGACTCAGTGTTCTAGAAGTCCCTGTAGATGTTCCCTTCCACTTCAGGGAAAGAGGATGGTTTGCTGTCCTTAAGTTTTATTATCACGTATGCTATTATTTCTATGGTATATTTGAGTAAAGCACTCGTGTGAGTATCATTCGCCTAATACAACACAAGTGACTGACTCCAGCTTTGTATTGGTGGCATTATGGAATTGTGACATCTAGAATAATTTTATCTGTCGCTGACCTTTTCTGAAGATGTTTTATGTGTATGACTTGGAGTAATTTCTTGATTAATGCTATGCAGCTATTTAAATTGCTTGATGAATTAAGGCCTAAGGAAGATATTTAGAAACTGATCAGCAGATGTGTGTCAGCTTGAATAGTTCAGTTTAGAAGTTTAGATCTCTACTTGTTATCAGAAAACTGAGCATCAGCTAAAGGAAGACATCTCCATACAGAATGCTGTTCTGCTTTCCTTGTGTCTGCTTGCCTCTGTTATTGCTGTTTTCATTCTTCAGTACTTCTGCCTCAAATCCTGTCAGTTCTCCAAAACAGAGACTTTGCTTCATTTACATTGTTAGGCACAGGACTGTTACTCAACTCACGTGTGCTGTGTTTTCTGTAGCTAGAGTTACATGTTTGACAAAATTAGATGGTAAGTTTTGTTTACACCTAGTGATACTAATTAAAATTACAGATAAAGTTATCTCTTTCTGCTGTAGGAATAGAGGAATTTTTCAATTTCCTGTTCATTCCCTCAACAGGATGAACAGATGA
This sequence comes from Aquila spilogaster, assembly GCA_024606505.1. NCBI lineage: Eukaryota > Metazoa > Chordata > Aves > Accipitriformes > Accipitridae > Aquila > Aquila spilogaster. Next base: position 51,577,708 of record JANHGO010000001.1, read on the forward strand.
CCTGTACTGGCCCTTTATGAATCTAACTGCTGTGGCTTCAAGCTACTGTTATTGAAGTTGCTTTTGGCTTTCTGCCAGTTTCAGATCTCTTGTGGATTTAATTTTGTAGTGAGGAGGAGAATAGAAGAAGGGGAATGATAAGCTGTTGTGCTTTAGGATGACTGCTGCTTCTAAGTATGCTCAGAAAAGTTTCAGTTGAATTGGAGTAGCTGTTTCCTTTACCATGTGATGGTGTGAGTTCTTTGCCTGAAGATCCTGTCCTGAGTATTTCTCTGACACGAGGTCATACTGAAGGCTCCAATTCTTCAAAAGATTGAGAAGAAGCAAGTTTAAAGAGGTGATACTTTACCACTGGATCCAACTGTCATGATCTATTATGTAATTTTAAGTAAAAAGCATGGAATCTCTTAGCAGGGCAGTTGGTATGTTTTAGTTCTGGCATGGTTTTTGACAGCTGAAAATGACTTCTGTTGACAACGGGATTACAAACTATTTCTGGACCTGAACCATGAGATCCTAGTTCATTCTACTTTCTGAA
>JANHGO010000001.1:51578345-51632661 GCA_024606505.1 Aquila spilogaster
AGACTAAACATTACTTAGCAACAACTGAAAACATCAGTGTGTTATCAACATTCTTCTCATACTGAACTCAAAACATACCACTGTACCAGCTACTAGGAAGACAATTAACTCTCTCCCAGCTGAAAACCAGGACAATAATGTATATAATGGCTGTTACATATATCAAAAAAATAGATCTTTCTTTGTGATTCAATCAGAACTTTACTCTCCAGAAAGTAATGTTGTATCCATTCAGGATGAACAACCAGATCAGTTTCAATATTAGCATTTAAAACGTCCACAATGTTCAAGCCAGAGCATATGGTTCATAGGAATTAATGATGATATGGTATTAAGGTAGGTATAGAAGTCTAGAAACCTGCTTCTCTCAAAAAAGGGTAAGATTCATGTGAAAAGTGAGCTTATTTATTCTGGAAAATGTAAATAAAATAGAAAATATTTTTAAATTAGAAATAGATCCATATTTCAGATTCAGATTTGAATATAGATGTCCTTAAAAATCAGGAGAGTTTGTCTAGATATATGGGCATGATTTTTCTGAGAATCTTAGATCACCAATACTAAATACCAAATATCTTTATTTGCAGATTAGAAATATCCACAGACAAGTCATTCAGTGCAATGTACGATAATACCCTAAATTCACCCGTCAAATTTCTCGCAATGAAATTTTTAGTGTTGCTTCTGGATACAAAGAAAATCTGTAGTTAGTGAGGGTTCCATAATCAGTAGTTCTTGGTAGTTTAGTAAGGACAAAACACTAAGAAAGGTTGCAAAAATGTCAGCTGTCTGGCTGAATGTAGAATTAAACTTGTTCTCACCTTAAAATGACATATTAAAGAAAATGTCATTGATGGCTTACTGGATAGTAAAGTTTTTCTATTCTCTTGCCGAAGAACATTCTTTCACGTGTATGACAGTCATTTATCAGAACATAAAACACGTGATGATCAGAAGTACCTTTGTAAAATCTACTTGTGCCCTTTTAAAACTGATGTTTTAATCTGTTTAGAAACAAACAGAGGTACAGTTTAAAAAATTCCCTGCAGCATATCTTGAACAAACTTTACATGTTTGTTATTCCAGTCTAAGCCATGAAATACTGGACCTCCACAAAGTTTTTCAAAAGAGCTGGAAATACAAAACTTTGTGTTAGAAGATTTTATTTGTTTTTAATAATCAGGTATTTGGTTCTGAATCATGGTAGTGACAGTATGAGGATTGCTTCTTTAGCACAGTCCTCACGCATATTGACTTTCATTAAAGGGCAATTAACATAGGGATGTGACAACTGGCAATATCATCACCGCAAGGTATAGCAGTGGGCAGACAGGAGTAGTGAGTGTTGCAGAATAGCAAGTGTTCCACTGTACAGAAATGACAAGCAAATCTCTTCCTGTTACATGAACACTGTGCCTTAATACTTGGAATTTTTGTGACATATGCCATAAGTTTCAATTTTTGCAAACACTCTCCAGTTATTTGTATTTACTCAGTAAAAATATTCCAACATTTTGATTACAATTTTCTTTGTAGAAAAATAGCCTAATTAAATCTGTCATTTCTTTCAGAGTTAGAGCAAGTGTGAGTGATAGATTTGGCTGCCCACTTTCATTTGTTTTGAAATGACAGCAAGTTGGGTTGGCTGGCTGATGTATCAAAACCAAATGGCAAAAAAATTGCACCTATCCTGTTCACTGCAAGATTGATGGCATTTTATTTCAAGCAGCTTAATTCAGTCAAGAAAATCCCTATGAATTAGCTCTCCCTAAACTGGTTTTTTTTTTGTTGTTCACATTTATTATTGTATGTATCTATCCCTTGTATTTTAGGCAGTTTTGTTTCTTGGCTGTATTGGCAATGCCACATATGATTATTTAATTCCTTGCAGAGGCACTCTAATAACAGTTTTCTGTCTCTTCTACAGTTTTTCATGCATCAGGCACAACAATATAAGTTGCTCATTAGAATACAAACCATTGTCCTCTGTGTGGGTCAACAGATGAGATTTTTTTTGCAGGTTGCAGCAGTGTGAGAAGTTAGCCAGGATCTAGTTCAGGCTCTAATTTCTTGTTCTAGGTTAGAACAGCTTAGGGTTTGCCCTAACAAGTGTCCACTGAAGGTAGCTCTCAGAGCTATCTTTTGCCATGAGTCCTGGCTGGCACAGTGTTTCTACATTCATCTGTCCAAAATCTGCAAAGTGGAAGTGTAAGCAGGCAAAACCAGACAAGTCAAATATTTCCAGAATGTGATTAAAGAAATCTAACATGCTAAAAAACCCTTTACAATGTCACAGCTGGTATTTTGTACTGAGGTAATGAGTCTGAATGCCTGAAACATCAGATGTGCAAAAGTGCCTGAATATTAGCACAGGATTGTTTATGCAGTCTTTGTTATTTATTCGTGGTTTCCAACAGTTAATCACATCTTTGTGCTTTTTCATATTTTTAGAAGCTGCGTTGTGCAACAAAATATGGTATTGTGCAACAAAATTAATACTGAATAAACAAGTAGAGAGTTTAATGCAGTGTCTTAGAAATGATGGTGCAAGTTAGTGTGTATATTTCTGAGCTTAGTTTGCTTTTCAGCATACCGTATTTTCTGTAGGGCGACCATATATATATATATGATTTTATGTGATGACAGATTATCAGAACAACATCTCTTCTCTTGCCCTTATATTTCTCAACATTTTTAGTAAATGCCAAGTTTTGGGATCTATTATTCCAGCAGACTTTTAAAAAATCACTAATAAAATAGCTATTTGTTGAGAGGAAGAAAAAGTGATTTATAATCAACAAAAGAAGTCAGAAGTCTGAATATTCAAAGCCAGGTAGAGCCCGATAGAAGTGGCTGAAGTAGAATATTATTAATGGAAAAAATGAATTAATGACAAAAAATACATTTTCAAAATATTATGTTCTTCTAATGTTATGTAGATATTCCAAATCCAAAACAGATGTAACTGATGCCAAATCAATTTCTCTACATCCCTTCCTTTCAGCAACTTGGAAAGTGATGTGATTTCTGCTTAATGAAAATGAAAATTGGTCCAGAAAACCCATTTCATATGGCTTTAACTCCTGTAGTATAATTTCTGAGCTGTTTACTGTCTCTGACTGATGTTACAAGCATTATCTGAAAGAACATTAACATGAAACGGTGTTAGTGCAAAAAATCTGTTAGAAATTGTAGATTACTGATAAAGAGAACTAAGAGGAAGGTCAAAGCTCTAGCAGACTGGCTGTAGAATACAAGCAGAATCTAGTCTTAATACACTTTTTACTAAATAAATTGAGATGCTTTCAAAATTATGCAATCTTGACAAATTGACATCCCTACTGATTTACTATGGGCATTATTCTTTTGATTGTTTTATTTAATTCAGTGTGGGGTTTTTCACTGTTGAATTCTCAATAGAGTAACATAGGGGAAGTGCAGGTTTAATACTAGACATATTTATTGAAATCTGTCCTGGATAATCAAACCAACAATGGAGGCTGATTAAGAAAAAAATGAACTTTTCGTACATATCTACACACCCCACTTCCATAACCAGTCAACATTTTTCTGTTAAACTCTTCTTATAGACAAAAGCTGCACATTTAAAGCTTTTGTGTGTGAAACTATGTGATTTCTTATATAAAAATAAATATATATTAAAAAAATAACCTGATAATTACAAATATTCCATTGCAAAAATTATCAGTTCAAGCAAGCACAAGGAAAGGAGATAATTAGTTACCATTCCAGATGAACTTCTAAATCACTGTGACTTTGCTCAGGTTTACATTTCTTCATGTATTTTGATCAATTTGGTTGATACACTGGGATTAAAAATGCTGCCTTTGAGTTGTAAAAACCTTATTTGTATACAGAAGAAATAGGTAAGTCTAAAATATGTAGAATTAACTAAACAGAATACCTACAAGCATGTAGATCATCTGTGAATTCTGAGTGTACATTTTCCCACAGAGAAACCATTTAGAGTGCTTTCAGAGTAAAAATACCAGAACTGAATGTAGATGTGGAGATTGAACTGGAAAATGCTGCATGTATAAAGGAGTATTTATAGTGCATGGAATCTTTTAAGTTGAGCATGTGAATGTTTTTCATCACATGAAGTCAGGTAAATGAGCTACGTTATGTGAAATAGCATACAATTATCTCTACATACATAAGTATAAATTAACAAATAGTGATAAATCCAAAATTATTCTAGATTTTCAAGTTTACTTAATCTTGGCAAAATAAACACCAGTATACTTCACATTCACAACGTGTATGTTATATACTAAACATCAGATAACTCTAATTTGCAAGTTTTACTTAACTGTATTATCTTTACTGCATTAGAGCATGTTCTGTGTCACACAAATAAAGAAGATGAAGTTAATCTCCCCTAACATTTATATGTCCACTACTTAGTTTGTCATGTGAAGCTCTTTTCATAGTCAATGATTGTTAGTCAACATAGTCAACAGAATCTGGAGTCATTTCACATTAAGTCAGCAACTGTATTTGGTTAGGTGAATCACACCCCAAAAGTACCTGTTCCTCTCCATGGAACACAGACCAAGTTGTGACTGACTAGTGCAGATGTTGTCTGTGCTGTACATGCCTACACTTCAGGGAGACAAACCCTGTGCAGTGAATCTGAGTTATGTGAGTGAATCAGAAGTTCTGTGCAAACCGTTGACTCAGCAGAGGTTTTGCAAAACGTTTATGGTTTGGAAGTCTGATACATGTCCTGTCCAAGTGATCGGAGCATTTTCAGTACCTCATACCAAGCCCACAGGACTTACTGCATGTACACAGGCTATTGCCACTGCATATGTCAGTTTGAAGAAATCCAAGATGCAAAAGGCCCATGATATGGGCTAGTCAGCTTGTCTGCAGATGCATAGAAAATGTTTTTTCTCTGGCATTTCTTGATGTGCTGCAAATGCTATACCACCTGAACTGTTGGACATCCTGGGAAAATGTCCATGCTGCCATGTCTTTCTCAGGCAAGATTACCAAAAAGACAATTATTCCAGGGAAATCGAGAATTATGTTATCTCTAATACATTTCCTGGAAAGCATACCAAATGTATAGATTTCAATTGCCCTCCAATTTCTATCAGTGATTTCTCATAATGCAATACAAATATAATTGCATGCATATAACAAGAAATAGAAGGGAAGAATTGATCTTATGGAAAGTTAGTGATAAGTCCTCAAAACTCATTTTTCACATTGGTTTTATGAACCACTGGAGCTGAAAAGCCTTGGAGACACTTTTGGAATTTCTTGGCAGAAATAATGCAGTTGGCTGGGCCTAATAAAACACAAGGCATCTCAACTAGGTATGAAATTGTTGTTATTGTTAGAAAATCACTGGCCATCTGGTTGGGCATAATGTGCAGTAACCTATAGACTATGGATGTAAAATTTAGCATTAGAAATATTTTCTTGGAAATGGAAGAGCCAAATATATGCTACATCATCAGTATTCACAATCGGAAGAGAGCGTTTGAAACTTTTAAGGTCTGAACTCTACAGCATGAAAACTAAGTGAGGACAAACAAAATAATCTGTATAGCTGAAGAGTAAATGAGCATACAAGTGGGGTGAAACCCTCATTTAAACTCAGGTACTAAGGGACAGTACAGTAGTGCTTTAAATATAATTTACAGCCCTTATTGGAAATGATTGTGTGCATCATCTTAGAAGCTATGCAAAGATTATGTGAGACAGAAAGAGCCTACTTTTCTGAAAAAGAGGAAGAAGGGTACAAGAAAGAAATTTCCTGTTTTCTTTTTTGCAAACTTTTCTTTTACAACTTCAAGTGCTCTTTGCAGTAAGGCAAATCCATGGAGCCGTATAAAGCACCCAGGTAGTGCAGACAAAGCAGTTCTGATTAAAATCCAGATTATCCAAATACCCTATCCATATCTTCACAATGATCACTTACAAATAATGTTTGATAAATAAATGCTTGCAATTAATCGTTTGAGTTAAAAATGTAAAGTATTTGTATCATAATCTAAATGACTAAAACTACACATACTCCCTTTTCTTCTAGCTGCCTTCAGTGGATTTACATGGCTATGTAATAGAAATTAACAAGAAATTGCTGTTTATTTTCAGAGACCATATGGACCTCAGCAGAAAAAGCATTGGAAATAGGTAAACTTTCATTTTTGTGTTCTGATTTAAATAGGTGAATGAAGAAAGAATAGTTGCCAGTAAACGGAAAGTTAGAAATAATCTGACTGACAAGAATTGCAGCCCTGGAAAAGCTATAAAACACATGGTTGTGCTTCAGATCATTTATAAGTTTGGACACACGAGGCAGGTCGTTGACAATCTGAACACATACATCCAGGCATTTCGTGTTGTTCTGGGGGGGAGCCTCTCTGACTGTGCCTCATGTGCCAGGCAGGAACACTTTGCACTGCATGAAGGAGTCCTTTTCCCCCTGATTGCTGTATCAGGTACCTGACTGGATCAGCCTGCATCTTTAGAATCCGCATGCTCTAATATTTGAGGGAAGCCAGAATATGTGTATGTCTTGGGGGAGTACAGACAAAAAAGCATACATAGGTCTTCTTCCAGAAGTTGAGAAGTACTTTTGTGTTCCAGAGTTCTCTTTTCTCTTGTGAAAAGCAAACTCCAAAACAAGTAGAGGATATGAGTAGAATCCTCATAAAGATAAAAGGTGTTAGCTATTATTGTCATTACCTCATAGTCCTCAGAGTCAGCTGTTGGGGATAAAAAACATCTGGGTCTCATATACGGAACCTTAAGCGAATGAATCTATTCGAGCAATTTGTTAAATGAAACTGGGGCAGTGACAACAAAAGTAAAGGGAATATGCTACCTCCCTGCTGTATAATACCCAGCATGTCTAAAAGTAATTTGTCTTTTTTTTTCCCTGGGAAATCAATACTACAAGAAAGAGAAATTCATAACAGCTGAAGAGCAATTTGTATGCCAGCATTCACCATATATCTTGAGATATGGTTATGTCCTGCCAGGCATCAGCATTAAATAGCTTGTAGCAGAAAATATTTTTCAGTATAGCAAAAAGCAGAAGGGGACTATTATAGGTAGGTCTTTTATAATTTAAAAAGGGGTAAGATGTCTAAAATTTTCCTTTTGAGTATTGGTTGCAGTTGTTTTGGGCAAAGGATACATTCAGTACAGTATTTAGTTTGTTGCATTTGAATTTACATGAAAATGAAGCCAAATGCTACACAAAGCATAAATGGTGAGGAAATGGGGATTTCGGTGAGGAACCCAAATTTATCTGTCAATTTCCTACCTACCTGTACTGCTATATACTCATCCTATGTTAAATCTAAGATCTTTGAAAACTGTAATGTGGACCAGTATCAAAATCTTGCAGATCTAGTCCCCATTCACAGTAATTTATTCATTTCATGTACATACTTCACTCTAACTCTCATCAGGACAGTTGTTTAGTGTCATCAGGATGATGTTAAGAAACCCAAACACTGAATGCTACGGACTCATGAATTAACTTTATTATGTCCAGAAGTCTCCATTACATAAATAACATAAGCCTGGGGGGGCGGGTAACGCTTCTGTCAGATGTTCCACTCATAATCTATGTAACTTAATCCTAAATTTCTTTATTAGTTCTGTTAAGCAAGATAATATCATACCTTATATATATTGTACCTTATATATGTAGGCAATCATACACATGCACACACACATACATCAATGCTAAATGTGCCAGAAGAAATGCTGAAAATTAAATGAAAATCAAGGAGTAAGGAGTGCACAATGTTTAAAAAAATCATGGAACATAAGGAAGGCCCAGTGTTTGTCTTTTTTCTGCATTTTTAGTTCATGGAGCACACAGATGATGTTGTTAGGAAACACTGTTCTAGGATAAATTTCTAGGTGCAACATACTGTCGTAAAAGCATTGGGAGAAGTTTTTAGTTATCAAAGTAAGGTCTGGAGAAAGGCCTTGGTCATCTATACAGACAAAAATAGCTAGATTTGAACATCGTTGTAAAAGATGAGACATTTAAACCTCTACATAGATGTTTGGGTTTAGCTAGAGACCTGGGATGAATGGCATATCCAGGCTTGAATACTAGTGAAAATAATTATCTACACTGATTAAACATTTGATTTGTCATATACATAGTGAAGAGTTCATTTGGTCATGATTTCAGGAACAGTTAGAATTTTTTTTTTATACAAGTTTGGCGTAACAGAGATTGGTCTCAAGTAAGAACTCTAAAACTGATCCAAAATCAAATCCCTCCCTAATACTGATAGGAATTTTTTTAGTTTGGACAAGAGGTTTAAGAGAAGATGAATGCATGCCTGCTGTACCACAATAGAATGTTGTCTTTTTCACTTATAATTTGCTGTTGATTTTTAAGAAGAATTTTGCATTATTTCACAGGGGGAGTAATGTGTTTTATAAACTTCCATGGATAATATTTTGTGGAGCTTACATTGCTTTACAAATTGTAGGTAGATATTTTAATAGATAACTAATTCTATTTTTTAAGTACCATAAACATAAAAGAAAACTACTTCAAGGTCTGAGCAACATAAATAAATGTTTTTTAAGCACTATGCAAAAAACCACTAGAGGTATTTCTCTGTAAGCAACTAACAAAACAAAAAAGCAGGGAAATAAAAGAGAACTAGAAACTAGAACTGTGTGGAAGATTCTTAATTTGGAAAATGGCAACTTGTAAAAAAACAACAATTTTTCAGTTAGTTTCAACAGTGGTTTGTGTGTTATTGAAAAGATCAGAATATGGGATTTCTGGTCAAAAAGAGAGATCCCCTAGCAAGATGGGTACAAGAATTCAGATGAGGTCTACTAAACTGTTTCAAAACAAAAACTTAAGTTTCAGGTTTTCCAAATTCCAGTTGACTGTCTGACAATCAAGCTAAAGCACTGTTAAAGAATTCTGAATTACATTTTGGACCATATTGTGCATGGTCCTGCACCATATTGTAATCCTTTGCAGTCAATAATGAACATATATCTTCAGTAGCCCCTAAGTAAAACATTTTTGAAAGCAATGGGTGCAGTGCACTTCAGTTACCATCTGATTATGGTGATTAAAATGTCAATTTGGTAAGCTTTCAGAGTTTCTATTTCATGAAAGTAATGTGTGAATGCTATATTACACCTGTTTCCTTTGTCATCCAGAATATAATATTTAGTAGTATGCACAACTGGAAAGGGAACCCAAGGGAAAGAAATGCTGTAAATTGAATGTTTACAGCACTTAATATCAGTGTCTCTGAGTAGACCTTAGAGAGCAGTTCAAATCAATTGTTAATATTCTTTCTTACTATGAAAGCCAAAGGAATACTAGAAATAAATTTATTGTTTTTTTTTTTTAAATTCATCTTAATAAACACCAATTTGAAATTTGACATTAAGACTAATATCTTCTACTATCACACCGTTATCTAGATGGAGCCTAAAAATTGCCTCCTTTGCCCACACCCCTAATGTAACACATGGCTAACTCTTAAACAAAGGTCCCATTACAAGTGTTTGTTGTGAAATACATACTATTGAAATTATTCAGTTGAGAAAATACTTTGAATTGTATGTTTCCCTAATACAGTTTTTGGGAAAAGTAGAAGAGTGAAGTAAAAAAAGTGCTGGATTCTGTAATTTATAAAAGTTACCTTGTGCATCTCTGCTCCCCATTTCTCTATTCTGAGTGCCTAGCGATGCAGTGAGTTTATCTTCACAGCACCAAGTGAAGGGGCAGCATGTTGTTTGTATATGCTTTACAGGTGGAAATCAAAAGCCTGGTATTATTTGCCTTCTCAAAACATGAAGCCTAGGCTCGTGCACGTTCCAAACATCTCTATTAACAGAAGGACATAATCTCTCTACCACTTCTCCCTTCCTCTTTCTTTTCCCCCACTTTCTTCAAGTCCCATTCTTACTCTGTAGAACAGACCCAGGGAACATTCACCCTCACCAAAAATCCTGCATCAGAGTGTCAGAGTGATACCGAGTTACAGAATCCCCTCTGTATGTCTGTAAGTCTTTTCAACACATGATATCAAACAGAATCCAGAGAGGACAGTCTTGTGGCAAAAGTGATTCAGGAAATCTAGGCTCTGATTATTTGTTTTCTCCTGTAGCAAGTAATTGACATTGCAGTTCAGTTCTTCCCTTGAAAGACACAGATAATGTATCTTTTCTCTTACGCTTTGTTTTTGTCTATTCTCTCATTGTATATTCTAGAAAACCTGTCTTTTTGTGTGTGGTTTCACAGTGCCTAGAATCAAAGCTTGCATTGGCTGTAGCCTCTAACAGAGGTGACTTACAGCTTCTCAGGAGTGTCTCCTGAAGGTAAGCAGGCTGAGTCAGTGAGGGGCTGATACTTCTCTCATGAGGAAGAAAAAAAAGATGGAGCAGAGTACACTGAATGAGGTTTCCTGTTGCCCCTAAAAATGGTACCAAGGTTTACTATTATTGGGAGTTAGCCGCCTTCTCAACAATAGCGACAGCACCCAGTGCATTTGGTCCCTTAATATCAACTACAAGCCAAGAGTTCGGCACTGACAACAGGCTGCTCATGAAAAGCAGGAAGTTTTTCTATTTATTAGACATGAAAGTAATAACTAACAAGGATAATATTAGAAGAAAAACAATCTATGTATGAAAGTTCTTTGGCCTTTCAGTAAATTTTGAATTTCTTATGCCTGTTTTTTTCAAGGGTTCTTGATCATAGCAGTTTCATTTTGGGAACTAAAATAAAATTATGGTAGGAGTGTAGAATAGTCCATACAGAAGACTGGATAAATGTATGTGAGTATGCTTGTGCATGAACAAAAATGTAAGATGCTGTACATACAGTCACAAGTTTCACTTGGCATAAAAGACACTTCAAAGGCTTGTTGAAGTAGTCAGAATTACTTTATTTGGTTGTTTTTTTAGTCAAGCTGAGCGTGACTTAGAGGACCAAACATTACTCTGTTTTACTAGAACACCATTTAAATGCAGGAAGCAATTTCAGCAGAGTGAAAAATCTCACTGTCATTCTAGGGGGAAAGAAGGAGCAGAGATTTGGGGAACAATGTCCCAGCACTATGCTGCCCAAGTAACAGCACAGAATATTTTGTAGTATGTACATATATAGGAATATTTGCAGGTCTATATACAGATACGTACACACTTCCTTTCCTCAAGCAGCAGGAGAAGAGTTATAAGTTCCTCCTGCTGCCTTTTTTTCCCCACTTGCTGCATTGACATCAATGCAGAGAGAATTAACAAAATGTTCTACTGGTGTTTTTGATGAGAAATGTTGTAGGGCTGCCAAGTCCATAGTTATTTCTGCCTTGAAGGCTAGATGAGAAAGATTGTCAAGGAAACAAATAATAACGAGTTACAATAGAAAATGTTGCCTTTAGAAAATTAGGGAGATAGGAGCCAAAGATCTACCAGACTAATCTGTAATTGCTGTGGCTTTCACAATAGTACAAAACAGTGCATGGATACCCTAGGTTTTGATGTAGAAAGTTTATTTGTAAATGCTTTAATGAGTTCTCAAGGAACATTAAGAAGATAGGTGGCAAAGACAGTTTTGACATCATGCAGAAAGGAGTACAGTCATTTTCTGAAATGTGTTCCAGCTAACTGTTTGGGTCAATTCTACACACATTAAAGATTTTTTAAAGCAATAATGTCATGTGAAGAACCTTTTTTTTTTTTAGTCCAAACTGGAATGTGATGTGATCTTATGGAAATGCAGTGAAGGCCATGTGAATTAATTCAATGGGAAAGGAACATATCTTTTATGTACTTACTGATGGATATTTTCCAGAAGTCCATTAGTTTCCCAGAGGCCACTGTTTAATTACATCAAACTTTATGATGTGATTATATCATACATCGATTCAAGTGTTTTAACAAAACAAACAATTTAACACTGATGTAAAAGGAACTTGGAAATATTTACCTCTTTCCTTTACCTGAAAAGTTCCTGCCTAGTAGCATGAGCTTATTTGTTAAAGCAGTTCTGGATGAGGATTTTTTGTTTGTTTGTTTAAATACTTATTGCAAGAGCTGTTGGTGGGCTATTAAACTAAAATAACATTTCCATTGCACTGGGTCAAAATGGAACCTGTGTCTTCCAGCTGGTGGCTAACATACTGTCAGCAGCATGCAAGGGAAATTCAGCTGCTATAAAAGATAAGAATAAAAGCTTCATTTCCCCAAAGAATTGCTGTTTTAAAAATGAAAGTACTATCGCTTTTCTGCTCCTATTCATTTTGATTCTTAGTATAGATTTTATACTACCCCCCCCTAAAATATTACCATTGGAAGGAAAGGATTAAAATGGAGCCTGGCCTAGAAGGATGTCTTCTGACTGAAACATACTTCTCTTTTTGTAATCCATCTTTGAAAAATAACTAAATAGGGCCTTGTTAGTACATATCAGATTTAGTTTGCAAAAGTAAAGAACACAGGTTCAACACAGGGAATAAAAACGGCTGGGAAGGCAATATATACAAATTAGGAGGAAAATTATTACTGAGGTACAGAGAAATATCTGCATTGGATTTCTAGTCCTTAATTCAGTGATGTTTTCACATTTTCTAGAATCTAATAAATCTGTTTTAGAAGGAATCGATATACATAATCACAAATGAGGTCCACATAACTGGACAGGGTTTTTATACAGGCCCTGGGATCCAAGGGGAACCCCAGCAATTTTCAGAAATTGTCATTTTCATATCAACCCTGCAGGCTAAGTGTGCTGAATCAGCCACAGAAGCCTACATTTTGTTGTCATCCCAAAGACTTAGGAAAGATAATGTAGCAATTGCTGGATAGTACATATATCCATGCATTCAGCCAACCCTTTTAGAGCTGCTGAACCAGCAGGCCTTATAGATTTTGTTGCCAGTAAAGTGATACAACGTCAATAACTTCAGGGCTGTAATTTGTCTACTGTCTAACTGTATGAACTGATAGTCTGAAAGCCCCAAGTTTTGGAAAGCTCACAGACTAGCATCTCATCTGTATGATTTTGGTCATATGGGATTTCATTTAAATAAACATTCAATGGGAAAAGCTTTGGCCTTTTAGTCTTCCACTGTGGGACAGCAGGTCCTGATTTAGTGCAAAGAGAAAGGACATAGAAAGCAGATTCTGGAGTACCAGAAAACTTCGTGTCACTTTATTAATTTTTTCCCATCACTGCAGTGGAGATGGGATTAGGCTTGGTACTGTGAGGCACATAACAGTCTGTCACCGTCTGATTATTGCCTCCTCTTTTTGCTCCTCCCCCCATCACATTGTGGCATATTTAGGAAAAGGATATAATAAAGAAACCACCAGAAACTGAGACTAGAAGGGGAGCATGATCCCTCTGAGAACTGTTATATGGAATAGTGGTTGTCCAAGTAGCCATCACTTGGTCACAGAAACAAAAATGTCCTGGCATCCAGCTGGAGTATCATGCTAAACTAGGTCTCATCTGTATTTGGTTTTGTTTATGATGACACAGCTTTATTCCCTTGTTTTATCCTGGATAACCATGGCTTTTCAATTTTTCTTTCACTTGAAAGCTGGAGTTGAGAGCCTTATGAAGTTGATGTGGTTGTGTAAAGATACTGACTTTTCTCTGCTCACACGCTACCAGCCAAAAAGCTGCTTTACTTTTCTTTTTTAAAATAATTAATCTAGCTTAAAAATGGATTAGTGTTGACATCTCTTCTTAACAATATGGATAGAAACTCAGAATGAACAGCTGTTTGGACAATCTTGGATGAAAGCCTTTCCCTAGGCAAATGCAGTAGTGCACAGGCACATGCAAGGGCACATTGTTGCCATTACTGATGCCCATCTGTTAGACTGGCATGGTGCCCACTCAGAAACTGAGTCTGAAGCAAGGTCTTTGTGATATAGGCTCTGCCTCCTCTATGACAGTACTGCCACCTGGGTGCCAAATGACTTTTCACAATAGCTTCTATTTTTAGGTAAAAAGCAAACTAATAACGTTTTTAAAAGGAGGAAAAAATGAATGTAATCCAATGAAAAATTTGCTTTACTTTCAAATAATTTTGGTGTAATGGCTTTATATATGTGTGTATATATATATATACACACATATTTATATGTAAAATCACACTGTTTCCACTTGTCACAGGTGACTACAGTTACTTGTTTTCATGAAGACTGAGAATTTGTCATTAACCAGGGTAGTGATCTATAGATTTCACGTAAGTATAGGGGAAGGGATAGTTCAGAATAGTTAGCAGTTATACCTGGGACAAGATTACTTACAGAAAAGAGGTCACATTTAAGAACCTGAAGAGACTGATTCTTTCTGCCCCAGGGGATTCTTTGAAAAACACAGGTAACCAAATACGAGGTACTGGATTTCAAACACTTCTGAAATGTCCATCCCTTACCTAATGTTTCTGATGGAGTCAATGTCACCAAAAGCCTAGCAGTAACCTTTTATAGGCAGTGAATGGATTTCAGAGTAACTCCTACTGCAACGCATAATCCCTCTCCAAGACATTAACAAGACCTTATCTGTTGTATGCAGAATTATAGCTGCCGTGTTTCATGTGCTGCCAAAATTCAGCTTATATTTTACACAGAGTACTCTATTTAATTATGTTTTCTTCAATAGAACTATTTATTGTTTTATTTTATCGTGGTCTGCTAAATGAGGTACTAAGTTTTATGCCATGTCCAATTGTATTATGTAAAAATATGGGTCAGTTTAAATTTTTTTACTGACATGACCTTAAGTATGAAAGTGATTGTGTGTTTGAAACACTGGGCTATTGCCAATGTGCCCTGGAAACCTCACTAATGAAATTAATAAGAAATAACTTCAGAATATTCTAGCTCTTCCTATTTAATGGAATCTAAGTATTTTGCCTTTTAATGCATCCAGGTTTATTGTTATTAAAGGAATTATGTTTAGTCATTCAGAAGAATACAATACAACAATAACAGAGGTAAAAATGCATTTTCAGTTTTGAAACAGAAATATTACAAAAAAGTTCACCAGGGGGCAATCTTACACAAACTCTTCCAAGTTCTTTTTAGTGTGTAAGCAAATACTGCGTTTTAGAAAGATGTGTAAGCTTTAGCCTTCAGTTATGTAAGACTCTGCAATAATAGCAGTTCTCTCTGAAGAGGGAACTTGATGAGTATAAGAAATATTTGCCATCTCTGTGACTTCTGATTAGAATTCATCATTGAGGCAGACTTGGCTACTGATAAGTAGACACTGTTTTCTGAACTGTGTGAATGGGAGACATATATCATGCCCTACAGGCTACTCAGGTTACACAATGTAGTTTTACCACTCCCAACCGACTGCCTAACTGGGCTAATGGAGCAATTGCTATGAAGTGGAAGCCCTTATTGTGGGGATAGTTTTACTGTATGAAGAGCTTTCCAGAGCCCAAAGAAATGATTCCGTCATTGGTTTAGTTCTCTGCATTACTAAATAGAGCTACCTCACAAAATAAAGGCAGTGTTGGAATACACTCTGTTGGCTTTTTGCCAAAAGCTAGTAGCAACAATATCTCTGAATATGCAAAAAAAAAAAAAAAAAAAGTTTAGTTAGTGTTTCAATAGGGAAAGATGGTTCAAGTAGGTTCAAGTAGGAAGGACAGGCCCCAGAATTGGTAAAAAAACTTACTATCCATCCCTACTCTGTGACCTACGGTTGTCATTTATCGGATCTGTGCAGTGACATTTATGATGATACAAAGAATAGCTTAGCTTTTTCATTGAATTGATGGAAAATTTATTTAGAACTCTCATGCATCCTTAATTTTATGAAGCAGAAGAAATGTTTCATGTCTGGCTTCATCTAAAATATTTAAACTGCATCTTGTATTTTAAAGTGGCTACTGCTTTAACTTTTACTTATGAGGTAATGACATTCAGGATACTATACTAGACTTAAAAAAATGGATTCTAAATCCAATAGGGTTGGGGTATTTTAGGTTATTTTCAGCCCATTTTAAAGGGGCTAATGATTATATTTGCATTTCCAGTTGCATTTCCAGAAATTAAATCCTTTTTTTGTTATTCAAAAGTCATGGAGCACTTAGCATGTGGAAGTTAATATCCATTAGCTTGTGGCCATCATCTAAATCCATCTAACATACTTCTGAAAATAGTAGTGCAGAAAAGTGCTCTAATTTAACATGGTCCTGGGAAATATAGACAGACTTATATATGGAATTAAACTGGCTTCTGAATTAACTGATTCTATTTCAACACCAAATCATATGGAAGGATAGAATATTATGGGCGTGGGCTAATTTGCATATTAATGTGAATCTTATCCATTTACTGTATTGCTGTAGCTGACTTCAATAATATAAGCAATGTAATCTATGCACAAAGCAGATGGAGACAGTTTGGGTCCAGGTGTAGCCTGATGACCTAATACCTGTTTTTATATACCTGTTTATCAGGCATATACAAAAGTCCAGACTTCTTTCATTTGCCTCTAAAGGCACTTAATTTCTGTGAATTTTCAGCAGAAGTAATTTATGTGTTTTGAACAGCAGTTTGCTGACTGCAAGGATAAATGCTCATCTTTAACCTGTGGTAAGCCTACTTACAGGCTGAGTCAAATAATCCAAAATTAAATAATGGATTAGTTAAATAAATAAAAAAAAAATTAACTTACAAAACACAACATTTATTACCTACTCTTACAGACTTCCAACTTCTGGAATTATACAGCACCATTTGAGTCACTTTCCCAGCCACATATGTTTCTCAAACCATGGTGACAGAAATAAGGCTGAATAGGACAGTACCACAGTTACTTTTGGCAAAATAAAAAGCAAACCCTGGAAGAATTCCAAACTCAAAGAATATTAGCCCTGCAAATAGATGTGGGAAACCCAACTTTTTGCACTCTCCAGACATGCCCAGATAGACAGTTTATGAAATATTGCTTTGTTTGATCCATGCAACTTTAGATGTCCTGAAATAGTGTGACAGGAAATCTTTATTTACCAATCTGCTGGCCACTATTTCATATGAATGCTTTAAATGGTTATTTCCCAGTGAGGTGTACTGGACATAAATGTTGCAAAAGTTAATAGTTTCAAAATACCCTAAGAAATTACCCTGGTTTTGACAAATAACTTATGAAATCCACACTGATATTTCTGCTACACTTCTTTGCAGCCACGATGACCACTTTCACTTGTTTAAAAATTTTATCACATCTCTTTACCGGGAGTGGCAGAAGGAACCTCAGGTTTACACAGAAGAAATTGAGGATCTTCAGATTTGTAATTTGATGTCAGGAGCAGACTAACTCCTGAATTATCATTGATACCCCTAGCACTGATAATTTTAAATAACCATGTGCTGCCACTACATTTTCACCATCTACTACTAACTTTTTGTGTGACTTTCACAGCAGAACAGCTTATTGCATTGTTTTCATGCTTCTACAACATGCTTTTCTTGCAATAATGTGGAAGTTTCAGATTATTCAGTTTGCAGTGCAATACTAAGGCCTATTGCCTTAGATTATTCTTGTCATTTTCTTTACACAAGTTTATTTTTTGTATCTCTATGTACACATACACACACGCCCCACTCAGTATCACCTATCTGGAATTAACTTTTACATAAATCTGGCTTGGAATCTGGCTGTTTTAGAGACTATCTCTATTTCTCTAGCAGCTGGAATTAATGAAGATATTATGTCTACTGAAAAAATGAGACTTTTGGAAAATAGAAACAGGGCATTCTCAGTGCCTGTAATTTATATTCAGTCTACATATGATATGTGGATGTTCTCTTAAATTGTTTATACACACATAAAAAGATCTGTTTGGGAAAAGACATTTGCCTTTGTCAAATAATGATCTTGGAAAACTCATAGAAAAGGAAAATAAATAAACTCCCATTTTCAATGACAGGAGTTCAATGGCTTTTATATAACAAGTAGTTAATTTTGGGATATATTTTTGGCCATGCTGAAAACTGAAGCCGAAAGAATTGTCCAGAAGTCACACAGGTTTTCAGTGAAATCCATCAATATTTTAATAGAAATCAAAGTAAACATGAGAAATAAATCTCAGCCAAATAAGTTGTTGAAATGTCCTTTTTGCTTTTCCCAGGATGAACGTTGCAATAATTGTAGCTTTAAAAGTTTATACAAAAATTTAAAATAACAAAATGTAGAAAGTTACAATCCAGAAATATCAGAATGTTCTACAGTATCTACTGTCTTATTTTATCTTAAATCAAACTTTTTTACAATATAAGGAAGTAAAATGGAAAGGAATACGTAAAGATGAAATATATAACAATTATAGGCTTAGTTAAAAGACGAAAGCTATAAATGTAAGGGAAAATGTAATAGGAAATACTCTTAAACATAGAGGAAAAGGCACTCTGTCTTTTCCTTTATTCATTTTTGAAGCCTGCAGGTGGTGTAAGTACCTTAAGAATGTTTCAGAATTCCAAAATAATGGTTATTTTTCCTCTTTTCTACTAATATTTTATACAGCTATATTGTATGTTTGGTAAGATTGTATTTTTTAATCTGGTAGAAATCTGTTTTTTCTTTTGGATAAATGAGTGATGAGTTCACTTTGGATTGTTCAATGAGTCCCATGACAATGCAAATTCTCAGACTGTATCATCTACAAATAAATAAAATAAATTTTATTTATTTATTTATAGGTTTTTTGGGGGGGGGGGAAGTGGATGGGATACTAGAATATAACAATGGAAAAAATACTTTCAGAATATGAGAAAAAAGATCACCCATACCACCTCTTTGTTTTGGATATTTAAAAAGGATACATATGCTTGAGCTAACATATGTAGCTATAGCAACTTAGGGGTTTTCAGTACAAAAAATGCAGCAGCCAAATTATCTTTGCTTGTCAAATATTTTATCAAGAAAACAATATGTTTAAAGATAATGATATGTTTATGGTTTGAAAGTTCTTATACATGTTGATGATTTTCTTGCATGTTATCTACAGCCAACTAGGACTCAGCAGATGAGGATCTGAACTAAACTTGGTTAGATCCTTTCAGCACTATGTTTGCAACTTTCTGGTGAAATTATCACCTGTAGTCACAACAGTAGATTCAATTATAGGAGTGATTTTTGTGAGGTTTCCTAAACATGTGTAACCATTTGCTCTCCCTAAAATCATATTTGTGTGGGCTGCAGGCAGGGTGGGGGGATGCCCTAGGGGAGGTCAGACAGGAACAGTATGGGCTGGTAGTTCCCTCAGGGTCCTGAGCTTTTTTCAAATAATGACTTTGTACCTTTGTTTGATGGGCATCCCAGTCTACATGGTAATAATTCATGCTTACCACTTGCTTCTTGTTGAAGGAACTGCTCCTTGATCTACCAATATCAATTGTTATAGTCACATACATTTTTGTAATAATTTTCAATAAGTGACTTTATGAGTACTAAACTTCAAACTTTTACCTTTGGGCTGATACAAAGTGAAGCTCAGTAGAAACTGCATCACTGTCTTTAAACTGAAAATAGATATTATTGTATTAGCACTAAGTGCCCAAGTTTTGGGCTGCTTCATATTAAGAGTGTTGAATAAAAGACTACATTTTCTTTCTTTAAAAAAACTAGCAAAGGCAATGACTGCATTAAAGAGTTATTCCTAAAAGTCTTCTTACTTTTATCACACCTACTTAGGAAAGGGCTGCCTTCTCATAAAATGATTTTTTCACTCTAAAGTCTTTAGTGTAAGAAACGCCAAAAAAGTTTGTAAGAAAGTTTGTACTCAGATACTTTCTTAGAAACTGTATTTTCCCTATGAAAATAAAATCAGACTGAATTCTTAAGTACCAGTATCAGCAAAGTTATCAAGGTATGTGTATATGGCAAAATGCAGTGCTGTGAAGAGATATGGAGCATCTCTGTGAAGCAGTTTGAGAGGAATAATCAGCTACTGCCCACTGAATCTGCCAAATACATATGTGAGGTATTTGTTAGATTTAACAAGCCTTTTCCCCATGAATTACATTTTCAAATGACACACTATACATGCAGCATTTGTCCAGAGCTTTGTAGTATTAAATACAAGGATTACTATGATTTATTTATATTGAAAAGCCAAAGAATCACTGCTGTTTGTATAATGAATCAATTAGTGTCGTAAACATCACTCTACATCTGAGATTAGATTGCTACAATACCCTTGATGCTGTTATGTTATGATTAGCACCCATTTGTGAAATAGAAATAATTTGCTTCAAAGACCATAGAAGTCCTTTTCTGAGTTTGACTGAAGTACAGCACCTTTTACAATTATTCCCGATATGGTACTAAGATCCACTTAGAATATACTTTATTGTTATGGAAGCTTTAGTTCTCCTTGCCTACCATAAGTGGAAAATAAGCTTAGCATCTTATGTTGTTTAAAGGGAAAAATATTACATTTAGTTTAACAGAAGCATAAACTTGCTATGAAAAGTGACTTACTGGAGCAGTTATATGAGTATGAGTTGTATTTGCACATTCCCTAGTGCAAGGAAAACCTAACATAAAAAATCAAGTCAGGATAATTACTGAAAGTTTTGCTGTTTTTTTCAGGGTAGGCAGGGTTTCAACCCTGAATCTAAGAAGGTCAGATGCGTCACTACGTTTTAACTTTATGAGAATTTTTTTTTTTTTTTTTTTTCTGAAAAATCTGCCTTTGGAGGGACTACTTTGGTGAGCTAGAAGACGGGAAAAGCTCTGGTAACTGGAAAGGCGTAACTCTTTGGAATTGCTGCTGCTTGTTCTTATTTTATTTAGGGCATTTTCTCAAGAGAGCTGTATGTTTTACTTGAGAAATGCTTGAGGCATAGTTTGAAGTAAACACATCAGTACCTATGAATCTGCACAGAAAGCTTTATTGCTACTGGAACTCAAAAATTCACAAGCACTTTGTGTAAAGAGGGGTTCCAGTTCTTTTTTTGAAAGCTGAATGTGAAATACATTTGGTTCCAAATTTATGCTTTGAAAATATTTTTTAAAAAGCAAAAATCCACTGGCAGTTTTCATCTCTTTTTGTAATATTCACAGCCCATTACTTTTTTGCTAACTGATAATGCTGCTAAGTAAAGATAAAATACATGGCATTATCTTTCATTCTGCCTGCTAGCAATTAAATAACAGCTATAATAGCTCCATGGAGTGTAAAACCATAACCTAGCACATTAGTGTGATGTTACAAAAAATAGACAATTTTGTGATAATCAGGAAACATCTGTGAATAAGAAATGATGCATGATCTCTCAAACAAAACCAAAGCAAAGCATCCTTTATAACTAGAGTGGATTGTTTTTCAAAGAAACTGTGATGGCAGAAGATTGTAAATTGCTCTGCAGATTAAAGAGTCTAGCTAAATGTATGTAAGTAGCTAAATAAAAATTTAAATATAAAAAGACAGATTTGCAAGTATTATATGATACCTTGCATGCAGGAACCTCTCAACTTTTCTGTTTATTTTATTAAATTATAAGTATACTATAGACTTTTTTATCAATAGTCTACATTACATATGCTCAGAGGTATACTTTGTGTATCAAAGGTTCCTACATCTACTTTGCACTGCCAAATAAGTGTCATTTGCATGCAGATTTCTGGGGTAAGTTAAAATTTATCTGCAGTGCCATTATGTAGAAAATTATATATTTCATTTTCATTGTGGTTCAAAGAACTGTTGATAGTTACTTAGACTAAGAGGGCAATATTTCATAAACTTTAAATTCATAATTATTATTATTTTTATACTGTACCTTTTGGGTCCTTTTTTATTGTGGCAATTAAAAGCTTCATCTAAGCTTCCCTGTGGAAGTCATTAATTCATTCCTTCATTTGGACTGCTTAGTTTCCTCAATATCATTAATGAGAGATATATATAAAAAACTTTTTGAAACAGTAAATAATTTAAATTGACACTTTAGTACTATGAATAGAGTTCTAATAAAAAAAAGGTAGCGGAAGTAATTTTAAAAATATAAATGCACTTTATTTATTTATTTCCAAATAGACTATTCTATGTTGGAAAAGGTAATTTTGTTTTTTCTTTTTTTCTGAAAAGTACTTTCTTTTCTGTTTTGGCATAACAACTGTATTCTCTTAATAAACGGTTAAGAAAAATTGTTAGAATACCTAAAAATGAAACATAATTTGCCACATTCCAGTTATCTAATAGAGATTCTTGTCTTAGACATCAGAATTTTACTATGGCATTAGTATTATTGAGTGGTGGTATCTACCAGATATCAGCTTACTACAGAGAAGTAGTCATACCTAAGTTGGGCAACTGTTGGAAGATGTCTGACTGTGACTCAGAAAGGTTTTTTCTGGATGTATGAAACATATTTACTTTGACACTAAATTAAAGGATTTTATTTTGTGGTTTATGACAAACATCAAGAATATTTTTATGAAACTATTTTCCTTTCTAGATTTTAAATGAACTGGATATACATTCTTTACTGAGTTTTTACAGCAAACAACTTACATTAAAGCAATTGGAATAGATGGAAGAGAATGATTTTCCCTTGCAGAAATAATGAGCTTGTCTACCTTGTTCACTTTACTGTTCTAAAAGTGTCTTTCCTTACTGTTTTAACTGTAAGGAAAGAAAATGGATTTTCTCCAACAGTTCAATTAGTTGTTTTTCTCTCTAGCTGAGCATTAACCTGATGCCAAGATTTTCATTATTAAAATGCACTCTATTTACTATTATACAATAGTGCAACAGTTTACAATTTTTTTCTTAATATCAGTGCACTAGATATAATATAATATAATATCATATCATATCACATCATATCATATCATATCATATCTTAAACTTCTCAGGATAAAGTCTCACAGCCTCCAAACTCCCCTGGGTTCATTTGCCAAACTCCATTTCTTATTTTAGCAGGGGTTTCTCTCAGTTCAAGACAGAAAACATAGGGAAAGGTGATCAATGTTTTCCAAATGGAAATGAACAAAAAATCTGTTAATGTTTTAAACTTGAAGCTCCAAGCATGTATTAAATAACATATTATTAGAACAAAACTACTTTTTGTTTAATTGATAGATACTGCTGCAATATCTATTTTATCAGTTATCAAAATAATAATGTGATGAATTTTTATAATCTGAATTTATAAGAGACTTCTTGGACTGTTTATTCTCTGAATAAAGATTATGGAAGCTTCTATACTTCTGTAGCAAAGGGGTTTTTTTATATTTTTAGCTGTTCTAATTCTTTTGGCATTATGTGGATATAATTAGATGATAAAGTAATAGAAGTGTTTAATAACACTACTGACATTTTCTTACTGCATTGAGATATCCAGATACAACTTGTTTTATCTTCTAAATAATGGTAGAATTGTAATTTTAATTTTAAAACATTAGTGTTATTTAGCTTAGATAAGAGAAAAGACTGCATATAACAAAAGTAGTTCCTATTTTTCTTGGCTCTTTTGACTTTTTCCTTTATTTCTTGGTTGAGTGCCTGTTTCTTCAAAATTAAATTTTTTTTCTGTTCCGAAAATAAACTGAAGTATTTCTTTTTGATCAGAGAAGCACAGTTCTACACATTTTAGTTTATTAAACTGAAGTGAAATTTATTATTTCCACCCAGCTTTTTTGTTTACCCAAACTACTGAATGAGCTGTGGGAATTGTTGTTCTGTCTGTATACCTGTTCCTAACAATTTTCTCTGGCTATTGAGCTTTGTGATGGATTGCTTGCTCCAGCTACACCAGATAAATTGACATAGTCTGTTTTTCAAAAATAAAGCAGCTTTAACGGGGCACAGGATATTACAGCCACTCAAAACAATGCAATTGAGTCATCATACTTTGCTGAATTGGTCAAAAAGAAGCTTTTCATTTCCAAATAATTCTTTTTGACAGTTCCACAATTCAACTCTAAAATTTCTCTCATGAAAAACTTTATTTATTTATTCATTTATTTTACCCTAAAAAGGAAACATTTCAAAATAATAGTATTTGGATATTTGGATCTGACAAGTTTTGTTATTTACAATTTGTCAGAGCAAAACCTTAGTGAATGTGCACACACAAAACTGGCTTCACACTTTAAAAAAAACATCAGCATACTTTGACAACTATGTCGTTGATCTCCTAAAGCTTTTGACTGAAAGTAATCTCACATATTTTAATCTCTGTATCCGTTTCTAATGTTTCCTGTATGACATGTTCACTACTATCAAGATTCTGATCCAGAAAAATAAGTAAATGTTTAATGTAGGCTCATGAGAAATATTGAACTTAATAGAAGTCTAATTGAACATTTCACTGAAAAATATATCTTGTCTTAACTGAGAAATATATATTTTGACATATTTTTAGCAGAAAGAAGCATGAAACAATTAAATGATGATAATTTAAAATAAAAGAGTAGATAATATTCTGCAGTGCCTTACAGAGCTATTTGCATTTTTACAGAGAACCTGTAATGTAATCAGAACAGCCATGGCTTTGCATTCAGTTCAGACAGGGGAAAGTGATTACAAATATGCGAGGTGGGAGAGAATCTGACCCACTATTATTGGACTGGGTAAATATAGGTCTAAACCACTGCATGCTTATAATCTCCTTAAAAAATCACATAGAATATATTCACTATAAGCCTATTCAGAAATTGAAACACATCTCTTGACTTACAAATAGAATTTATACAAACCACTATATTCAGTAACATTGCTAACTTGGAAAAAAGAACATATTTCATTTAAGTTTATTTTCCAAAATTTTTCATGGATGCCCTGCAAAGGACAGAAATGTTATTGGTGCTGAATTGTATTACTAAATCTTTAAAGAGATGTCAAAGCCAGAACAACAGTTAACTGTTTGTCTCTGACCTTGGCACAAGGCAGGAATTAAAGTGCATATTTATCACAACATGTAAAAAGTATGCATTGAAGTTTGAAAGCTGGTAGAAGAAAAGGTTTCTGCCAAAAAAGCAATGATAGATATAGCAGCACATGGCAGAGATCCCAAGGTTGAGGCACCAGATGCGAGTTATATAATTTGCAAGGAAAGATGTTTAATGTGACCACTGCACAGTCAGTGCAAAATAATACTTGAACAAATCAGTTGTTTTTTACATAGGATACTATGAAGTGATAGCATTAAGTGTGTATACTCTGTTGAAAAACATTTATTCCACTCTGTGGTGGTCTGAAATGAATATATTTGATACAATGACTCTGTACTCCTGGGAATAATACCATACATATCTTCAAGACACAGAGCTGATTTTTCTATAACTTGCATAATGCTTGTCTCCACTGCAGGGAAACATACTTTCAGTTAGCCAAGAACCAAGTGTTACTACAATTGTGAGATAAACTGTAACAGGAGAAAACTTCTGCCAAGCAGCCCATTCCCTGTAATCCTAGTCTGAGAAGGAGCCAAGAAATAAACAATTTTTAAGAAGTAGAAAACCAGTTTATTAAGTATGAAATCAATATTTTGTGAAAAATGAAGAAAAAAACAGTCAATGATTTGACTGAATTCACTTCTCTGACTTAGGTACTTCTGTCTTTTACTTTTGTTATTCACGCTCCTCTGTTGCTACGTTGTATTTTAGGCCTTTGAACCACATGAAAGGAGGCAAATTATTTCACTGGCTGTCTTCTAAAGAAACTAGGTAAAAAATTATTAGTCTGCTGCCGAGAAAGAACTTGGTTCCCCACAACAATCTAGTGAAAGCCTAACTATCAGGCTCTATAATGGAAGCCTACAGAGTATTTAAATTACAATATTAAAACATTTTAGTCACTATGCAGGGGAGGAATGCACTTATGTATAACACCAGAAGTACAATTCGTTACAATGCAGAGAACCTTTTAATGGTTTTATTATTGGTATTTCTTTGCTTTCTATAGAATACACAATTTTGAAATTAAACTGAACAATGTTTTCAAAACAGAAACTGCATCTCAAAGGCCTTTTGGTAGTTGGGATGCACAAATGTATTTTAGAAATGCCAGTGGGATTCTACTGCCCAATATACAAAGGGACAAACTGAGTTTAGGAGTTCAATTTTTTCTAACTCCATATTCCTTCACTGTATGGTTTTGACTGTATATGTGAGCCATTTCTTGGGAGTTAGAAAAAAAGTGTTTAGCTTTCAGTGATGCAGGAATTCAGTGACGCTTGGCTTCAGAATTCATGAGCGGGAGGGAACAATGTACTGAATGCTGGTGCTCATCAGGGAGTCCTCTTCCCATTAGTTCCTGTTACCTTTAGTGTCCTGTGGCTCCTGTTCCTGCCTTCAGGTCACCTGATATCTCTAGCCTCTTTCCTACTTACTTTTGATGTCTCCAATTCTGTATAGTTAACCCCATGAAATTCCAGTAGCTCTACCTGCTTCCTACCTCCTGCCCAGTTAGAAAATCAACTAACACACTAAACAGTACAAAGCTGCATGTATACTGATTAGCAGGAGCTACATAGCCAAGCACAACACCATCAGCTAGACTCCCTCTGTTTTCTTTTTTTCCCAGCACATCACCAATGGAGTCTGTATTCTTGACCAGTCATTGCACTTCACAAAATATGTAGCAAAGTGAGACCACTTCCTCTCTGAAAAAATCAGTGGATATTGACCAGTTGGTTAAAAAGATGTTAGACAGACAATGCAACTGTATAACCTTAGTTTTCTTTGGAAACAAGTCAAGAATAAGAATGCCATCATCTAGCACTGTTGGTTGGGAATCTGTAATTTCGTAGGACAAGAGTTCCAGCACTGGAGAGAGAACAGAAAATCATGCTAAGGTGCTGACAGATTCCTAGATGTATGCCTATATTTAAGAAATTGTATTCTCTAGCCTGTTAGTTTCGTAAATACTGGTAGTCATTTGAGGAATGGTTGAGATTCAGGAACACTGGCTACATATGCCCACTTTGTAGTAATCAGATGGTTCATTTGGCTCTTGGTCAACTTTCTTTCCTTGTAATTTCCTTCCATTTTCTTCCATACTGTTAATGCTTCGCCATAGCTGTTCTAATCCCTCAGTTTCCCATTACAATCTTTTTTTCCCTTTCTATTACCAGTTTAATATCCCAGGTTGTTTTTTTTCCTCAGTCGTTGTATTCAATCTTTCCATCCCAGCTCTTCCTCTAGTTTCTTCTAACAGTTAATACTGTCTATCCTCACCACCTTTTAGTCACATGTATGTGCTTAAATTCATTCTTCAATTTGTGTTCCCACTTTCTTACTTCCTTATGGTCAATTTGCCTAGCTAGCCTCAAATTTCTACCCTACTCACTGATTCCTTGTCAAATATATTTCCCTTTACTGTTTCCTTCACATCTTTAAGCAACCATTTTTCATAAAACTCAGATCTTTTCTCCCAGTCTGTAAACAACTTAAAAGAAGATCTTTTCCTGGGACAGGGTTTTGGTTAACTTAAAAAATTTACAGAGCTATTGTTCGTGCCTGTAGAATATGTCAGAGTAATCTGAAAAACTTTACATACTAATGTAACCTCTTAAATTTTTCGGTAAAGAAAGAAATGTAACATATGTCATGCTGATAGCTCACACATCGTGGATCGGGGCGACGCCTTCAATAGAGAACCTAGACATCCTCCCCCAGCAACCTAATTCACATAGTCTGCTCTATTTCTGACCTAAGAGTATACCTCCCTTCCTGTTAAATAGTAGTGGTCCCATGCCACTGGAGAATCTTACAATACGGCAAAATTATTACAGTAAAATTCACTTATTTATTGCCAACATTGAAAGATGTTTTAGAGGTCAAAGAATGCCATTAACATTGAACTTATGCAGCTGATGCTTTCAGTGCTCCCCAACTCAAGTCAATTTTCCAGAAATGAACTAAATTTCACATAGCAAATATTTATAAAGTGATATAGTGCAAAGTCTCAGATGCTACATTGTTAGTATTTCACACCATAGTGAAATGGATTTTATGTGCTGGAAAAATGTACTTGGTGTCATATAAAATGTAAAATAAGACAATTTTACAATTTTTATATGACTAACTGCCAGGAATAGTTTTTTATACATTGCCATCAAAAGAAAATAGTTTCATACTCAGCATAAGATCCATAAGTATGCTAACCTTAATCATTTAAACATTATCATAGGCTGCTAGACAGCCTAGAGAGGAACAATACTGTGCTGATTATAGTCAAGCCATTTATTAAAGTGCTAGTGGTGTTCAATAATACCCTTCAAATAAAAAAAATTAATGGAAATCAAACACATAAACTATTACTCTCACCCACAACTTCTTTCCCAGAGGTCCTGTACATGCAACAGTGATGCTCCGTTAACAATGAATTTTAGTATTTGTATGTGATTATCAGACAACCATAAGATTTCCAGTATTTCTGAGAAACAATCTCTTCCTACAGGGATTTTACACACATGGAAGTGAATTACTAAATTTGTCTCTCTATGCATTCTGATATCAGCTTGAGTAAAATGTAATTCAAAATTAGCATCAAAGAGGTTCTGTAATTTCTCTTCCTCCCATACTGAATTGTACAAAAACAACAAAAAAAGGTGCATTCTACCAGTAAAGAAAAGTAACGAAAGAAAAATTATTCTGAAATCCAGGTATTGAGGGTATTGAGGTGGTAAGATGTTTTGGCGCTAGTTTCTTGTTGCCTAGGCAAGTGCTCTGACCGTTACCTTGTTAACTAAAATTTCCTTCTGTGATCAATTTACGCCATAAAGAATGCACGACTACATTTTCTTTGGAGCCAGATCAGGCATCCCCAGAAACTCCACCTTCTCACTGTGTCCCAGACGGGCTCAAGTGGGATAAAAGAGTCTAGATGCTCAGTCAGTATGGTATTGTAGATTACATTTTTGGACATAGATTTTAGATGCCAAAATCCTTTTTCAGATACAGCTTTTGAACTATTGTTACGTGTGATTGAAGTCAACCACAGCTGGCAATCAAACAGCTAAATAAACTGTGGTCCTAAAGGGACCAGACTGAACGACTAGGAAGCTTTCCTGCAGATTTCTCTGGATAAAGGCTTCTGAAGGGTTCTGTCACTTGTGCCAAATGCTTTTAGTTGTTCATTACTAAATGAAAGCTGCCAGTAAATGTTTCTTTAGCCCTTCAGTAGGTCTTTAAAGTTCAAATTATTTTGTACTGTAGTTCATTGCATTTCACTGCATTCATCACATGGCCAGTTAAAATTCATAAACAATCTGCCTAGTTTCTTTCAAACAGTGACTAATACTGTCATTGTATTTACTTGATTTATTTGTCTGAAGAACACTGTATTCATGTACACAATATTAATGAGAATATTGAAAAGCACCTTTTACAGAATCATGAAGAAAAATTATATTCTTCAGTTACGATATCCACACATTTCTTGATTCTTCAGAAATGATGTGCAACAAAACCACAAAGGTGCTTCTAATTATTGATATCTCCTAAAAAACTAGCCAAGTATGTTTATAATGGTACCATTTTCTACAGGAAAATATGGAGAAGAATAATACTTGGATGTGTTAAACTATAGCAAAAACAATTTACCTCAAACTAGTCCCGTTTCCTTCTAACCAAATAAATTCTTGTTGTGTAGGTAGTCTCCCTAAATGCCACCTAAACATAGACTTTCATAGATGTTAGGTTTTCACTGTCTTGCATAGTTCTGAAACATATGCTTCCATTCCCCACTCTTTAAATTTGTTAATGCCCTTCACAATGCTGTGGATTGATTTATGCCTTATTGCCCAAAGAATTTAGACTGTATGTATTAAAGATTACTTTTATTGCTTTGTTTATTCTGCATGTAGGCATAAGCAATTATTTTCAAAAAGATCTAATGATTTTAGATGCATGGCATTTCTTTGGTACCAACTCAAGAGACTTTCACTGGGCATGAATCCAGCCTGTTGATGATGCAGCTGATGTCCAGAAACAAAAACAATCTCAGTCAGCCTCAAACCCTGGAAAAATCCTGGATTATTCAATAATCTTCAGCATCTATTGCAAACTTATTGTAGCTGTGACAGACATGAACATCTGATCAGAAACCATGAGATTGAAAGTTGAATAACAAAATACTACCAAAATGAAAATTCCTAGAAAGTTTTTACTTTTTATCCCTCTCTCTCTCTCTCTAGTCATTGGAGTTTAGAAAGGATCTTTAATAAGCCACATATTCTTGATATATTGTACAAGTTTGGCTCAGGTTTCCTTTCTGTGATTTTCTATGTGATTAGAGTATACCTGCGTAGGAAATACCACCCTAATGATAATAATTTTAAAGGGCAAAATAGGATTGATTTTTAAATGTGCAGGTACAGTACAGTTGGTCAACAGAAAAGCGATAGCAGCAGTGATACAGGTAAAAATAGAGAAATATTTAATGATAGAGGAGTTTCTTCTTATGCTTTTAAAGGTGGTAGGTAGCAAGGAGAAGCATTTTGTTGCTTTTTTTTTTTTTAATTGATATAGTGTACAATAGCAATTATAATCCATTCTTGGTACAGCATCATGAAAGTGAAAATAAGTGAAGCTATACTCCTGCAATACATTTTTACATTCACTGGAGTTGCCAATAACATCAGAACACTTTTTTACCTATTTTTATCCCTTCAGAAAACATAGGGCATTAAACTGAGTATCACAGTAAACTCTGATATTTCTGAACTAACTACAGGAATCTTTCCATCTGACTACTTTGCAGCTTGTAGCATAGTCTAGAAGTATGTAAGTTAGCTTAAGAGTGGCAAGCTGAGATTTCAGTTGTTACCAAAAGAAGGTATCGGGATCCTGAGCGCACTAATAGGCCTTAGCGGCCCTGGCAAGCTGCACCCCAAATCCCGACCCACTGGTGGAGGAGCCCCATTTCAGCTCAGCCCTGAGCTTGTACTCCCTGCTTACTGTAAGGGCACTGCATGGGCTGGGGGCTCCCCATGGGGACGGCAGGGCAAGGCCTGGCAGCCAGGGAGCAGGGGAGGCTGGGGGCAACTTCCAGCAGCCCCAGCCCTGGGCGTCTGTCACAACCCAACTGGACAGACCAGGGAGTCATGTATAATTTGAAATTCCCTTGGGCTAAATTAAGGTGAAACGACACCAAACGATCAGTTAAAAATGTTATTCGTAACAGAAGCAAACTGAACTGGGGAGACGTGATAGTAGGTGGCGGGGTTTCTCACAACAGGAATTAGCATAAGACAACTTCTGTAAACTGTGTAACCCAGGGTAACCACATACATCAATTCAGGGAATAAGGAGATCCCTCCCGTCGAGTCATGAGGTTCAGAGCAGACCCCGTTGCTTTCTAGACTCCTCCTCAGAGAAGGGTCTAGGGCTGGCTGGATCCACTCTTAGTCTCAGACTTGGTCAACAGTTTATGTCCTGAAACGGATGAGGTGTAGGGATTGTGGAAAAGGAAAAGGAAAGAAAGAAGACAGAGAGAGAAAAAGGAAGAGAGAAAGATTTCACCGGTCCTGGGTCCAGCGTTGGTTCAGTCAGCCGAGGTGTCCAGTCAGCTGAGGGGTCCAGTCCCGGTGGGCTTGCGCACCTGGGGCTTCAGTTGGTGTCCTTTTATCATCCTTGCCCCTCCTTTGGGCGGGCACCCAAACTCGTCAGGCTAAATGAGCAGTTTGTGAGCCTTTGGCCTTGGGGTCCTTTGGGGAGTAACTTCTCCTTCCTTGTGGATGTGGCCTCTGTTTGATCTTTGTATCAGAACAGCTTATCGGAACAGGGAGCTGCGCACCCTCCAGCATGCCCTCCCCCTCCTGTTGCTGATGTCTGAGCTGACGGGCTTTTCACCTTGGTTCCTTGCTGTGCGGGGTTTGTCTTTAAGCAGAACTTGCCCCACCACAATGTTTGAGACATTAACTCTTTCAGTCTGTCACAGCATCAGGCACCTCCCTGGGGATCTGGGCCCAGCTTGGCAGGGCCCAGGGTCAGATAGGGCAGGGCTGGGGAGAGCAGGGGGCTTGCCCTGCTGCAGTGTCACTGGGGCAAGGGCTGATGGCCCTGGAGGGGGCCAGGCAAGGACAGTAGGGCTTAGTGGTGTCCTCAGGGCCCCAGCAGGAAGTTGGGAAAGAGAGAGGTGGTCACATCCATCCAAATTTACTGATAATGCTCAGCATCTCTCACCCAGCCTACAATGAAAGGCATTATCTGAAGCTCCGTGATGGCTCCTCATCTTTTCACTTTTTTGTGCTCTTTTATGATATGTCTGTTACTACAGTCTAGTGAGAGATACTGGATTTATTACTCCCAGTGAGAGCTGAATTTACTAATCCCATATCTTTTAATGGTATTATAAACAATTTTTCTTTGATTATATTTGGGATTCCTACTCATCGATGCCTTCCTAGAACTTACTCAAACTGGTTTTCAGTGAGCCTGGAGTGTGAATTTATTCTTATAGTCGCTGTTCTTAATAAGGGAAGCGTGGGGGTTTTTTATTTATTGTCCTTAGAACACCTAACAAACATCAGCCTAACAAACTGACGGTTGCTACCTATTTGCTAGTCATACATTTATCTCCTTTCTTTGCTAGCTACTTAAGAAGTTTTTCCTGAAAGAGACTCCAAAGTTTTACTGGCACAGCTTAGGTTCTTTTTGATTTCTCAAAGCTTGTGGGTATATTAAATGAGCTGATACAGTAATCTAAGTACAGGTAGTAACAAAAATACAGAGTTATAGGTAAGATGAAATTGTATTTTATGTTTCGTATTTCAACTTAAACTCATTGAGGCAATCTCTGTATGTTCATAGATTAACATTTGTTGAAAAAACAGTTATGAATCATTGGCTCTGGCACCAAGTTTAATAGAGCTGGACTGGCACCAACAACCATGACCTACATTGCTTTTCAAAATAAACTTTTGTCTTCCAGTAGATCCTTGTTAGTTTTTCTCTAAGTTTCCATCAATGTCGGGATGAATTAGTCAATATGTGATACTCTGAATCCCACATAGGCTTCAAAACCAAGTC
Organism: Aquila spilogaster; assembly: GCA_024606505.1. NCBI lineage: Eukaryota > Metazoa > Chordata > Aves > Accipitriformes > Accipitridae > Aquila > Aquila spilogaster. The sequence continues at coordinate 51,611,350 of JANHGO010000001.1, forward strand.
AAAAGTAAGCTGGCTCAGGCATAGCTGTATGTTGAGCTGCAATAGCTACACTGCCAGTCGCACTCCAGCTGATCAGCTGAGAGATAGCACAGGTATCTGACATCGAAGTCAGCTATGCAAGCGGATGCTGTAAAATGAGTTGGCTTGCATCAGTTAAGTAATAACTGCTGTAACCATACAACAAAAGCAAATTCAGTTAAGTTTCCATTTTCAGAGTTGTAAAAGAATTCAAAATAATTCTGTTGTCCCTCTCTTCAACTTTTGGTGGAATATAAACATTGTGCAATCGGTTACTCCAGAGCAATGTGCTTAACATTCCTGTGATGAATTTAGGTTATACGACCCGGGGGGGGGGGGCTGGTGGAGGTGGACACACACACACATGCACACACAGCTCCCTTTTCCCTGGTCACTCAAGCATTCTGTTTGAGGCTGGCTTTAAGCTTTTCTACTTGTCTGTTCAGATAGACTAGATTTAATTTAGTGTCATTTTTCATAAAACATTCATACTTTGTTGTTCAAGCATCTGATTCCTGCAGAACTATGAACAGATTGTCTACTATCTTTAAGACTTTTCAACCTAGCTCAGTACTAAAGAGAAAATGTAAATTTATCTACTGGAGTTACTATGATACCAGTTCAAGCTTTCATTTCTTAGTTTTATTATATCTTCTGTTATTTCTCAAGTACCAGAAGTCAGAATTCTGACTTTTATGTTGGACAGATGATTTGGGTCTGCTGATATGTTTAAAACTATATCTTATGTCCAAAAGTATATCATCCAATTTCAGTTACTTTATTTAAAAAATCTGTTACTTATAAACCATTGAAGGACTATTCCTCAGGTAATATTCTTTTTAAGTAATGTCTTGGTATACCAAATTAAAATAATGAATACGTGGTTTCTTTTCTTGTAACTTCATGGTTCAACAATGAAAGTTTGTTATATTAAGTTTGTTGTATAAATTCATACATGTTTTAAGTGAAAGAATCATAGAATCATTTAGGTTAGAAAAGACCTTTAAAATCTCACCATAAACCTAATACTGCCAAGACCACCAATAAACCATGTCCCTAAGTGCCACATCTACCTGTTTTTTAAATACCTCCAGGGACAGTGACTCCACGACTTCCCTGGACAGCCTGTTCCAATGCTTGATAACCCTTTCAGTGAAGAAATTTTTCCTAATATCTAATCTAAATTTCCCCTGGTGCAACTTGAGTCCATTTCCTCTCATCCTATCACTTGTTATTTGGGAGAAGAGACTGACACCCACCTCGCCACAACCTCCTTTCAGGTAGTTGTAAAGAGCAATAAGGTCTCCCCTCAGCCTCCTCTTCTCCAGACTAAACAGCCCCAGCTCCCTCAGCCGCTCCCCATAAGACTTGTGCTCTAGACCCCTCACCAGCTTTGTTGCTCTTCTTTGGACATGCTCCAGCACCTCAAGGTCTTTCTTGTAGTGAGGGGCCCAAAACTGAACACAGTATTTGAGGTACGGCCTCACCAGTGCCGAGTACAGGGGGACAATCACTTCCCTAGTCCTGCTGGCCACACTATTTCTGCTACAAGCCAGGATGCCGTTGGCCTTCTTGGCCACCTGGGCACACTGCTGGCTTAAGTTCAGCCAGCTGTCGACCACCACCCCCAGGTCCTTTTCCACCAGGCAGCTTTCCAGCCACTCTTCCCCAAGCCTGTAGCATTGCATGGGGTTGTTGTGACCCAAGTGCAGGACCTGGCACTTGACCTTGTTGAACCTCAAACAGCTGGCCTCAGCCCATCGATCCAGCCTGTCCAGATCCCTCTGTAAAGCCTTCCGACCCTCGAGCAGATCAACATTCCTGTCTAACTTGGTGTCGCCTGCAAACTTACTGAGGATGCCTTCGATCCCCTTGTCCAGATCATTAATAAAGATATTAAACAAAACTGGCCCCAATACTGAGACCTGGGGAACACCGCTTGTGACCAGCTGCCAACTGGATATAACTCCATTCACGACTACTCTTTGGGCCTGGCCATCCAGCCAGTTTTTTATCTAGCAAAGAGAATGCCCATCCAAGACATGAGCAGCCAGTTTCTCCAGGAGAATGCTGTGGGAAACGGTGTCAAAGGCTTTACTAAAGTCCAGGTAAGCAACATCCACAGTCTTTCCCTCATCCACTAAGCGGGTCACCTTGTCATAGAAGGAGATGAGGTTAGTCAAGCAGAACGTGCCTTTCATAAACCCATGCTGACTGCACCTGATCAGCTGGTTGTCATGTACATGCCATGTGATGGCACTCAGGATGATCTGCTCCATAACATTCCCTGGCACCAAGGTCAGACAGGCCTGTAGTTCCCTGGATCCTCCTTCCTGCCCTTCTTATAGATGGGCGTCACATTTGCTAACCTCCAATCAACTGGGACCTCCCCAGTTAGCCAGGACTGCTGGTAAATGATTGAAAGTGGCTTGGTGAGCACTTCTGCCAGCTCCCTCAGTACCTTTGGCTGGATCCCATCTGGCCCCATAGACTTGCATGTGTCTAAGTGGTGTAGCAGGTCACTAACCATTTCCCCTTGGTTTACAGGGGCTTCATTCTGCTCCTTATCCCTGTCTTCCAGCTCAGGGGGCTGGGTACCCTGAGAAAAACTATTAAAGACCAAGGCAAAGAAGGCATTAAGTACCTCAGCCATTTTCTCATCCTTTGTCACTATGTTTCCCCCTTCTTAGCCCTCCTTTTGTTGTTAATGTATTTATAGAAACATTTTTTATTTTTTTTTACGGCAGTAGCCAGATTAAGTTCTAGTTGGGCTTTGGCCCTTCTAATTTTCTCCCTGCATAACCTCACGATGTCTTTGTAGTCCTCCCAAGTTGCTTGGCCCTTCTTCCAAAGGTCATAAACTCTTTTTTTGTTGTTCTTTGTGTAAGTTCTTACATGTTTGCTGGGTTAATGGCATTATCATAGCATTGTCCTCAACAGTTCTGATCTCCAAAGATAGGCACAAAGATATATTTATAAATACGATCCTGTTGCTTCTACCAACGCTTCTTACATTGCACAGTAGTATTCTGTTGTCCACACATTATAGACAGACATGGAAGGTTTTTTTTCCTTAAGATGTTCCTCAGCTATATGAATTGATTCCTATTTTCAGAAATTCCAGCTCTGTTTATGTATCCAGTATTTCTAGCTGGCTGGTTCTCATTAGCTGTTGCAAACCTCCCTGAAGACCATTGGAATTCAGGTGTTGCTGCCATTGTCTTGTTACATATACCTTGTTTTGAACTTCCCCTTAAGCTTTGAGATTCATTACACTTTGTGGAGCACTTCAAAATTTGATAGAATGAGGGAATAGCTAACACCTAATATTCTGATTACATAGTATCTGCATTAGGGTTCTTTCAGTGACTTCCTGAGTTCTTTGTCACCAGAGAGTCTTCATCAAGGAAAAAAGCTAAAGATGGCTACTGAAGACTTTGGTTCCAAAGCATGAGAAACATGGGTCAAATAATATCGCAAAAGAAAGCTAAAGAATCATGGTATTCATGTTATCTGCCCTATCTCTCTGATGACATTCATGGTATGCAAAGACTAAGCTGAGGGAAAGGTGAATCAGAGAGATCTGGATGTTGGTCCTAGAGGAATAGAAGCCAGCTGAACTTGTGAGTCTCTTTGGAGACAGGGAGATTGGAGATTTGATAATTTAAAAAGAGAGAATAAAAGACTTGTTAACATTCACAAGAGGGAAGGAGTTCATCTATCTACAGAAAGAGTGGGACAGTGCTCACCAAGTAAAACTTATTCTGTCTCATCTGACAGAACTCTTCATAAAGCAGAAATTCTGTTTGATAAACTACTAAAAAGGAACAGTAGAATGAGATGGAAAAGATACCTGCAAATGGTCTTTAAAAGGAAATTCTAAAAAACCAAATACTTAGAAATAAATATATCTTGTCTAATTTAGAAAAAACGTGGTCTTTAAAGACAAAATCACTCAGCTGCTGTACTATTCATACATGATAATGATCGGAAAGTCTTAATCAACCTTCAGAACTTAGATAAACCTTTAATAGTCTATTAGTAAATAATATCAGAATAAAGTTTTAATATATATTTATAAGCCATATGATTTTTCTGTCTATTTTCGAAGTTTCTAAAACAATCCTTGCTCCTATTCTCTAACAGTGCTGGTATACTGCACAAACCCTATAGAATACGTTTCACAGAGAAGGCAGACTGAAATTTTAATGATCTGTGTCAGATTCATGGTTATGAGTTCCCAGTAGGAGCTACAATACTGACAAAAACCATAAAAGTTTTAACCAGTCCCCGCAAGTGTTTCTGCTGCCTGCTGTTTAGAGAGTTTACTACCACATGGTCTTGGCCAGCATGTAACATGGGATGCCCAATAATATCTCATTTAGTTCTCTAGTCTCTGAATATCAAAGGCCTTAATTCAACTGGCACGATAGTCTAGAAACTGTTATAAAGATTTTTGGTATGGGCTGTTGTGGAGCAGATGTTTGCAGACCCTGGTCCTCATGGGAGAATTTAACTACCCCAATATCTGCTGGAGGGAGAACATAGCAGGGCATAAGCAATCCAGGAGGTTTCTGGAGAGCATCAACGACAACTTCCTAACACACTTGACAGAAGTGTCAATGAGGAGAGCTGCTCTGCTGGACCTCATACTTACAAAAAAGGAAGGGCTTGTTGGCAATGTGAAGGTTGAAGGCAGCTTTTGCTGCACCGACCATGATATGGTGGGGTTCAGGATCCTGAGGGGAGGGAGCAGGGCAAAAAGCAAGATCACAAGCCTCCACTTCAGGAGAACAGAATTTGCCCTCTGCAGGGATCTGCTTGAAAGAGTCCATTGGACATGGCCCTGGAAGGAAGAGAGGGTCAAGAAAGCTGCTTGATACTCAAGGATCACCTCCTCCAAGATCAACAGCAGTTTATCCCAATGAGCAGGAAGTCAGGCAGAAATGCCAGGAGGCTTGCATGGATGAACAAGGAGTTCCTGGTAAACTCAGAGATAAAATAGGAGTATACAGAAGGTAGAAGCAGGGTCAGGTAATCTGGGAGGAATGTAGAGACACTGTCTGGGCATGCAGAAATGAGGTTAGGAAAGCCAAAGCCCACCTGAAGTTGAATCTGGTGAAGGATGTCAAAGGCAATGAGAAGGGCTTCTGTAAGTACCTAAATAGCAAAAGGAAGACTAGGGAAACATGGGCATGCTGTGGACTGACTGGGGCGGTGGCTCTGGTGACACAAGGCATGGAAAAGGCTGAGATACTGAATACCCTATTCACCTTATTCTTTACTAGTAAAACCAGCCTTCAGAAATCTAAGGCCCTGGAGATCAGTGGGAGAGTCTGGAGCACGGAACACTTACCCTTGGTGGAAGAGCATCAGGTTAGGGAATACTTCAGCAACCTGGACGTACACAAATCTGGGCAGTGATGGGACATAACCATGAGTACTGAGAGAGCTTGATTATGGTGACTGGGAGTGGTGCCCAAAGACTGGAGTAAAGTGACTATCACCCTTGTCTTCAAAAAACACAAGAAATAGGAACCAGGGAACTACAGGCTGGTCAGCCTCACCTCGATCACTGGGAAGATGATGGAACAACTAACCCTGGAAACCATTTCTGAGCATATGAAGGACAAGAAGGTGATTAGGAGCAGTCAGTATGGCTTCACAAAAGGGAAGTCATGCTTGATCAGCCTGATAACTTTCTATGATGAAACAACTGGCTTGGTACATGAGGGGAGAGCAGTGGGTATTGTCTACCTTGAGTTCCATAAGGCTTTTGACACTGTCTCCCATAAGATCCTCGTAGAGGAGTTGGTGAAGTATGGACTGGATGAGGAGGCAGTGAGGTGGACTGAAAACTGGCTGAAGGACTGAGCTCAGAGGGTTGTGATCAGTGGGATGAAGTCTACTTGGAGCTAGTAACTAGTGGTGTACCCCTGGGGTCAATACAGGGTCCAATACTGTTCAACATTTTCATTAATGATCTGGATGATCAGGCAGAGTGTACCCTCAGCAAGTTTGCACATGATATAAAACTGGGAGGAGTGACTGAAGCACCAGCAGGTTGTGCTGGCATCCAGAGTGACCTTGACAGGCTGGAGAAATGGGCTGATAGGAACCTCACGCAGTTCAACAAAGAGAAGTGCAAAGTCCTGCACCTGGGGAGGAACAATCCAATGCGTCAGTACATACTGAGGGCTGACCATCTGGCTGCATTAGGAGGACAGTTGGCAGCAGGTTGAGGAAGATGATCCTTCCCCTCTACTCAGCCTTGGAGAGGCCGCACCTGGATTACTGTGTCAAGTTCTGGGCTCCCCAGTACAAGAGAGCCATGGACATACTAGAGAGAGTCCAGTGGAAAGCCACTAAGATAAGTAAGGGCATCTCTTCTATGAGGAAAGGCTGAGAGAGCTAGGACCATTCAGCCTGGGAAGCGAAGGCTCAGGGGGGATCTCATCAATGTGTATAACTACCTGAAGGGAGGGTGTAAAGAAGATGGAGTCAGTCTCTTTTCAGTGGTTCCCAGTGACAGGACAAGAGGCAACAGGCACAAACTGGAACACAGAAGGTTTCATGGGAATATCAGGGAACACGTTTTACTGTGCGGGTGACGGAGCACTGGCACAGGTTGCCCAGAGACGTTGTGGAGTCTCCATCATTGGAGATATTCAGAAGCTGTCTGGATGTGGCCCTGCTTGAGCAGGAGGCTTGGACCAGGTGACCTCCAGAGGTCCTTTCCAACCTCAACCATTCTGTGATTCTGTGAATCACCAACCCAGATGTCTGGCTCTTCCAGTAGACTGTAAGGTGAACTGTCTGTGGTTCACTGAATCATGTTAATTTTTATAAACCATATTCAGGTTTGATGAACTGGCATTTTCCAGTCAGACTGTGTTTCCTTAGTAAACTTCCAGCCAGGTTTGCTGATGAGCTAAGATCTGAGGAAGCCTTGACATCACTGATGCCATGAAAATTGTTTCTTTGGATATTCTAAATATACAGTGTGGACTGCTGGCATCTTGGAGGTTTGCAAGCCAGGGATACAGATAGAGAGACACAAATAAGCAAGATGTAGGAAACCTGGCAAATATCTGCTAGAAAACTCTAACACAAGCAAAGTTTTATCAGAAACAATTCTGGTATCCACTGATTTTGAGAAAAAAAGTTCTAGTATTTCACAGACTCCTTTAATTTCATATAATGAAAACACTGCATATTCCCAGCACTATTTGTTTCCTGCTGAGTGCCTTTCATGAACTGAAACATTTCCTCAGTACTTTTTCTCTTCGGAAATAACCTCCCAAATTTACTGTATTTACCATATTACTACTAAAGTAATCACATCTTGTTCCACATCTCTCCTATAAATCTATAGAAAAGTTCTTCTCAAATTTTTAAGTATACCAAAACAACTAGAAGTTTTCTTCTGTGTTGGCAAATGAGAGCACAGTAACATTCTCTGGGTAATGTGTAACCAAGTGAAGCAACAGCTGGATGAAGTGGAAAGCTATGGCTTCCTGTTGAATGGAAAGAATTTAAATCAGAATTTGTAAAATATAGTGCAGTATTGGACAAGCTCATAGGAATGACAGAAAGCCAAATACAAGCCAAAATATATATGTATTTTCATGTATTTCTGGAAGACAATATCCCAATTTTACAGCTTTCCTGTAGGAAATTATTTCGTCCAATCCAAGATGACCCATATGCATATGGTTCAGTGCTAGAGGAAGCCTGCCAAAGGTCATTTCAGATGGAAAAATAAGGAATACAATTCTTGCTACAACTTCAGATTGCAGAAACAGAAAGAGAGTCTTAGCAGCAGCCAGGAACAAAAAGTCATAACATTGGAAGAAAACAATATTCCATAATTCTCCTAAATTTTGGTCCAGTCATACTATGGCTGCAAAAAAGATTACAACAGTAATGAGAACCTTCCAAATATAGGTAACTGTCACTGCATGTTCTGTCCTACAGAATATACTATGAAATATATTACAAGTGACATTTTGAGGCAAATTCAAAATATATTGAAGAGTTTAGCTAAGGTAAAGGAGGAAAATAATTAATAAGTTTCAAAGAAATAAGACATCCAAAACAGAAACTGATTTTCATGTAAATTCTTACAATTTTTGCAATTCCTGTACACAATATTTTTTTTCTGGCTGCACATAGTCTGAATATCTAGTTTGAGATATGAACATAAATGCATATCTAAGTCTATGATATGCCAGGAGAATTATTCAATTGTATATGAATATGTAAGTCAGAAGGAAGCATCATATAATAACAAATGTTATACTGGAATACAGCTAATTTTAAGAAGTAACACATTGACTGGTACCTCAGTCACTTCACAGGTCTGCTCATTTAGAAATAATAAATCAATAATTTTCTCCCATCTTTTCTTTAGTTTTTGAGACTACTTTACAGATGTGGAGAACAGGACAGGTGTGAATAGAACCTGGTGTGAATGTAAAGTGCGTACATAAACAAGCACAAAAATAGAATTATCATGAATATGACATAAACCTTTCAATTTAAAAAAATCATAGCTATGCTTTTTTAACTCCAGTAGCAGTGAGAATAATCCATTCCTGATGCAGGACTCATTCTAATAAAAGCAACTGAATTAATCTAAAATAAGAAGCCCTCTCCCCAAAACAGAGTATGTAGTAGAAAAAATTATGTGATGTATATGTAACAGACAGCTGGTAGACCCAATGGGAGTCAAGGTAGGAAAGATACATGAAAAGCTGTATATATGTATTTATTTATTTATATTAATAATTTATGTGGTTTGATGGTTTAAGGTATAGAAATCAGGTAGACGCCTAGAAACATCAAACTTTAGCTTGTTTGAAAATAAGATTTATTTGGGTTAATAGAAATTTACTATGAAACAATAAAGTCTATATTTATGGTGAAAGAGTGGCTTCTCCTGATAATCAGCTGCAGCAGCATAAGTCTTTTAACTGTTTTTTAAATGATTTTCCATATCTTCTTTAAAGTAATGTGAGCTATAAAATCTTTTTTTTTTAATCGGTAGACTAGTTTTTCAAAATAACTTAATTTTTTATTAATAAAAATTTTCTTTCCTTTGACATCTTGTCAACTTTTAGAAGAATAAATCACAGCCAGTTTATATTCTCTGGAGAATACTTTATGAAAATACTGAGATTTGTGTCTGTGTCTAGGGTAAGTGTTCTTATTTTTATGTAGAGATGATAAACTTAAATTTAATATATCATGATAGTTTCTGGGCAACTGAGAGAAAACATAACAATTTTAAATCAGCATTGTGAGTTATCTGAAGCAGCACTGTATTTACTTTACTCATTGGCACAAGCTGTGTTATTTTCTTCTTTGGCCATTCTATTTGACTTGTTAAAACCAGATATATCTGTTTTCTTTATGATCACCCTACATTGTTGCTTCTCACCGGGCACAGTAAATTAAATTAATTTCCTACAGTGGCCAGGATCTTAATTATCATTTGTTGAAGTGAAGCTGTACTCCTGGATTAGGCAATTTAGGATCTCCATGTGAGTCAAAGGAGTGGCTCACAACATAAGCATATAAGCACTGACCTAGAAAAGTATTTGTGCTGTGATAAACTGTACTGTGATAAACTTCAACCATGTTAAAAATTTTAAGAATTCCACTGAGAAAATTTGTGTATTTGAATATAAGGGCCACCTGGACCATGGCCATAATCTAACTGGCTTCATAACTAGTAAAATATTATGTTATTGTACATACAGTTACATCTTTTAATAATAAACAGAATAAAGAAATTCATATTTTAATTCTTGTAACTTCCATGCATACTCTATAACTGAAGGTAAGTGATTCATACTCTAGTGTAAGTAGTTTGCAACCCTCCTTTCCATTCTGGAAGACTGCAACGCAATTTCATAAAAGCAGTAACGTCATATAGATAGTTCTATGGTGCCATTATGGACTGTGATAGCTTTATAAAGCAAAAAATCAGGAAATTTCCTCTCTATATGTTGGGGTAAAAAGCAAATGTAATAACAAACACAGAGCAAACAAATAATGAAGTGAAACCAAGAAAGATAGCCAATAATGAAAAACGCATATAATTTCAGTACAAATTTTACCCAATATGTTTCACATTTGTTAGTAGTTTCTCCCTTTTAATTAATATTAATATTCTAAGTATTCTCCAAAAGAAGGTACTGAGGTAGCTTGATACAAATCTAAAAAAAAAAAGCATAGAAAGCAAGCTAAGAGTCAGTTTTATAATATTTACAATTTTTTCGCAATTTGCATTCATGGGGTCACAAATCAAAAATGTTCATGCCACAATAATGATTTTCATATAAATTGTCAAAATCCTCGTCACTCTTATAAACTTGATAAAAAAATCAAGAAAATTAACTAAAAATAATAAAAAAGGCACTTAATTTTTTTTACCAGTTCAAACGTCACTTAGGTACTGTAATTTATGGAAAAAAGATTCTGTTATGACCTGATACTAAAAAAAAAGGCTTCCTATATCTCCTAAAGAAACTACCACCATCCTTACATTCTGGTGTAAATTCAACATTGACTTTTACCTACTTTTCTTAGTTCAGTGTTGTAATATTGAACATACTGTAGTAATGAAAATAAATACTATGTTTTAACTTGTTTTCTCTAAATGATAAGCCTTATTTATCTGATCTTTTTGAGAGTTTGAATTTTAATAGGAACCCTTTCAGTTTATTTGGCAATCTTTCTATTAGCTTAAACAGGCAGTGTAAAACAGTGGTTCCTTAAGTAGATGCATAAGTGGACTAAAGTGGTTTGAGGTCTGGTGGCTTGACTTGTAACACTTTTTTTGTTACTGAGACAGCCATAGTGTCACTTGACATGGAACAAAAAAGAAAAAGCTGCTGACAGTCTGTTTGTCATAGCAAATAGTCATATTTTGTATTGTGTCTACCTCTTTGACCTCAAAACCCTGTATTTGTTGCCTTCAAGGGGCACACTGCAGCCACTGCCAACCAGTATTTGGGGGTTTTCAGACAACATTGCATTTTGGGGGAACAGTGCCTAAAACATGAAGGGGTTTGTTCCTCTGTAATGCGATCATAACTGCTTTGTGAGACACATAGTTCTTTTAGGGTTCTTTAGAATAGAATAGAATAGAATAGAATAATTTCAGTTCGAAGGGACCTACAGTAATCATCTAGTCCAACTGCCTGACCACTTCAAGGCTGACCAAAAGTTAAAACATAGTATTAAGGGCATTGTCCAAATGCCTCTGGTAGATGCCTGGCTCCTTAAGTTTAGGTTTTTGAAACACCAACTCTATCTATGTTTTTAGACAATTCAAATCATTTAATAATTTGGAATCCTCAAGCTTTTAAGTGAGGCTCTTGCTTTTTATCTTACCATTGTAATATGAAGTTAGATGCATGTCTGAGTAAATACATTTAATTAATGATGATTTACTCACTAAAGCTGAATAGGAAATGTTCCCATGTATTTCAGTGACAGCAATAATAAGCTTAGCTTTTTATTGTCCTTAGGTTTTGTACAAGTTGGATTCAACTGGAGTTTAAATCATGACAGATGTTTTGAAATAGACTATAGTAGCTAAGAACAATATAAGCAAAAATTTTGTATTCCTAAGGTGCTTCTCATTAGGTCACTTACATTAGAATACATCTTCTTCCCATTTTCAGAAATGAATTTCTTAATACAGGAAAACTTGAGAGCAGTTTGTGTAAGAAATTACCATCCTGACCATTTATGTCATGTACTCATGTAGTATGCTGCTACAGTACAGAAAATTGCATTGAAAAATTTATATTAATATACTTTGCCCTAAGGATAGTTTGATGGATCCAGATTTTATTAAAATCTTTAAAGTGTCTTTGTGACCTATGAGATTTTATATTTAATCTCTAGGATTTGTTTTCATATGTAGGTTTCATAATCACTTCTGTCATTTATGCATTGTATAATCTAATTTTTAGTACTTACAGAGCATTTTAATTGCCCTACATAATTCCTGATCGCATACAGTTTCTCAGAATAACTGCTAGAATGGATGAAGGCATATTGTTAATAATGCTTGTATAAGTAAGATCAGAGGAAAGTAAAATGGACCTTTTGTGAAAGTTATATAAATAGTTTATTTACATTGTGAAAAATGTGCTTTAAATGTCCTAATTAAAGATATGGGCCAACATTTCTCTAACTGTAATTGATCTTTGAACTACTACTCAGACTGGATAAGTCTGGGTGTTTTATAGTGGATTTGTTGTTGGTCTGGAAGAGGGTGTATAATCTAAAAGTTTGTCTATTTGTGTTGGGAACAGTGTTAATAGCTGGTATTGCTTTTCTCACATTCAACTTCGGGCTATATTAGAGAAAAAGGAAATCTATTTTTAAATTTTATAAAAATAATTATACTGTAAGCTAAATTTAAATTTTTCTATCTTGGAAAGATAACCTGACTGCAAATGGCAGTTGATTTTAGAATTTCCATATCCTAGTTTACACTACTAAATCATACACACTTTCTGATCATTAAAAGTCTGTATGACATAGTTAAGTCCAGTAAATTATTCAAGCATAATGAAAATAAAATATACAATAAAATTATGTTTAATAATGTGCTTTGAAATTCTTTCTGAATGAGATGGAGGAAGAAGAAAATGGAGATCAAATCATTGTCTCATAGAGATTAGTATGGCTCAGATTACTTCAATGTTTTTTTGCTGATTTATACCAGCTGAAGTGCTAGCCTGCTCACTGACTTTTCAAAATCACAGCTGGTTTATTCAAACCATTTATTTCTCCTCATTCATCCAATTTTAGCTGTATTGTGTTCACACTATTCTGAAATTCAGTGGAGTTTTTTCAAATTTCAGTTATCAATTTAGGTTTCACGCTAAATAAATGCAAAATCCATCATGGCAAGGAAAACCCTGATAATTAATAAAGTTGGTTCATCATGGTGAAATTTACAATATGTCATAAGTGTTCATCTAAAACTTATGTATTGTTTCAGGAACAATGTGCCAAAAGAACGTATATGGGCAATCTCATTAAAGGTCTCATAATTTTTGTTATTTAGAATGCATATATGACATTCTGTAATGTCCCAGTGGCTATAGGAGATAAGAAATCAGTTACAATATCACAGAATGAAAACTATTATTTTTACTCAAAATTATGTAAAACAAAAATCAGTTTCTGAGCTCTGTGTGGGTGTGTACATATATATATATTTATGTTTACAATATATATTATTAAGTGGATTTTTAGATACCAGTGGGAGGTCTGTCATTACCTTGAGTGATTATAAAATTTCACCCCAGTGTCAAAGACTTATCAGAATGCCTGAAAATGTATCTCTGTGCCAGAATAAAATGCCTTGGAGGATTTCATGTGTTTAAAAGATTCATGGAGTTTGTTCAAGAATGATTAAGTGACTATGCTAAATAAATAGTATTTATTTATGTATGACGAGGTAATCTTGTTCATGCCCTCAGGCTAACGAAAGCCAAGTTAAGAATACATAAAGTAGTTATACACACAGTGTAAAGGGATTTGAGGGTCATTGGCATCTATTTGAACATCGTTCAGTAGCCCTGAAATATCAGTTCCCAGGCCAAATTCTCACTCCCTAATACACAGTTGCTACCTTTTTTCCTCCTTTCCTCTGGCTAAAACTGTAATGTCAGCCCCATCACATTATTAAGCAATGAGGTTTTTTGTCATGTTCTAGATTGTTTTCATTTATGTTGGTAGCATCTTTTAAGTTGCGCTCTTATTCAGATCTCTTACAGATACTCTTACAAAATATCCTCTTTCTATTCAGTTTCTACTGCTAGGTATTGATTTAAAAAACATTATAAGATGAATTGAACTGGTATAATTAATACACAGTGACAGAGTAGAAGAGGGGGAAAAGTGGTAGAGGAAAAGAAAAAGAGGTAGAGAAAGAAAGGACAAAAGAGTGCTCAGATGGCAGCAAGTAGATCACTGCAAGGATATGTTTACAGAGATGTAGGAAAAAAGACAATGAAAGAAGGAAAAAAGACTATGAAGGAAGGACCTAGAAGCTAGCGAATGTGAAGACAAGATCAGCTGAAAACATCTAGTGAAGACAAGCTCAAGTATGAACAAATTATGTAGAATTGATCCAGTTTTGAAGATTAAACAAAAAGATGAGAGAAAAAGGAAACTGCACATTTTGGCCAGAATAGCATTTTGGAAGTTGAATACATGAAGGAAATGGGAAAAAAAAAGAAGAAAAAGGCATCAAAACTTGAGAGTTTATGATTCCACAGACATCAACTTCTGGGCCAGTGTACTTAAAATTTATATGGAATGGAGAGTAGCAAGTAAGCAAAAAGTTTGCTGTTATAAATTAATTAATTTGCTGAAATAAAAGGGAAATAAAAAATTAAGCCTACTGCAAAGAGTTTTGGTAAACTTTGAAATTAAGGATTGAAGAGCAGTAAAAAGGCAGATGAAATTCAATATAATTAAATGTAAATCAGTATGCATTAAAAAAATAAAATTGATATCCACTGTCAGGAAAAAAATCTTGAAGCTATGAGAGAGAATTGTATGAAACACCAGGTCAGAGCTCAGAAGCAATCAAAAAAAAACATAATCAAAAGTTAGAAAATAAGTAGAGGGTAGATCATTCACTGTATATTCCAATACAAGATCAAGGAATATTGATTAAATTGTCAGGCAGCAGGGCACCTTTTCACATATCATTTGGAATGCCAAAAGTTTGTGGAGGTTCAAAAAGCAGAGAGATGCATTAATAAAAGAATACATACTAACTGAATAGGAAATCTGACATATTAGCTTTGATCCAGTTCCAGTTCTATGGTGAGGTCTTTTACTGGAGAAGTTTAGTTAAAATGCTGCAAGAACTGAACTGTCATGGAGTCTGCTTGGACCCTGTACCAAAGACCAATCAGTAGTTCTTTATTACACTTACCTTATCTCCTTTTTCTTCTCTACCATATTGAAATGGCTACTCAGGACAGAAGGAAGTCAAATGCTTCTCTGACACTTCTGATGCTTGAACTTTGTAGTATAAATGTGAGACAAAAATACAGTAGCAAACAGCTAAGATTACATATGTATTATCACAAAACCGTAAAAGCTTTATTTCACTCAGTAAGAAGGTTGCTGAACAGTTTATTCCAGTTAATGAGTTCTTGGCAAAGTTAGAGGCGAAGTTAAAGTTTTTTTCAACCCTATCTCATACCACTTTTCAGTTGTTGAAGTTGTTACATGGATAGTCCTGGTTTTTTTCATTTTTATGTACTTTGTCAGACTCCCAACAGTTCACTCTCATAGGCTGTATATGGTAGAACAATCCACAAGGAAGATACTCCTGTGTCTAATTAGTGACTTTTACTCAAAATTGATTCACGATGGTAAGAAATAATGTGTCATTCTCTAAGTATTTCTGAAATAATACTCTTCAACCCTCAGTCTGTTACTTCAGCTGCGTAACCAGTTCAAGTTAACTAAAGAGCTCATTTTGTCTTGCAGTGGAAGTGTGTCTTATTGCCATGAATCGTCTCTAAAACTCTTTGGGAATGTGTTCATCTTTTTCCCCTATGAAAATGTCATTTTGGCAAAAATAAAACCTTTTTGGAGGATTATTTTCATTGGAAAAGTGTTTCTTACATCCAGACTACAATTTCTAGCCAAATTTGTGGAAAAATAAACCCAGCTTACACTTCCTAATTGTCCATAAGACTCCAGTGAGGTTGGTAAAACACTGGGTTCAGTTCCTGCATTATAGTAAATGCCACAAACACTGGGCTTGCCATTATTGGGAAGTGTCTTCTCTGTTTTGTCATGCTTTGCCACATTGTATAAATAATTAATTGTTTATTGGCCCAAAGTAGTGCAGTAATATGAGGCAATGGCTAAGAGGTTCATTGGTCAGCTAATTTAGGTGAAATTTAGTTCCAGATCCCCTCATGCCATTTTCCTGTATTATTCTGTTTCTAGAATACACTGAGGATGATTCTTAGACATGTTTATAACAAAATTAAATGTATCATTCATGTATTTAAATGGTTCAGCAAATTTCCAAACACTTTGTGAACATAGCAGAACATTCCTACTAACAGCAAATTAGGAACTTGATGAACTTTGAAATACACCTGCTTGCTATTCATTTTTCCTAGTAGTTGTGACTGATCACCTGAACCTCAAGGTGTTTTTTTTCTGCTTTCTAACTTACTGACAGAAGCTTTTTAAGCAGAAAAAATAGCATCTGTACATCCCACTGAATTGTCATTGTGCATTCATTCTACATTTCATGAACATCTGGGCATGCCATGCACGTTGAAAATATTTATCAGTAATCATCCAGGTACTTAGGAGTGTAATAAAATACCTGCAGACTGAACTTTTTACTCATGAATATATGAAGGAAGAATGTTTGTATTATTCAAACAGGTCCATCCATTTCCAGAAAGCAAGCTCTACTTTCTTAACCAAGCATAGATCAAGAGAAATGTTTGGCTATTGTTACTACACAGACAGCAAAAAAGCTACTAAATGTCAACAGAGGATTTTGGACTCCAGGGTCTAGGTTAATTTTCCCAAGGCAAAGAAAGTTGTCTTTATGCTGTTAGAACTTTTCTGGGTAGCACTGATCCAAGTACCAGTGTCAGCTACATTCTCAGTAGGTGTGATCCACCATGTGGATCTCCAGAAAGAAATGTTAACAGCGCTGCAAGTAATATATGGTCTTTACTATATAAATATAAAACCATCACTTTTCTTTATGCAGCCTTACATTAACAGAATCAGAAAATTATGACTTAACTAAAGCTTATGGGAAAAGAAGTTTTCTTTGTTATTTACATCAATGAGGACAAAATCTCAGCTTTCTGGAGGAAATAGCTAAATCAAACATTTCTCATGTAATTTATGTTTAGTGTTTGATAGAAAATGTAGCTGCCTTTTTTTCCTCTAAAAGGTGGGCTGTCTAGTAAGACTGTTTACCTTTTGATTTACTGTGGTTTTCTCTTGTAATTTACTCTAAGATGAGTTGTCCAAGAGCCGTGCTTGGTACATAAAGGAGAATGGGAAAAGAGGAAATTAAACTAGATCTTTTATCAGTCAGTACAATAGCATGTATACACAAAAATACTTTGAAATTTTGCCAGAATATTTTTAACAAAATAAAGATTTTGTTTTTCAACAGCTCTAAGTTTCCATGGAGAAAAGAGATGTTAGGAAATAATTTTGGTATTGTCAAAATCTGTTTTCCATCAAAAAACAATGTTGAGAAAAATATTAAATTTAGCCTGTTTCTAAAAATAATACTAGAATAAACTGAAGTTTTAATACTGGAAGAAACTGAAGTTTTCTCAATACTTATTGCAATCCTTTGTCTTTGAAAAGTGTATTTTCAAAACATGAAAAACAGCTAGGATCCTTGAATCAATACTGTGCTTCGTATCACAAGAGTCAAGAGGCTAATGAATTTCAGCCAACTGGTTAAATAGAAATATTATTTATTTCTCCTAGATCTGTCTATAAGGTATATCAGTAGAGGACCAGCTACTCTTCTGTAACATTTCCATCTTCTTGGTCATTTCCTTGGTGAATTGTTGTCTGTGAACCTTCGGTTATCTTTAAAAATGTGTCCTAATGATCACAGCCTAGTATGAGCACCTACATTCTATCATAATTTTCAGTTCACTTAATTATCTTACTACAAACTTTGTATGCTAAACAGAAATGTTCAGCTTGGCCTTGATCCTGCTTCCTTATTTTTTTTTATTTTGCCTAATATCCTCATAGTATGCAAAAAATTATAATGGGCAAATTTTAATACAGCCTTCAATACTTCTCTCTTGCTTGAATTTGAATATTTCTATGAAGAATAAACTGATCATTTATACTCAAAATATTTATGCCAGTTAAAATGAAATATGCAGCTGCTGTGGCAAGGAAAACTATTTTCATATAACTTGGAACCTGCTTCTACAGATCTTCTCTGTCGGTCAGAATATTAATTTCAGTGTTTCTATTTATCTTTGCTGCTTATGCTAGGAAACTTTTCAGTGAAGTGGACTCTAACTAAATGCAGTGCGGGTGATCAGCAGTAAACTACAAAATTGCCATTGGTTTCAGTGTGTGTAAAGTGGGACAAAAATCACAGACCACTGATAGGCCTTTTAGTGACTAGGCAGTTGGGCCTTATTTTGTAAGCTTTATTCAATCTGTGAAGTCAATCACTGCCAAGCACATGATCAGTATAAATAATAATCCCTTCCGTGTGAATGTTGCTTCTACTGGCATTCTTATCAAGGTCTCTGTCGAATTTTGTCCTTGGAGTATCTCTAGTTCCAACTACCCAGTCATAATTTAGAAATAATTATAGATAACACTTGGCAGTATGAAAGAATGGATTGCTGATATTTTCCAATAGAAAGTAGAAAAAAGCAAGGTATAAATATGTGAACGGTTCCATATAAAATATATGAAAAAAATAAATTTGTTGTCATGGCAACCTTTTTCCATTGACAGAGAGGAAATATGAGGATGAGAAACATATGCGGTAAAAGATATAAGACTTAAAGTAGGCACAAGAGAAATGTAAGAATAACATGACCAGTGCATTCCACACAGCTAATCAGGCAAATTGCCAGATTAATCTTTCTTTCCCTCTTTGTCCCTTAATGAAATCTCATTTGTTTTTGAGAGAAAATAGCTTTGTAAAACTGTTTCCCATCCAACTAGAAACAAAGCCAAGGGTGAATACAAAGCTTTAGACATGAAGTACAGATGAAGGAAGGCTCCGTTTTAGAAATTCCAGCCAACATCCTTCTCGCCAACCTTTTCCCTTCAGTCTTGCTCTATGACTTTCATCTTGTCTGGAAAAAAAAAAGCAACATTCTGTGTTTTTTCTTTCTGTTCATACTGAGTCATACTGTTACCAAGCATCTGTTGCAGAAGTGAGGCACAGTTCTAATATTGAGATGTTTCTAACTTTTTGTTAGAATTTCTGATGGTATTGTGTGTAGTAATGTTGTGAAATCCATGGGTTTATGCCTTTCCAGTTTCACCTAGTTTCAGCTCAATGAGGTTTCACATAAACCTCAGAAGTTGAAAATCTATTATGTCATTCCAGTGCACTTGCTAGTAAATAAGACCATGCATTCTCAGACTTGATACAAACATAACTAGTAAATTGGGCAAATATATGGTAATTCAAAGCATATTCAAAATTAAAAAGATTTGTATTACAATGAGAATAAATCTTTTCCCACCAGAGGAGCTGAGATATTTAATTACTCTCTGCTTTTTTGGAATGAAATGAAAAGTTGGCTTTACATGCATTCAAAAGGCCTTCATCTCTACCTAACTAGATAATGTGCAATACAAGAAAGGCAGTCAATGAAGTTGTTAAAGCTGTTGTTGAAGCACTGGGCTGGGATTAAGCACGTAGACTGAGGAGCTGTCTACTGTGGATTTGCTGTGAGACCCTGGTCAAATGACATAGAGCCTGCAATTAAACGTAACTTGTTTAGTTCTGTTAACCTACATTGGTATTGGATGAGGCTGCAAATACATTTACTTCAGGTCCCAGTTTATAAAAAAGACAATGATTATATTGTCGTACAACAGGAGCTATTGCTAACCTAAGTTCATTAATAGCAGTATTTTGATACGGCTATACCAGACCAGACCAAACCAAATTCCACCTAGCCCAGTTGTCTGTGACAATAGCTAGTAATACACGTCTAGAATCAATACAAGAACAATCTGATAGTGGTACCTTCCAGGAATATTTCTGAGCCCTGCAACAGTCTACATCTCAGAGATTTAATGAGGCAGAGCTGCTCTACTTATGTAATAGCTCAATGATTTTGTCCAATTGCTTTATTGTATGAATTTTCAACAACATCCTGCAGCAAGAAGTTTCACAGTTAAATAATCAGATTTGTTGTCTCTTTTTCTTTGTTTTGTTTACTGCTTTTAGTTAATGCACCATAATTCTGTTGGGATAGAAGGTAAATATCAGTCACTGTTCATCCTCTCAGAATCACAGAATCATAGAATTGTTTGGGTTGGAAGGGACCCTTAAAGGTCATCTAGTTCCAACCCCCTTGCCATGGGCAGGGACATCTTTCACTAGATCAGATTGCTCAAAGCCCCATCCAACCTGACCTTGAACACTTCCAGGGAGGGGGAATCCACAGCTTCTCTGGGCAACCTGTTAGAGTGTCTCACCACCCTCATCATAAAAAATTTCTTCCTTATATCCCATCTAAATCTACCCTCTTTCAGTTTAAAACAGTTGCCCTTTGTCCTGTCACTACAGGCCTTGGTAAAAAGTCTCTCTCATGCTCCTCATCATTTTATAAAACTTTATCTTCTCTAGCAAGTGTTAGTATAGTAAAGAGATAGGAACCTAGACTAATAATGTAAGGATGGTGTTTATGCACATTTCTATTAATAATTTATGAAGATTTTATGGGTTTTTCAAAACACATTATTTTAAGTTCTGCTCACTGTCTGTTTTGAAGTCCAGGTCTACAGAGCATTTTCCCAGATGGATATAATGCCAACTTTTGTAGTATTAATCAGTATCTGTGCTTATCTAAACTCCAATTCAAAATTTTTATCTCAAGAAATTGGAATTCTGATTAGTGATGTGTAAAAGTACTGTCATCAGTCACTGTGGGGAAGAAAAAAAAGGACATAAGGAAAGTAGAGAGGAGGATTAAGTGAAATATCCTTATGTTACAGAAGGTCCAGTGGATGCTGAAACTTTAATATATGCAAAACTAGACCCAGGATTTCTTTAGGATCTTAGTTCTGTAGATTTTGAAGGTGATCCCCTCCCTTAGTTTGCAGAGTTGCATAGGACTTGCCCACAGGGTCCATATGTGATATTCACTGGCTTGAGATACAGATGGAAGTTGAAGACCTGTGGGACCTAGTTAGAACATCTGGGGAGTCATTCAAGAAGTCTCAGTCCCTCTTTATGACACTGGTGCCACGTAGAGCTGTGAAAAGAGGCATAGTCTGTTTTCCATGGTGTATCTCAGTGCTGTGCTGCTTTGACAAAATACGGCAAACTCCACAAAATCTTAAGTCCCCAACCCACTCCCCATAAAAACTATCCTGTCATGGTTTAACCCTAGCCAGCAACTAAGCACCACGCAGCCGCTCACTCACTCCCCCGCCACCCAGTGGGATGGGGAAGAAAATCAGGAAAAGAAGTAAAACTCGTGGGTTGAGATAAGAACAGTTTAATAGAAC
>JANHGO010000001.1:51632761-51652992 GCA_024606505.1 Aquila spilogaster
AAATACAATTCTTGCTACAACTTAAGATTGCAGAAACAGAAAGAGAACCTTAGCAGCAGCCAGGAACAAAAAGACATAATATTGGAAGAAAACAATGTTCCATAATTCTCCTAAATTTTGGTCCAGTTATATTATGCTGTGAAAGGAATTACAACAGTAATGAGCACTTTCCAGATGTAGATAACTGTCATTGTATGTTCTGTCCTTCAAAATGTTCTATAAAATTTATTATAACTGATATTTTGAGGAAGATTAAAAATGAACATCTTAACTAAGTTAAAAGAGGAAAATAATTCATAGGTTTCAAAGTAATAAGATATTCAAGGGAAAAACAGATTTTCATATAAATTTTTTGTAATTTTTACAACACCTTCACATGGGAGTTTTTTCTGACTGAGTGTATTCTGATTCTGTAATTTCAGAAATAAATATAAATGCATATCTAAGTCTGTGATATACCATGAGAACTGTCCAATTAACTAATGAACATAAGTCTGAATGAAGCATCATATTAGTAACAAATAAGGATACACTGAAACAGAGGCTATTTATAAGTAACATTTTAATTGCTATCTCAACCACTTAACAGTTCTGCTCTTTTCAAACTAATGAATCAATTTGTTTCTCCTGTCTTCAGTTTATGGGACAACTTTATAGAGATAGAAAATAGGATAGGCTTGGATATAACCTGTTGTGAATATAAAGGATACACAAACAACCACAGAAGGGACATTAATCTTGAATTTGATACGCAGTTTCAATTTAAAGAAAGTTCATAGATATATTTTGAACTCCAGTAGTGAGAATTATCCATTCCTCATGCAGGACTTGTAATGAGAGCAGCTGAATGCATCTTCAATGAGAAGCCCTCCTCCCGAAGCAGTGTATGGTAGATAAACCTATGTAATGTGTGTTTAATAGACAGCTGGTAGCGCTGACGGGAGGCAAGGTAAGAAGGATGCATGAAAATATGTGCTTATTTATTTAACTAATCAGGTAGATGCTTCAAAACATCAAACTTTTTGTTTGAAAAGCAGAACTGTTAGGATTAGTAGAAACTTGTTATGGGAAAATATAGCTTTTGTAGTGGTGAAAAAGCAGCTTTTCTTAGGAATTAGCTGCAGTCAGATGCCTTTTAACTGTATCTTTAATGATTTGCCAGATATTAGAATTTTTTTTACTAATAAACATTTTATTACCTTGGAAATCTTGAAGACTTTTAGAAGGATAAATGACATGCAGTTTATTTTCTCTGGAAGATACCTTACAAAAATAGTGAGATTTAAGTCTCTGACTAGGAAAATTGTTTATACTTCTATGTAGGGATGATAAATTTAATATATCATGATATTTTCTAGGCACCGAAAACAAAGTTTTTAAGTCAGCATCCTGAGTTATCTGGAGCAGCACTATTTACTTATTGATACAAGCTGTGCTAGTTTCTTCTTTGACCACTCTATCTGATTTGTCAAACACAGATATATCTATTTTCTTTATGACTACCATGGATTGTAACTTTTCCCCAGGCACAGTAAAGAAAATAAATTTCCTTACAGTGGCCAGGTTATACATCTTATTTATTATTTGTTGAAGTGAAGATGTAATCTTAGATTATACAAATTAGGATCTCCATGTGAGACAAAGGAGTGACTCACAGCATAAGTATAATACAAGCACTGACCTGGCAAAGTAATTGTGCTGTGATAAACTTAAACTATGTTGCTAATTATATGGATTCCACAGAGAGTTTCCATATATTTGGATATAAAGGCCACGTGGATCATTGTCATAAATCTAACTGGCTACATTAACTACTAAAATAA
Organism: Aquila spilogaster; assembly: GCA_024606505.1. NCBI lineage: Eukaryota > Metazoa > Chordata > Aves > Accipitriformes > Accipitridae > Aquila > Aquila spilogaster. The sequence goes on from JANHGO010000001.1 coordinate 51,634,585, forward strand.
TACACTGCACATATAGTTACCATTTTTCATAATAGGGTGAAAAAATTCAAATTTTATTACTCGTATGTTACACAGTCTGCAACTAAAGGTAAATAATTCATATTCAGCAGTGAAAGGAGTCTGTAATTCTCCTTTCGGTTCTAAAAGATTTCAACTCAAGCTCATAAAACCAGTATAATAACTTACATGCCTCAGTGGTGTCATTGTGGATTGTGATAGATTTATTAAGCAAACAAATAACATAGTGAATCCATGAGAGAGAGCCAATAATGAAAAACATTTAATTTCAGCACTACATTTATCCATTACTTATTTGGTATTGGTTTGTAGTTTCCTCAATAAGTATTAATGTTCTAAATATTCTTGAAATGAAACTGCTGAGATAGTTTTATACTAAACATAAAAAAAAAAAAAGTGGGAAGTTTGCTAAGAGTCAGTTTTATGATACTTAGTCTGATTTTTTTTTGCAGTTTGCATTTGTGGCATCACAAGCTGAAAATGTTCTGCCAAAATAATGATGTTCAAATACATTGTAAAAAAATCTTTACATTTCCTATAATGAACTTGATAAAAATAAAGAAAATAAGCTAAAAATATAAAACACTTGTAACCATGTAAATCAGGAATATATTTATATACTTAATATAGTATCTGAAATAGCTTTTTTTACAGCTTCAGAGATGAGTTAGGTGCTGCAATATAAGGAAGAAGGATTGTGTTCTAAATTGATGTTTAGAAACAGAATTCCTAGTTCCCCTAAAGAAACGCTGTCCTTACGTTCTTGTGTATGTTTGACTTTTACCTAAACCTGGTACAGTGTTCTAATATTGAACACAGTCTAGTAGTCAAAACAATTACTGTTTAAAGTTGTTTTTGGTAAAATAAGAAGCCCCGTTCATCTGTTCTTTTTGGTAGTTTAAGACTTTCTAGGAAGCCTTTCAGTCTATTTGGCAACCTTTCTAATTGTTTAAATGCTTAATTGTGCAGTATAAAACAGTAATTCCTTAAGTGGATGCATAAGTGGGCTGAAGTGGTTGGAGATCTACTGGTTTGGGTTGTACAACTTTTTCTTGCTGCAACACCCGCAGTGTTACTTGACCTAAAAGAAAAAATAAAAGTGGAAATACCTTCTGACAATCAGTTCATCAAATCAGATCACCACATTTTGTATTTTTTCTTTCTCTTCAACCTCAAAAACCTGTATTTGTTGACTTCAGGGGTCAATTTTTGTTCTTTTTGTGTGTTTTTTTTTTTTTTGGTTGCATTTTGGGGGAACTGTTCTTAAACACAGGGATTTTCTACTTTTATTGTGACCATTACAACTTTGTAAGACAGTTCTCTTGAGGTCTTCTCTCCTTAACTTCAAGCTTTTGAAACAACTGTATCTACATTTTTAGGCACTCCAAACTACTTAATTTGGAAGCTTCAAGCTTTTAAAGAGGGGCTCTTGCTTTTTATCTGAACGTTGTATAACAAATCTAGGTGTGTGTATGAATAAGTAATTTAAATTTGTTAATTTACTCACTAAAGCTGAATCAGAAAAGTTCCCAGCTATTTCACTGGTGTTAAGAGTGAGGTTTGCTTTTTATTGTCCCTGTTTTTTTTCCATGACTTTTATTCATTTGGTGTTTAAATTGTGACAGATATTTTGAAATAAACTGTAGTAGTTAAGCATAATAGAAGTAGATTTTTTTACTTTGTATTCATTAAGTGCTTCTCATTGTCACTGACATTAAAATACATCCTATTCCCGTTTTCAGAAATGAATTTCTTAATACATCAAAAGTTGAGTGAGAAGTTACTGCCCTGACCATGTGTGTCATGTATTCATGTTTTATGCTTCTATAGCATGGAAAGATGCATGGAAGGTTTTATATTAATGTACTTTGCTCTTCGAAAGTTTGATTGATCCACATTTTATTAAAGTCTTTGAATTTTATAATTCATTTCTAGAATTCATTTTCCTGTGTTTGACTCTTGTAATTTTTATGCTGTATAATCTGTTTTTTATTACGTATATACGTTTAAATTGCCCTACAAAATTCCTGACCATGCACAGCTTCTCAGGATAACTGCTAAAATGGATAAAGAAATATTAGTAATGCTTGTTGTAAGTAAGGCTAGAGGGAAGTCAAATGGAACTTCTACGAAGCTTAGATAAATAATTTGAGTAGTAGGATAAAATGTATTTTAATTGTCAAGCTCCTAAAAATACGGGCCAAATCGAGATATGGTTAATATTGGGGTCTCTCATCAGACTGGATTTTTCAGGCTGCATTGTGGTGGGTTTGGTGTTGGTGTAGCTGTGTTTGGAACAGTACTAATAGATGTTTTCTTTTCTCAAATTCCATTTCAGAGTATGTTAAGAAACAGAAAATGTATTTTAAAATCTTATAAAAATATTTAATTATAGAATTTCCAAATGCTGGCTGATGCTATTTACCCATACAAGCTTTTCTGATAACTATATGTATGCATGACATAGCTGTATCCAGCACATTGCTCAAGCACAAAGAAAATGGAATATGTAATAAAATTTTATTTAATATTCTGCTTTGAAATTCATTCTTAATGAGACAGAGACAAAAGAAGGATCAAATCTTTGATATACGAGGGCTGCTCTGAAAGTATTGCCTCTTTTTTTTATGTTGTCCCACAACATCAGAGGCAGATGGTGGTGATACAGCAGTAGGGGTTGAATCTTCCCGCTAATATTCAGTTACATTTTGTTGCCATGTGACAGATGGCAACAGAGGGGCAGTCTGACAGAATAGTATCTGGCATGGAAACACATACGAAGAAAAGATGTGTCATTGAATCCCTCAATGTGGAAAAAATGTAACCCATTCACATTCATCACTTGCACATTTATTGAAACCAACCAGTGGATGTGAGTGCATTGAGGTAGTGAGTGGCGCATTTCAGCAGTCATTACATTAACTGTGGGACAACTCCAGTGGTGCACATTTTTAGTAGCATAGCCCACAAACTCTTGTTCATTGCTGGCAAAAAATAGTAGTGATGTTTATGTTGAAAAATGGTGCTTTGCAGCTGAGAATGTACTCTATCAAATAGTATTATTTTGCTCTTTGTATCTTTTGTAGTTTCCTTGGAAACAAAGAGAAGGCATTACTTTTGGAGCAACTTACATAGATTATCTTCAGTCGGATGATTTCCATGGTTTTTCACTGATATGTACCAGCTGAAGTGCTGACCTGGTAAGTGAGTTTTCAAAATCACAGCTGACTTATTAAAACTGTTTATTTTTTCCTTATTCATCCAATTGTAGCTCTTCTGTATTTACATGATGATGAAATTCAGTGGCATCTTCTCACATTTCACCATTTCTAATTTAGATGTCAAAGCAGGTAAGTGCAAAACTTGTAACGGCAAAGGAAATCCTAACAACAAGTAAAATAAAGTTTCATCATGGTAGAGTTTACAACGCATCACCAGCGTTCATCTGAAACTGGCATACTATTCCAGGGTGCCAGAAGAACATATATGGATAACCTCATTAGAGGTCACATCATATTTATTATATGTTAGTAATCAGAGGTTTTGAAGCCAGTAGGAGGTCTTCCGTTAGCTTGAGTGATGCCAAAATTTCATCCCAGTATCACTGACTTATCAGAATGCCTGGAAATATATCTCTGTGCTAAAATAAAATGGCTTGGATTTCTGTGCTTATGAGGTTTGTTTAAGAATGATTGACTATGCTAATTGAATACTACCTATGTATGATGAGTTAATCTTAGCCATGCTCTCAGGCTAATGGAAGTCAAGTTGAGAATACATACAGCAATTACACATATAGTGTAAATAGGTTTGAGGGTGATTGCCGTCTATTTGAACATTGTTCGGTAGCCCTGAAATACCAATTCCCAAGCCAAATTATACTTCATTAACTGTCCCTTTCCTTAATACAGTTTTTCTTGTCATGTTGCCACCTTTTTCACTCCTGACTAAAATTCTTCTGGCAAAGTCAGAAGCAAAGTTAAAATTTTTCCAACTTTTATCTCATAGTACTTTTCATTTTTAAAGAAGTTATATGCATAGTCCTTGTTTTGTTCATTTTTATACACTTTGTCAGAGCCCCAGGAGTTCACTGTCAGAAGCTGTATGTGGTAGAACAATCCACAAGGAGGATGTTTTGCTGATCAGTGATTTTTGTTCTATATTGTTTCGTGTTGGTAAGAAACATTGTGTCAGTCTCTAAATGTTTCTGAAATAAGAGTTTTCAACATTCAGCTGCTGAAGCAAGTTAACTAAAGAACTCATGTTTATCTTGCAGTGTAAGTGCAGCTTATTGCCATGAATCATCTACAAAATTGTTTGGGAACTTGTTCGTATTTTTCCCTTAAGAAAAAGTTATTTTGGCAAAAATAAAACCTTTTAGAAGAGCATTTTCTTTGGAAAAATATTTCTTAGATCCTGACTACAATTTCTAGCCAAATCTGCAGAAAAGTAGACATCCTAATTCTCAATAAGACTCAAATAAAGCTGTTAAAATACTAGGCTGTTGTATGGCAAAAGCTACAAAAGCTGGACTTGCTGCTGTTTGGGGGCCTCTTTTCATTGCCATTTTGTCCCACGCTATAAATAATTACTTATTCCTGGCCTAAAGTAACACAGTAACGTATGACTATAAGGTTCATCAACCGGATTACTTACGTAAAACTTTCCTATGTTACTCTGTTTATGGAACACAGTAAGGATGATTTTTAGACATTAATAATATATTTAATTTTGATTTCAAATATACATTTAAATGATTTAACAGATTTCCAAACACTTTTTGAACATGGCAGGATATTCCTACTAACCACAAGTCAGAAGCTTGATGAACTTTTAAGTATACTTGTTTGCTATACATTACTCTTAGTAGATGTGACTGGAATATCAAGCTGCTTTCTGACTTAGTGATAAATTCTCTTTAAGCACCTATACATTCCACTGAATTTTCATTGTCTGTTCATTCTACTCCATAAACATTTGAGCATGTCAAGCACATTGAAAATATTTACCAGTAATAATCATAGTACTTAGGCAATAAAATGCTTTCCAACTCTTCTTAAGTATGTGAATGAGGATTGTTTCTATTACTCTACTTGTTAGAGACCCATGATTTCTTATCCAAGCATAGATCTAGAAAAATATGTTTGGCTATTGTTATTACACAGATGTCAAAAAGCTACTAAATATTGACGGGAAGTCTTAGACTTTAGTGTCCTTGTGTCTGCCCCAGCTACATAAAGTTTATTTTATTCTGTTAGAACTTTCCTGCATATCACTCACCCAAGTACTAGTGTCCGCTACATTCCAACTTGTGACTGCACCATATAGATCTCCAGGAAGAAATATTTACAATGATGTAAGTGATATATGGCTTGATTACGTAAATGTAAAATCATTACTTTTCTTTAGGCGGTTACATGTCCACAAAATCATAGAATTATTGAGTTAACTAAAGCTTGCTGGAAAACAAGGTTTCTGTTATTAATGAAATAAATTCAGCTTTCTGGAGGGTAGTAACTGACACAAATGTTTCTCATGTCGTGGCTGTTTAGTATTTGATGGAAAAATGTGTTTGCCATTTTCTGCTCTAAGTGTGGGCTCTCCAGCAAGATAATTTCCATTGTGATTCACTATGGCTTTCTCTAGTAAAGTAATTTTTCTCTAAAATAATTGTCTTGGTACATAAAGGTGAATGGAAAGGAAGAAATTATCTTTTATCACTGAGTACAGTAGTATATTATACACAAAAATACTTTGTAATTTCGTTTGCATGTATTTATTTTTAACAAAGTAAAGGATCTGTTTTTCAACAATTCTAGGTTACCATGGAGAAAAGAAACTTTAGGGAATAGTTTCAATATTGTGTTTTCCATCAAAACACAATGATGATAAAAATGTATTTTTTCTAAAAATAATTCTAGATTAAACATCTGTTTTTCCAGTTCATTGCTATTTGTTTTCTATAATGATCATAATTTCAAAACATGAAAGTTTTCTGTCCTGGGTTAAAATTTCTGCTTAGACAGGGGCATGTCCAGGCCTTTTGTACCACACTCTTTGGCATGATAACTATATCAGATACCAAAGGGGAGGTTCCGACTTGCCAAAGTGATGTAATTAGTGTATCCTTTGCAGTAGAAATTGACATTTGTATTACAATCTATTAGTGCCACGTACCAATTACTTGTGGGGTTACCACTCCCCCCTCTTCTAATAGCCTCCCCCATGGGCCAAGTGGACCGCACCACTTTGGTCCCACTTGCACTTCCCAAGGTCACTTTAACTTGTGGGTCGCTGGCTCTAGGTTCTCATGGACAGGGAGCAAAAGATCGTTTACTGTCCCAACTTGGGGTTTTAATAATGCATCATTTCCTTTAATTTCAATCCTGAGTGGGGTAGTCCAAGTGGTTTGTAATAGACACAGGGGCACTGAGTCGGCCATCTCTGAGTCTTTCACTTAATTCTCCCAGGATCTCATGCAGTCTCTTTGTCCACCCCTGCTGAGACTGGGAGTCAGTCCCAGTCAGAGCGGCCTTTAGAATGCCATTATACTGCTCTATAAGGCCTGCTCCTGTCTGATTGTAGGGCAGATGGAACTGCCTTCAATGTTTTGTTTTCTTTGGTCCACTTCTGTACTGTTGCACCCATAAAATGTGTTCTTTGGTCACTCTCAATGACCTGAGGAGTACCATATGTAGCCATTGGTTTGGTGAGTGTTTTGATGACACAGGATTGATTTCCTCGTGGTACTGGATAGGCCTGTATTAATCCGCTTGCTGTATTGATGTGGGTCAAGGTGTACCTGGCCTCTTCAGACTTAGGGAAGGGACCTACGCAGTTGACCTTCCATCTCTGTAAGGGGTTGTGTCCTCATGCGAGGTGAGCCCAACCAAACCCTTTCTGTATCACGCATACATCTATTTCAGCAGGGAGAGTGGAATCAAATGTACTGAGCGCCTATGTATGTTTGACAGCTATTTCTTGTTTCATTTGTCCCCAGTCCCACAACTGGCCTTTCTTAGTTTATACAGGGGCTGCAAGATCTTTGTGAGGTATGAAAGTTTTCCATTATCCCAAGATACCTAAGATTTCCTGTAACTGTTTCGCTGTGGTTGGTATTAAAAATGCTTTTACTTTGTCAATAATAGCATTAGGTAAGACTTTAGGAGTTATTTGTTCAGGTAAGACTAGAAACTTTAATTTTTTTGTGGGTTAATATATCACCCTTCCTCTTGCTGGTAGGGTAATAATGAGCCTAATGCTTTTTCAGGTGTTTCCAAAGAAGATGATATTAAGTCATCAATATAGTGATATAATTTGACGTCATCAGGTTTATTCCACCCTGCCAAATCATGTGCCACCAAATTATGGCCAAATGTTGGCAAGTGTACATATCTTTGGGGCAATATTGGGTACCACTGCTAGAATTGGTGGGGTTACTTTGTTTAGTTCTCTATAATCTGTGATCATCCACCAGGTCCTATCTGGGGAGTTATATGGGCTGTGCACTTGTCTTGTAATCCCTACTTTTTGTAGTTCTTGTATGTTTTAGTAATTTTTTCTTGTCCACCCAGGGGACTATTGTTTCATATAAGTAATCCAGTGCAGCTGAGGCAAACAAATGGGCTTGTGCTTCTCATAGCCCCACAGAACTGATTTCATTGCCTGGATACTGATACTTCTAAAGTGTAGGCTGAACTCTCCAATGTTGATTTGGAGAGTCAGCCCCCAAAATATGTCTATGCCCAATATATATTCCTGAATCAGTGCTATAGGCAGTTTATATTCCCAGGGAGGTAGACACAAACACCTAATTATAGTCAAGTTTGTGTTACAAGAATCATTTTTCCCCAAAATGCCCCTAAAATGACACGTATGCCTGGGAACTGCAATGGATTGCTATAAACTATGGATATTTTGGCTCCGATGTCTACCAGGGCCATGACTCATAGTATATATTTTTTGGAACCAGTATATTTTAAGTTCCACGTATAGCCTCCAGTCTCCCAAGGAGGTCATGACTCTCAGAGGACTTTGGCCCTCCCTTCATGCCATTATAATGTAGCTAGGCCTAGATCTGGTTCCACAGAAGATCTGGCAGTAGCCAACTGGGCTGCTTTGCATGTCAGGTTCTAGAACATCCTCCAGATTCTGTGGTTGGGTAGGAAATCTTTCTATTCTTTTTATACTCTCCTTTCTCATTGGGAAGGGCTTAAAATGTTGATTGTTATTAAGTTGTTGCCATAAATTTAGTAAAATGTGATTTGGTTGTTTATCGATTTTGTTAAATTGGACCCCAGCTTTGATTAGGTCATTCCACATTTACCAGCAAGATACTCTCACTGGCTCTGTCTGTGGAGCCCTTCGGATTGGTTTGCCAGGGTGAATTTCTCTAGATTCTACAAAGCATAGATTTTGTCGAGATCTTAAGCATTCTGTTTCTACTAAGTCAGCTACTATTTGTACTGACTGTTGGATTATTGTATCTGCAGCCATCAAAGAGATTAGAATGGCTATTAGAGCAAAACTGCTTCTGACAAGTTCTTCATGATACCTGGGGTGGAGAGGGGGTTAGGGTGACTCTGGTCACATGGGACGCACAGTTAAATTGTTTGCAACTGTGCTCCCTGGGCCAGCCATACCCCCTTTACAGTGTATTCAATCATCAGTTCAGGATGTGACCTAGCAGTTCCCTTGCGTGTTTTAACAGAAATACCCCTCATTTTCCCTATATCTGTCTAGAAGGTCTATCTGTAGAGCACCACCTACTTCTTAATTGTTCTTTAGCATTTCAAACTTTTTAGTCATTTCCTTGGTGGATGGTTGTCCAGGAAGCTTCTACTGTCTTTTAAGATGTGCTCTAACAATCAGCATAGTATGAGTACCTATGTTCTACCATAATTTTCAGTTCACTTAATTATCTTATTACAAACTTTCTATACTAAATAGAAATGTTCAGTTTGGTCTCGAACCTGCTTGCTTTTTTTTTTTTTTGGCTGATGTCTGCGATTTTTTTTTTTTTCATACAATGTAAAAAATCATAAAGGACAAAAATCAATCAGGACTTTTAGTGACTAGGCAGTTAGGCCTTTCTTTCTAAGCACAATTCAGTCTGTGAATTCAATGAATTCCAAGCACAATATCACTATAAATAATGATCAGAATGGATATCTCTTCTTCTGGCATCCTTGTCAAGGTAACTGTTTAATTTCTTCCTTGGTGTATCTCTAATTCCAACAACCAAATCATAATCTAGAAATAATTATAGATAACATTTGGCACTGTTAAAGAATGGATCACTGACATTTGCCAATGGGAAGTTGAAAAAGCAATATATAAGTGAACAGTTCCATATAAAATATATCAAACAATGAATTGTTGTCATGGCAACCTTTTTTTCCATTGTGACCAGAAGTAAATATGGGGATAAGAAACATATGCAGTAAGAAATGCAGAACTTAAAGTAGGCACAAGAGAAATTTAAGAATAACATGACCAGTGTATTCTGCTCAGCTAATCAAACAAATTGCCAGATTAGTCTTTCTTTCTATCTTGGTCCTTTAATGAAATCTCACGTGATCTTGAGAGAAAATTGTTTTGTAAAATTGTTTCCTATCCAGCTTCAAACAAAGCCAGGTGTGAATAAAGCTTCAGACATGAAGAACAAATGAAGGAAGGTTCCATTTTACAAATTTCAGCCAATATCTATCTATCTTGCCAGCCCCTTACCTGCAGTCTCGAAAAGGAACATTTTGTGTTTTTTTCTTTATGTTCATACTAAGTCATAGTGTTAGCACACATCTGTATAGAAGTGAGACACACTGAGACATTTCTATCTTCTTCATAGAGTTTCTGATGATATTTGTGTACAAAAATTAAGAAACCTGTTTTATGCCTTTCCAGTTTCACTGTTTCACTTCAGTTAAGTTTCACACAAACCTTAGAAGTTTAAAATCAATTGTATCATTCCAGCGCGCTTGCTAGTAAATCAGACCACACATGCCAAATTTATTCTATAAATAAGTACAATGAAGCACAGTTTGAAATAAACAGCTTGGTAGCTGTAATGAGTAGGCACGAATTCACCCTGTTATTTTTCAGTTAATTTTCCAAAGGTTACTGAAGTACATATACGTACATATATATCTCTTTTACATTTCCTGACTTGTTTGGTGAGGGATGCCTAGAAGGAACTGCAGTGCTATTATTGTTAAAATGATAAAAAAATTGTAAACTGTTGACCTCCTCTACTTGATTTTTTCTTACTGTCAAAAAGCTCGAGAGAAATGCCAGAAACCAAGAATTCATAATCCTGTGCTCAATTATTGCAAAGTGTAATGGCAGTGTTGGAACATGAATAAGACAGAAATAGAAGTTGTATAAACAACGCAGCTGACCTCTTTTTTTATCAGAGTTTACTAGAACAAATACTGTGCCTGAGAAGAGAACAGATAAAGTCAAAACGCGACCAAAATAAAACTGCCATGAATCAATGGTTCAGTTTGAAGATACCTGAAGATGGATGTATAGCTGAGTTTTCACTTAGCTGGGTTTCTCAAAAGTACTTTAAGTGATAATGTACGCCACTTTAGGCACTTAGCTGCCCATTTAGGCAACACTGATATCTTTAGCTGCCACCTCTCTCCAGAGGTAGGTATGTTCTCTATGTACTTTAGTTTCTGCCTGTGACTTTGTGTTCTTTGGCATAAGTTTAGATTCCAGACCACCTTAGCTGACATCTTACCTGAAAGCTCAGTCCCAAAGGAAGACTCCCAGCCTAAGCACCTTCTTCCTCAGTTGAATCAATTTCGTAAGTATGTTGAGACCACAAGTGTGAAGATAGATTAAAATAAAATTGCTCCAGTTATTGGTGATTTATAATTTTAACCACATTGTAAGAAATGCACATTAGTAAGTCTGACAGTAAAGATTTCTGTAGGATAAGTGACTTCAGATGATATTCCTGTGTCAAGACAGGTAAGATATGGGTTTGGAACTACATCCTGAGCATTTAAAACTGACCTTTAAGCCACTGGGCTATTTGTTCCACAAAAGCTGTATGTTTCTGCTTATTCCATCTGTCTTGCATCCTTCCCTGCACCCTTGCAAATACAAATGAGGAAAGCTGGAATTTATCATCTTGCTCCCAGATAAGTGTACAGGTTTGGGATTGCATTCCACCTCTAGGCCAGTTTAAGAGATTACCTATTCAGATAGTTTTGATGATTAATGCATCTACTTCTGTGACGTGCTACAGCTATTGATTTCACTAGGTTACAATATCTGCATCAAAATCAGTAGGCAACTCTACAATTATTTCTTAAAGATTTTATATGGAAATATGATTGGTTGTTTTGAAAATCAGATGTCTTCCACCAAAAGTGGGGATTGGAGTGGGAGATTGGTGACTGTGATGAAGCATGCAAGATGAACAAAGAAATTATATTCAAAGTCATTAGTTCCTTGTGCACAGATAGGAATTGAAATTATAATTAGCTGCAGTGTGTTTTGATGGATATCTCTCCTGATGGAAAAGATTGAGAAGATAACTGTGTTTTCAAAAGCAATTTATTGCTTTTAAATTATGCTGGTTAAAATAGAATGGAAGTTATTTGAGTGTTTTCCATTCTTGTCTTACCCTTGTCAATAAGGACAGTCACAACTTAGCCAGAGTCTCAGTATCAGAATAGCTTGTATTTTATAGACTCCAGTTTTCCAAAGTGAATAACGTCAACTTTAGTAAATTTCATGTCCTTTTTTTCCTTTATTTATCTCAGTGCTTTTTACATCTTGCTTTATATATCATTCCCTTTCACCTGCCCATTCTACATTTCAACTTCCCTCTGTTTTTGAGTGGGAACCTCTTTTAAAACAAAACAGAACAAAAAACTTATTACTTCTTTGTCCAGTGTCATCCATACTGGAGCCTTCATACATAAAGAAATATTTTGTTCTTAGAGTTGTAATAAATAACCATGCTATTCATCTGTAGTGCTGCCGGGCTTAGTTTCCAGTGTTATAATATTGTCTTAAATACTGAAGAATAATTTCATTAAACACATTCTGGTACTGTTCTAAACAAGAATTCCAGATGTTGTCATGAATTGAAAAGAAAGAACACTCATACGGGTGGGTAGCACCTAATACCAGCATTTGTCTGCTACACAGCATAGTTAGAATCCACTGAAAGTTCAGCTGTATGGTTCGCTCCATATATGAGTTTCTTTCTATTTAATTATTTTCCTGTTTAATCCACCCTCCTTCCTTCAGAAAGGAAAAAGCAAAATAAAGTAGTTTAAAATAGTTGCTTAGAAACAGTTCACAGAGGTTGCTGTTTGTAGTTCCTAGTTTTGGGGTTTGTCGGTAATCACTGGAGATACAGTGGTGTGAAAGGTTTTTCTGTTCAGAAAAGAACTAGAAAAGCTCCTAAACTCTGCAGGGGAAGATCCTGTAACAGTGACTGAACTACTGGAAAAGTCTGGCTTTGCATTTACTACCCCAAAAATTAATAAAGAATATAATTCTGAGTAAATAATTTGTGCTTCATATTTCTACCACTGATGTTTATGCCATTTCTCCTATTGTTCTATCCTAACAACACACAGAATACCTCCCAACACTGACTGAGGTTTAGTATGTCTGCATTTCCCAGCTGATAACTGAATTCCATACTGGTGTACTGGTAAGAGTCAGATATGGATGTGACAGGAAATTATTTAGATGTCCTTGAAAAGATCTTATTTTAGAAACAATTGATGCTTTGGAAGGAGCATGGAAACAGGCTAGACTATAGGAAAGGACTCTTGTCTTATTTGAAATCACTAAATATTTGGCTCTTTAGGCATGCTAAGTAGAGATGTGTTTAAGGCAGCACTATCTAGTTTAAAATCATTTGCTGAATTCTGATGCCTGGCTCCTACAAGTGTTTCCCAAAGTGGAATGGAAAAGCCATCCTTTAATGGAAAAATGCAAAACATGCATTTGCATTGCCTGAAGGAGGACTGTATGAAGAGCAAATAAGGCATGTGGAGTCTCACGTGTTGCTACATTTACGATTCAAAGAAATGTTTAAAGTGATTTTTTTTTTTTTTTATTTAAAGAAAGGCATTGTTGGCTGTTGCATTAACATCAACACATGGTTTCAGCCTTATAATTTGTTATTGTGTAGGATACAAGCATTGTTCCAACACATTTCATATATTACATTGTTACAGAGAACATGGACATAATGTTTTAATATTGTGTCACACATTACAATGATTCAGTAATATTTGCTAGATATAAATAAAAAATTCATTTTAAGCCCAGTTTTTATTACTAATCCACAAGTAATGAGGAGATATGTTAGCTAATCTGAGCAGCTGTGTTCCAGATTCAGGTACCTTTGGAAAAGGAATTATTTTCCATTTTTAGTTTAGTTGTATTTTCTCTAAACTGATTATTTTCCATAGAAAATACTCATTGATTATCACAATGACTGAAAAACTCACCTACACATGGCTGTTCTCTGATGTTTTCTGAGTTTTAGGCTTGCCTTCAGAATCAGAAAAAAACAGTATTCTAGGTAAAGCAAAATATTCAGGAAGAAACATGTTGACATCAAAGTCTCTCTGCAAACAATTTTACGGCAAATACATTAGTTGAGATTATCAGCTTTTTACTGTGGGTTTTATCCACAAAATCTCTCAAGTGGTATTTGCAGAAGCAAATTGGCTACTGCAAAATGCTGCCAAAGACTACTTATTGCAGAAGTTTGCTTGAAATTAAAAGCAGGAAATGAGATAATAAACCTTTGAAACATGCCAAGTGCTAACACAAGTTTTATTTGTGAAATTTAGACTGCAAACCCTCATGAATGAGGTCTTGTAAGGTGAAGAAAATGGAAAAAATATTTGAAACCCCATTTTAAAAGATATAAATTCCAAATGTAATTGTGATTTGTCCATTTTCTCCACTAAAAATAGTGTCAGTTGTTTCATGAGAAATGTCCCAACAATAAATACTTCATTTGGATTTTTCTTGGGCTTTTCTATTAAACAAAATAACAAGTCTTTTTAAAAAAATGAATATTTTCATATAATCCAAAAAATATTATATAATTTAAAGGAAAATCTGTTCTGAAAAGGCAATAGTTGTTTCTTTTTCTAATTCAACTTCTCTGCCCCAAAGTTAAACATGTATGAAATACAAACAATGTTATTTTGTGTCAAAGGAAATTCCCCAGTGTTTAAAAAAACTTTTAACTACAACTAATTGCACAGGCTTTGTGCAATTGCTAGATCTTGACTTCATCATTATTATAAAGTGGACTTTGAGCAAAGTGACAGAAATCCAATCCTTAGAATGTTCAGGCTTGCTCAGATACAGGATTATAACACTGATAGAGCTGAACTAGAAGTCCTAGGAAGTTTTTTCTGCCTGTAATTTTTGAGACATCCTTCTAAGAGGTGAGATTTTTTCCTGGCTTTAAGAAAAATAAGTGAGGTCTCTGGAAGCTAGCCCTTTTTGTAAATAAAATACTGTTATGAAATATCTGGTCCATTAACACTGTAATTCATATTTTGGTTAGGATTTTTGTGTAGTTAATTGGGAGTACCCTTGTCTAAAATAATTACACAAGCAAACCAGAGCTTTATTTCTGTCTTTTTTTCCCCCATTTCATTCTGATCCTGTAATGCATTTCAGTATCCAGTAAGTCCAGCAGTTAACTTAGAGATAATCCCTCTGCATTGGATCTTTTATATCAAGTACCAAAAAATCACCTCTACATATATTCTTTTGCTATAGAATGGCTTCACTGTGTTTTAGAAGTCCAGTATTCAAAAACTCTGCTTTTGTACACTCCCCTGAAAATTGGAGAACTTGTGATAATGTGCACCCAAGGAAACCCCCATACTTATGGAAAGTGCCTTAGCAGTTTTGCTGGTCACAATAAGCAAATAAAGGTAGGTGAAAGCAAAAACAAGACTTGAAAAACAGATAGGCAATAAAAGAATATACTTTCTGAAGAGTCAACTTCCACTTTCCCTAACTTAACCAGTTGTCTGTAAGTAGGTGAATAGTAGTAGTGTATCTTCTATTATATTCTATTATGTACACACATTCACTATGTATTTTAAATATAGAGTATATAGATTACTTTAGCACTGTAGACAGGTGTATATCCCTAATTAATAGGCATATATTTTGGAGTTTCACTATAATCATATTTTACAAGTAGATTCTCATCATATCGTGCTAAGTAATACTAAGCCTAAATTTATCATGTTTTATGCAGAACGGCAAAATACAGTAATTAATATGAAAAGTGATAAGCAGAAGAAAACAAATCTGATATCACAAATAAAATTAGCAAAAAATAAGTTGTAGTCCCTCATTACTGTAATTTCTACTAATACCAATAAGGGCACATGAACTACAGTACAGAAAGACACTCCAGCCTATTTTCTGAGATAACAGGAATGTAAACAACCAGAGATTTATATAGCCTTGGGAAAAAAAGTAAATGCCAACTTCCCACTGAATGCTTGGCAAGAACTGCCAGTAGCAGTGTCACTAGGGCTTTCAAAATATACAGCTATGAAAACATCTCAAAAACATCCAAAAAATACTGTAACCTTAAGAACTTTCAGCGGTGGATTACAAATCTAGAATTAGATGCTCAATCTCCATCTGATAGTAGTAGAAGTTAAAATATGAATTGAATTGGGCTATTGGATAAAAAAAAAACCACTTTGGTATCAGTTTTTGAAAGGTATGTGTTTATACACATCCATGTTTTCATATTATATCAAAAACTGAAAAAAACTGGAAGAACTGTGTACTTGCTTCTGTTTTAACAGATACTTTAAGCTGAGTCATTATATTACGCTAGAATTATTCTAACTTTTGCTTAAAGAAAATTTGTCTTCCCAGGAGGATTTTCTTAGGTAGCAGGCATCTTGTTTCTAGAGAAAGCTGATTCTTCAGATCACCTTGCCAAATCCAGTCTTTTCATGGGTCAGAATAAAGACACGTTCAAGACTTTCAAGACTTTATGGACCACTCTTGAAAGTCTTAGAAGAGTCGATTGTCATCTTTACTTTGTATAAAAAATTTTGAATTTGGGAATTACTGATATGTGGATTAAAGCAATTCTGTCTTTCATTTCCAGAAATGATTAAGTATTACTGCTACTTCATTAAAATAAAAGAAAGACTTTGAAACAATAACAATATTGACACTGTTGAAAATTAACTGCACTATGCTAAAATTCTCACATGATATAAAATTTAACCTGAAGGTTCTTAGACACTTTAAAATCACTACAGTCTTTAGTCTAAAAATAAGTTGTATGTGAAGTATTATTTTAGTGTTTATTTTCACAGATTAATTAAGTATAGAATTAAGGTTGTATACTTTTTATCATATAGAAGAACACTAGTCTGTCTGATTGAATGCACCACTGTCCTCTTGGAATGCCTAACATATGAGAAATTATTCCTCATATCTAAATTTTCTGATACATGTGTCATAGAAGATTCACAGTTTAGGGAAATTGGGATGTTGTCTTATATTAGCAACTTTGGCTTAGTGACACAAGGGTGTAAAATCTACTGTAGTACCATTTAGCTTTTTCTCATGGTCTTAACATATTTTGTTGACACATACTATTTACATAAATAACAAAGTAGCACTAGCAGAATATTCAAGATTTATCAGTACAATTAATTGCTAAATTGAAGCAATCATTTTAAGCATGCAACTCTAGAAAAGATCTGGGTTTTTTTTCTTAAAGAATATTTCTTTCAGAAGTTTTTCCTTTAGAGAAATACTTTTTCAAAAGTTATGAGTACACAGTTTCCACTGCACATGGAAACACTTAGTTTACATCTAATTTGTCAATCTGTAAATTAAGATTTTATTCCAATTTAAAAAGTTCTGTTTAGACATCAGATCACATAGTGTGCTAAGACAGCTAAAAAGGAGTGTGTACTTCCTCCTGTTTTACCAGATACCTTGAACTGGGTCATTATATTATGCTAGTCATAACAGAATTATTCTAACTTTTGCTTAAAGAAAATCCATCTTCCCAGGAGGATTTTCTTAGGTGGCAGGCATCTTATTGTTTATCTAGGGAAACCTAATTCTTCAGATCATTTTGCCAAATCCAGTCTTTTCATGGGTCATAAGGAGACAAGCTGTCAAATTTTATAAATAAACTTCTGGATTATTTCTAGCTTCTGAATAAAAGCCAAAAGGCAATGCACTCAGTCATTAAAATGTTTTGAGAGAAGAAATTAGGAGATACAGGAAGTAATTAAAGTGTCTGATAATTTAGAATATCTGCAAAAATATCCTGCCTGTTGAGGCTGATATTTTCAAGAGTAAGTGATTAAAAAACTCATCAGTCTTCAATAATAGTGGCATTTGGTCAAGTCACTTTTCTATGTGTATGAAAACTATTCTGCGCATTTGTTTACTGAGCCTGACTTTCAGACATGTTTTATTTTATATGCTATACATGTCATGTCAAGTATGAAGTGGACAACCCTTTGTAAATAACATAAGAGAGAGATTAAATCAATTTCTTAAACAGACTGAGATTTCCAAACAGGCCTGTGGGTAATTATGTGGGATATTCATCATACAACTAATATATCATCATATAACTAATGTGAAGCTCACAGATTTGGCACGCTAATAGTCACAGTTTCAGACATACCCCTTTCACTTTCAGAAAAGTAATAATTTTGATAAATTTTATCCAGACCCAGAGTCTGATAAAATGTCCATTAATATCAACAAAATCTCTCAGTTGACTTAACTGACTGTGTATCATGTTGCTAAGTTAAAGCTTGCATCTACAGTATTAAAAATCAAGTCTGAGATGTAATTTTACCCTATGAAACATTCTATTTGATTTGTTCATCACCATGTATGTACCCTAAAATAAAGAGGATGCTTGATTTCCGTCAAGAAAATTCTACTTGTTGGAGAGTAGAAAATGAGGGATATACTGAACAGGAATCACTGAAATACTGTGCATTCTTACTCACTTAACACAACATTTGGGTTTGAGGCAGTAACACAACATTTTGGACTCCCCCTCAATGCAGAATGTTTTTTAGCTGAAATGATGTGACTGAGATGGCTGATGTTAGACCAGGCCAGATAATATTTTTAAGAAATAGTGATTCTTTCTTAGAATAGGAGAGGTCATATTTCCAGCTCTAAAATTTAAGGGAATAATTTTCAGGAACTTCCTTATCTGGAAGTAATAATTTAGATTCTGCTTTCCTTTTTTAAAAAATCTGTGATTTCAGCTAGTGAAATTTGGATTGCTTTGTTAAAATTGAGAGTAGAGTTTGACCTACATAGCTGGGGGGGGGGGGGGGGGCCCGAGAAATT
>JANHGO010000001.1:51653092-51663659 GCA_024606505.1 Aquila spilogaster
GAGCCAGCTTTGGCAGGGGGGTTGGACTAGATGATCTCTAGAGGTCCCTTCCAACCCCTACAATTCTGTGATTCTGTAATATATTACAGTGGTTCAGTGATACTTGCTGGAGATAATGATAATCTCATATTCTGCCCATTTTTTATTGCTCATGCACAAATAATGAGGAGAGGTTTTGGCTCATCTGACTAGCTCTATTCCAGATTCAGGTACCTTTGGTAAAGGAATTATTTTCAATTTTTAGTTCAGCTCTATTTTCTCTAAACTGATTGTTTTCCATTTACCATCATAATTGATTATCACAATAATGATATCACATTGCTGTTATCTGATATGCCCTTGGTTTTAGGTTTGCTTTCTACACAAGAAAAATGCAATACTTTAACTTAAACAAAATATCTAAAAATAAATATGTAGATGTCTAATTCTCTATTTATTAAATTTAGAGCAAATACTTTACACTAGATTAACAGCTGTTTACTGTGTTTTTTTTTAATCCACAAAATCTCTCAATTAGTATTTGCAGAAGCAAACTGGCTGCTGTAAAATGCTGCCAAGGACTACATATTGCAGAAGTTTGTTTGAAATTGAAAGCAGGAAATTAGATAAAAAATCTTTGAGACATGCCAAGTACTTGCACAAGTTTTATTTGTGAAATTTAAACTGCAAACACTGGAGAATGAGGTCTTTTAATGTGAAGAAAATGAAAATGATGAAAAGAAACCTGTATTCAAAAAGTTACGAATTCCAAATCTAATCTTAATTTGTCCGTTTTCTCTACTGGAAATATCAATTGTCCTATGAGAAGTGTTCCAAGATCAAATGCTTCTTTTAGATTTTTCCTGGTCTTTTCAATTAAACAAAGTAACAAATGTCTTGTTAGAAAAGAGCAACGACAAAAAATGAAACCAAGCATCTGATATAATGTAAAATTAAAATATCTTCTAAAGTGTTAATACTTTTTTCTAATCCAACTTCTCCATCGTGAAATGAAATGTATGAAATACAAAAATAGTTATTTTATGTTAAAAGAAATTACCCAGTGTTTAAATAGAAACTTTGAAGAATTGCTTTTTTAAATCTGCAAACCAAATCTGTTCATCTAATTGGATGGGCTTTGTGACATTGCTAAAACTTGACATCATTGTTATGATAAAGTAGAATTTGAGCAAAATGACAGAAATTCCATCTTTAAGATATTCAAGCCAGGTCAGTAGAAGTCTTGGTTAATTTCTTCTGTCTATAACATAACTTTCGGGATGCTCTGCTAAGACGTGAGATTTTTTTTTTTTTTGGCTCTATGAAGAGTGAGAGCTTTTATCTGGGAGCTAGCTGTTTTTGTAAATGAGGTGCTATTATGAAATATATAGTCTATTAATACTGTATTTCACACTTTGATTAGGAATTTTGTGTAGTTATCTGGAAGTACCTGTGCCTCATTTCTTTCTCCTCCCCCCACCATCTCACTGGTCCTGTAAAGTATTTCAATATTGCATAAGCCTAACAGTGTCTAACAGTTAACATAAAGGTAATCCCTCTGCACTGTATCTTTTAATTAGTTGTCCAGACATCACAACTAGATATATTCTTTTGCTATAGAATGGCTTCGCCTCACTTTAGAAGCCTGCTATCCCCAATTCTATATAATTTGCTGAATACTGGAGAACTTGCAGCAATGTGCAGCCAAGAAAACCTCCACACTTACAGACAATGCCTTAGCTGTGTTACTAAGCACAGTAAGCAAATAAAGGTAGAAGAAAACAAAACATATATATATATATATACACCTATATGTGTGTGTGCATATAAGATATGCAAGTTGAAGAATGTACTTTCAGAAGGTCCAGGTTCCTCTTTCCTTATCATTACTGGTTTTCTGTAAATACAACACAAAGGTTCTTTAAGTAGGTGAACATTAGCAGTATATTGGCCATTAAATTCTATTTCGTGCATGCATGTGCTATGTATTTTAAACTTAGAATATAT
The DNA here is from genome assembly GCA_024606505.1 of Aquila spilogaster. Classification (NCBI taxonomy): domain Eukaryota; kingdom Metazoa; phylum Chordata; class Aves; order Accipitriformes; family Accipitridae; genus Aquila; species Aquila spilogaster. Next base: position 51,655,079 of record JANHGO010000001.1, read on the forward strand.
ATAGATTACTGTAATAACATATATAGGTGTATATTTCTAAGTAATAGAGCTATATTTTGGAGTTTGTGTATGATCATACACAACAGATGCTCATCATATTTGGCCCACCAAGGAGAACAAAATGTGGCATAATAATTAAAATTAGCACAAAATGTGTTGTGATGCCTCATTATTGTAGTTTCTGCTAACACCAGCTAGGGCACATGTACGGAAGGACACTCTAGCCCATTTCCTGAGATAACAACAATGTAAACAATCAGATATTCATATAACCTTGGGGAAAAAAAGCAAATGCCAACTTCCCACTGAATGCTTGGCATGAACTGCCAGTAGCAATGTCACAAGGGCTTCCAAAATCAGCTATCAAAACATCTCGGGAACATCCCCAGTATACTGTAACCTTTAGAATTTTTAGTGATGTATTTCAAATCTAGAATTAGACTCCCATTCTTCATCTGGTAGCAACATAAGTTAAAGAATGACTTGATTGGGCTGTTGGATGATGAAAATCTTTGGCTTCAGTTTAGAGAGTTATATATTTACTCACATCCATTATTTCACATTCAGGACTGTCAAGTCTCTCTGGACAACTCTTGAAACTCTTTTAAAACTCTTAAAATCTTCCAAAAAAAATATGTTGTCATTTTTATTTTATACAGAAGTACTTAAATAGGAATTTTCTGTTAAATGGATTAAAACAATTGTTTCTATCATTGCAGGAAGTAGTAAATATTACTGCTTACTCATTAAAATAAAAGGAAGGTTGTCTTAGAAACAACGATGACACCATTACAAATTAACTGCATTATGCTAAAATTCTTATAGGATATGAAATACAACCTGGAGGTTATTACATACCTATTTTTGTCCTTAGTAAAAAACAAACAAACAAAAAAACAACAAGTTGCACTTGAAGTATGATTTTACTGTTAATTTTTGTGGGTGAATTAAGTACAGAAATAAGCTTACATATTTTATCATGCAAAAGAGTGCTAGTCTGCTGACTCAGTGCATCACTGTTATTCTGGAACACCTAACACATGGTAAGTTATTCCTTGTAACTAAATTTTCTGATAGATACATCTTAGAATTTTCTGATAGATACATCTTAGAAGATTCAAAACGTAGGGAAATTGGTATTTTGTCTTATACTATCAACTTTGACTTAGTGACATGAGACAGTTATAAGCAGTGTAAAATCTACTATAGTAGTACTGAGATTTTTTCTCGCAGTTTTAACATATTTTCCGAGACACATTATTTACATAAATAACCAAGTATTAGCAGAATGTTCAAGATTTATCAGTTCTAAATTGAAGCATTCGTTGTAAGCATGCACTATTAGAAAGGATCTGCTTTTCTTCTTAAAGAATATTCATTCAGAAGTTTGGCCTGTAAGGAAATGCTTTGTCAAAAAAATGAGTACACAGTCTTCACTATACATGAAAAAATCTTACAATTTGTCAATGTATGTAAATTAAGATTTTATTCAAGTTTTAGAAGTTCTGCCTAAGCAACAGATCACGTACTGTGCTAAAAAAAGCTAAAAAGGAGTGTGTACATACTCCTATTTTAACGGATACCTTGAGCTGACAGAATTACTCTAATTTTTCACTTAAAGAAAATCCTTCTTCCCAGGGGGATTTTCTTAGGTGGCAGGCATCTACTTGTTTGTCTAGGGAAAACTGATTCTTCAGGTCATTTTGCCATATCCATTTTTTTCATCAGTCATAAGGAGATAAGCTATCAAATTTTATAAATAAACTTGTTTGATTATTTCTGGTTTCTGAGTAAATGCCAAATGCAATGCACTCAGTCATTAAAATGTTTCAAGAAAAAAAAAGAGATACAGGAAGTAATTAAAGAATGCAATAATTTTCCATACATGTGAAAAATATGCTGCCTATAGAGGCTGATGTTTTCAAGAACAAATGATTAAGAAGTATATTAGTCTTCAATAATGATAGTATTTGGCCAAGGCTCTTTTCTGCATATGAAAGCTATTTTGCAAATTTATTTTGGAAGCCTTCCTTTCAGACATGTTTTATTTTATGAGTATTTGCATGTAATGTCAACTATGAATTGAATAACCCTTTGTAAATACCGTAAGAGAGATTAAATCATTTTTTTTATACAGATTGAGATTTCCAAAACAGGCCTGTGGCTAATTATGTGGGATATTCATCATATAACTATGTTAAGCTCATGGATTTGGCACACAAATAGTCATGGTTTCAAGAATGCCCATTTCTCTTTCAGGAACATAATAATTTTGATAAATTTTGTCTAGATCTAAAGTCTTATGGTTTATCCACTAATAGTAACAAAATATCTCAGTTGACTGAACTGGCTGTATATCATGTTGCTAAGTTAAAACTTGCATTACAGGATTAAAAATCTATTCTGAAATGTACATAATTTCACCCTATGAAACATTCTATTTGATTTGTTCATCACCAAGTGTATGCCCTAAAATAATAGGAGATGCTTGACTTTCTTCAAGAAATTTTTATTTGTTGGAGAGCACAGAAAAAGACTTTGAGAAGGAATCAGTGAAATGCTGTAAGTTCTTTCTGACTTAACACTTGGGTTTGAGGCAAAAACGAACAACATTTGGGACTCCTCCCACAGAATATTTATGTTGAGGGTGCAGAAGAGAAGATATAAATATCGTGGCTGATGTTATACTGAACCAGTTGATGTTTCTAAGAAATAATGATTCTTTCTTAATAATAGGTAAAGGTCATATTTCTAACTGTGAAATCTGCAAGTAATAATTTAGATTCTGCTTCCCCCCCCCCTTTTTTTTATCTGTGACTTCATCTAGTGAAATTTGGATTGAATGTAGAGTTTGACCTACATAGATGTGTTTTATTTTCTTCTAAGTTGAAATTTTGGCCACCCACTCATAAACAACAAGAAAAATGAAGGGAGTGCTTATGTAGATAGGAACACTGAAAGTTTCATAAATCACCCAATATCAGTCTGTATTTTAAATTTTGGTAGTCCAGAATCCTTTCTCAGTCAGATAAATTGTTTTCTTCCTATCAAGCTAAATTTAAAAAATTCTTGTAAGAATGATATCCAATCATTATCTAAAAAGCACAGACTGTAAAGAGATTGAGAGGTCCGAGAAATTGCATGTCATCAAATTGCTGAAGATATTAAACATCTGTGTTAGTTATGCAGCATTTATCAAAAAGCAGTCTCTCAATACAAAAAGGAAACTGGTCAGATTCAGGAGAATGTGCATACTTCATAGCAATAGAAGATACGTGGTCCCTTGAACTGTAAAATATTTGTGCATCTTATGCAAATTCACATTAGATTATCTCAGGACATTCTTTAAATCAGCTTTACAAAGACATAGAATCAATTATCAGGTACATTCTGAGAACGATGAATGGATGCTTTCTTTTGAGTTATGGTCTACAAGAAAAAGTGCCTGTAATGATTTACAGCTTCCTATAACAATTTACAGGTTTCACTTGGTGCCAAACAAGGCACATGAGGGTAGTTATCTTTCCATGATCTCTCCCCTCAAATGATGAAAAAAATCCATAAACTGATTTGGTTATTGTAAGGGCTTAAGTTTTATTGCTTAAATGAGCCAGCTGGGGTGCTCTTGCAGCTCAGAAGACCAACAGTATCCTGGGCTGCATCAAAAGAGAGGTGGCCAGCAGGGAGAGGGAGGTGATTGTCCCCCTCTACTCTGCCCTTGTGAGGCCCCATCTGGAGTACTGCATTCGAGGAGTCCCCAGTACAGAAAAATTGCAGAGCTGTTGAAGTGGGTTCAGAGTAGGGCCATGAAGATGATTGTGGGTGGGTGGAGCACCACTTCTATGAAGAAAGGTTGAGAGAGTTGGGCTTGTTTAGACTGCAGAAGAGAAGACTCCAAGGAGACCTCATTGCTTCCAGTACTTGAAAAGAGCTTATAAACAGGAGAGAGACTGACTTTTTACATAGTGATAAGGCAAGGTTGAATGAGTGGCTTTAAACTGAAAGGTGAGAGATTTAGTTTAGATGTTATGAGGAGATTCTTTTCTCAGTGGAGAGCTATGCATTGGCACAGGCCGCCCACATAATGGCCCATCCCTGGAGGTGCTCAAGGCCAGGTTGGATGGGGACCTGGGCAGCCTGAGCTGGTGTGGGGCAGCCCTGCTCACTGAAGGGAGTTGGAACTAGATGATCTCTATGGTACCTTCCAACATAAACCATTCTATGACAATTCTATCATAAGTGATTATCTTTCTATATGTGTCATTATGGAAAGTTTTCCATAATGAATACTGAATACTCTTAAGAAAATGGTAGTTGTTAAGTGCTAAAAAAAAAAAAAAGAAAAGGAACCTTCCTTTAAGTTTTCATATCAGAAGGATATTTCACATAGGAATTATTTTTTAACAATGGAAAAGTGACAGAAAATTTTTAAAGCTCATCTCCTCAGTAAGATGCAGAGATGTATCTAGGTATGTTGTCAAAGAGGGAATTACGTGCCTAGATAGGATTTAGGTACCAAAGTAATTCTGAGAATCTGGATATTCTTTTGTGGAAATTATGGAATGTTTTTAAAGTAAAAGATTAAAATTCCATGCCATTTTAAGTTAAATGCTTCTATATACTGCTTTTGGAATCTTGGTAAAATATTATGATATTTTTGGACACTATCAGTCTCAGAACTATGTCAAGGTTTAAATAAAATTAGTACATATCTTTTGGAAATAAATTTAGATCCTTTTTTTCCCCTTCATTCCTTTATCTCTTTTTACAGCTTATTTGTACACTGCATTCCTGATGTGCATTGAGCTGAAATGAATTTTAGTGCTAGACCTTACAGATCTTTCCACAACTCCAGAGTGTTTCCTTTTCACATGATGAAGAAATTTATACTTACGCATCTGTCAAAGGCCACTCTGTTTTCCATCACTACATCGGTTTAGCTGACTGTTCCCTTTTTGTGTGTGGAGCACTCACTGCTCTTAGTGCCTGTTTTTCTTTTATCAGAAATCACAGTCCCCATAGAATAGGAAGATATTTATTCATATTACTTCTGTTTTCAAGTAGGAACATGAAGTTCAGATTCTGAAATATGTTTTTTAAAAAAAGCCAGAGCTGCTGTTATTAGAATGAGTTCAAACTTCTTGAAACACTGACATGGAACATTGTACTTATGGTTATAGGATAAGGGCAGCAGTTCAGATAGAATCTATATTACAAGTAATCTCAAAAATGAAACTGAAGAAATACTGAAAATATATTTTTAAAGCACCTTCCTCCATGCTCAGTTACGTTATTTGTAAAAGTGCAGTGGCCTCGTAGCAAAGATGCAACAAAGGCACAGCTGATTTGTAGAACAGATGTATTGCTATGTGTATTAAAAAGTACAAGGAAAATGTATTTCTCTGGGATTTTACAGTCCTTTCTATTCATTTTGGTCTGTTTTTACAGAGCTGTGTATTTCAGTGTTGCTAATGGAGTTGTATTTCCTTTTAATGGAAAAGATCCTACCAGTAGAGAATGTTTCTGTCTTACAGAAAAACATGCAAGAATTGCAGACAGAATTCTGTCTCACCTTTCTGGGAAGAAGATAGTACGCAGTACCAGTGCAAGGTTTGAATTACAAGCAACTTTGATCATATTTGTAAATAATCAAATGAATTAATGATGTCTTAATTTGGCTGTTCCTAGGGAAAAAAAAAAAAAGAAAAACAACTTTAGAAGATCACCCTAATTCTTGAACCAACATAGGATATTTGAATTTCTCATTCTGAAATGTTGTATGAGTTCTTGAATAACTATATTAAGTTAAATGTTTCACTTCATATTTGATAGGGAATCATTTTGAACATGTAAAAATTTCACATTTCATTAATTTGTATTGCAGTGTGCTGCAGACAGGCAACTGCTAACGTTTTGCTGATTTAGGGTGTTCATTCTATGTCGCAATCATAATGTTTGATAAAAATAATGATGAGACAAAGTGAGGTTTTCTAAGCAGCTGAGCCAACCAGCTGATGTTCACTTATCTAATGCTGTGACATGACAATACACCACACAGGCTGCTCTCCTGTGGATGTGGGATGCAATGGTACATTGCATTGCCGATTTTCCAAGTATCAGCAGGACACCTCCTCTTGGCAAAAATGGTTGTTTTTTCTTAGGTCAAAGAGTAAAAGTGTATATGTGGTTGATAAAATGTTACAAAACTGTAATTACTTTTAAAAGTGCTACTATTTATATCAGCAAGCAGCGTTCCTTCCAGATAATTGGTTGAAAACCACGACTAAGATAACTTTAGCAGCAACTCGAAAAAGTCTTGTTAATGACTCCAGAGGTCCAAGTTGTTGGATACCATAAGCATGAGATTAATTTCACTATGTTCCAAGATTATTGTACAAAGAAAGATTATCCCTTGCATTCTTTATAATTCTACCACAAAAATTTAACCCTGCTAGCAGCTGTTCAATTGCTGGTCTGCAGTATGCTTGTATTTTCTTATCTGTATGGTAACCGTTGAATACTTTTACTGCTTAGATGCACTATTTGTAATTTGTCAACATTTCTCATTATTTTTTTTATTTATTAATTGATTTGTCAAGTGAACAAAACAGAATGAACTTCAACAAGAAAAAAAATAAAAATATTGATATTTAAAACGGTGGTACTGACCAGCCACCACTGTGACTGGTAAGTGATTGGCTTTGTCTTGAAATTGCTGGAATCCAAGATACTTTTTGCTGCCAAACACAAATTGTTTGAACTTCCATGTAGCTTGAAGTATTTGATGTTGCACATTCAGTGCATCAGTAACACAGAGCTAGGATGAGATTCACAAAAGTACAAGTACTGCGTCTCTTATTGTTAAAATACTATGTTATTCTTAAATGAAGAAAAATGTCAAAGGATTGAAAATCCTTAAGATCTCATACGTCTGTGCTGTTGGATTAGCAATTGTAGATGTTGAAGCAGTTTTCAGTGTTACAGTGATACAGTGTTACAGTGTTATATCTTCTCTAGCTTTTGTCAGGACCTTACCAACTGAGTATTAAATACAGAGGGGCAACGAAAGAGGCACATTGACAATTGTTTTGACTGGAAATGTGCTAATAATAAAATATTAACTATTTCATTCACCTCTGAATTTACTTGACAGATGGTTATCACAGCTCCTCTTTATTTTACATAACATTACTACATCAAAAGCATAGGATATATACTTCAGTATAACAGAAAGGGTGCATTAACTAAGTGAAAGGGATATTTTTATTAACAGATTACTGAAAGTGTAGTGGATCTGTATGAGACTTCATTGAGAGTGATCATAACTTGTTACAGTCTTTACAGTGGTGAAATGAAGGGCTGATTTTTAGTGTACTGCAAATATACACTGCTACATTTACTTGTTGAACATATTCTGTATCAAATACAGGACTTTTTCACATTAACTTTTGCTTTGTATTTTGTTAAAAATTTTCTCAAAACCCAGTGTCGGACATCTGTAGATGAGATCTGAAATTGGTTACAAATATGTAGGTTATTTATTGACTGTTATTCAAAGCTAATACATGACCACTTTGATAAGTCTTCGGAAGATTACATTTGAGCTGCACGTATGTTTTCTGCTGACACAGAACTCTGGCCAGCAGAGGTCATACTGAGTCAGTGGGATTTCATCCTCTCACTTTTCTCATGGTTTCTTCAGGTAAAGCTTCAATTGAAATACAAAATAAAGCTTCAAAAATAAATAAATAAAAATAATTAAAAAATGTCCCACAGTTAGAACAATTGAAGAATCATTAAGGTTGGAAAAGATCTTAAAGGTTATCTAGTCAAATTGTCCACTTACCTCCAATATTGCCCACTGAACCGTGTTCCTTAGTGCCACATCTACATGTTTCTTGAATACCTCCAGAAATGATGATTCCAACACCTCCCAGAGCAGCTTTTTCTGGTGCCTGACCACTGTTTCAGAGAAGCTTTTCCTAATATTGTACCTGGTGCAAGTTGAGGCCATTCCCTGTAGTCGTATCACTGTTATCTCAGAGAAGAGGCTGACACCCACCTCACTGCAACCTCCCTTCAGGTAGTATGTATTGAGCGATAAGGTCTTCCCTGAACCTCCTCTTCTCCAGACTGAACGCTCCCAGTTCCCTCAGCCACTCCTCATAAGAATGTAGCTTGTTCTCATTGTGTTTGTTAGAACACATTCTTTATCCAGAGAAAGGAAAACCACCTCTTCAATTTCTGAAAAATCATATATATATTGTTATTAATGTTTGAGTGTAAAGATACCTGTGTTTAGTTTCATGTCTTTGCTATTGGCTAGTAGTTCATGCAATTTTTGCTCTCGATGTTTGGTCATCAGAGGGGAGCTACAGCCTGTGCAAAATATTTATTGGATATTGATAAGATACATGGAGATAGGAAATTGTTGTCTTTGGTTGGGATTTATTCTTATATTGATTGGTTGGAGCCCATGCCAGTATCAAGAAATATTTCTGATGAAGAAACCTCCATTTTCTTTCATTTATTTATTCTGTGAAAACCTATGCACCATTCATGATTTGTTTATTCAAGGTTT
>JANHGO010000001.1:51663759-51677764 GCA_024606505.1 Aquila spilogaster
GGAGCCAAAATCTACTGCCCTCCATTCGTACCCTCCCCCATTTGCTCCCTGTTCCTCTCCCTTCCCCTCTGCAGGTGCCCAGCACCAGTGGTCACCACATCCCTGCATGAGTGGGTGCCCAAATGACAGTTTGATGGTTGAGCGTGTTGGTGGAGTCACTGCTGTTCACTGGTGGAGCTTCCAGCTCCTCACCCAAAATACTAACTTCATATGCAGGAGGCATTTTCTGATTACCCAGGAAGATTTCCTTCACCCTCAAAAGCCCTTTTGCACCTGCCCCTCTTTTGGCAGCAGACCACGATGTAGTTGGTTGATAGGTCCCATAGCTCTGAGAAAACATGAATGGCAGCACAGTTCCTCCAGCATTTGTCAAGCTACTGACCTCTCGCCATTGGCACGTTCCTGTCTCAGCTGGGCCTGTGAATCCCAAAGCAGAGAGGAGAAAGAAAAAGGGTCACTGGACAGGGACGCCATTACAAAAACAAAAGGGTGAGCTGAGGCAGGATTTGAATACACAGACATGTATAAAATCAGGTGATGGAGAACATTGGTGCCGCCATCAAAATAAGCATTTTCTGAAGCAGTCTGGAATACGTGATTTGGAGCATCCAAGGTTCATGAGGCCAAGACAGCCAGCTGCCACTGCAGCCAAGGTCTCCGGCTCCATGTGTGTGGGGAGAAGGCAGAGCCATACCTGCCCCTCTGTGAGCTCCAGCACCAGCAGCAGCACGCGGAGAGGAGCGGGCTCAGCCCTCACCTCACTCCAGCTCCCACCGACACTCCCATTGGGTGGCATGGCCGTGTGGGTGTGTAAGGATAACAGAGATTTGATACTACCCTCATGTCTCAGGGAACGAGCCCAAATAGAGGTCCCTATTGTACTTGAGGAACCATAAAGACACAGAGGAAAATAAATCCGTTCCCTGCTAGTGGAGAGAGGGCCTTTGTTTGTCTCGTTTTCAGAATGAGAAGGTTTAGAGGATCGCTGCAGCACATGACCAGAAGCTACGAAGCTGCAGACAAAAGCCGTTTGGAACAGAGATCAGACTTTGCCATCGTGCTGGCTTTTCAGAAGATTTCTGCTTTGTCCAAGTTAAACCTGCTGCTATTTTGGGGTTTATTTTGCTCAGTCCACTGCACCCCTGCTTTAAACACTGCACATCTCCCACAACACTGGTTCATGTACGCTTTCACTAGCATCAGCACAGCATCAAAATGTCTGCTGCGGCAGGCTGGAGGGGGCTGCCTGTATTTCAAGCCCAAGTCACAAGGGTTGCACCAACAGCCGCACTCGTTCCAGCCACGGACAAGTTTAGAGGACAAAGCCTCGGCTTATCGCTCCGGCTTGCTGAGCGGGCTCATTTCGCAAGCTCATCGCACGTCAGCCGTGAGCGTGCGTCGGCACCCGGCAGAAAGACGGAGGAAAGCGCTTGAGCAAAACTGACAGTGAGACAAAGCCCGTTGGGGCCCTCTGGATAATCGCTGGCTTTACCACAGCTGAAAATTGCAGCGAGCCAGATGCTGTGATGCCCTGTCATCCCTGGGACCCGCACAGCCTGCTGCCAGGCATCACAGGGGAGGCAGAAATGCCTCGCAGAGTCCCTCCAGCCAGACGGTGTCTCATGGGGCTTGGGGGGGCTGTGCCTAGGCAGGACTTGGGGATTTGGGGTGCCCTTGGAGAGGCTGAGGGCACTCTCTGCTTGTGCTCCCCTTTTCTGCACCCTGAGGAATAGAGACAAGGAGCCTTCAGCTGCCCTGACTTTCCCCCACTGTAGCAAAAAAGGCACAAATCATCTTAGACCCCAAATACACTCAAAGCAGGAGCCATTTCTGTTCACAAGTGGGGGTGGGGGGTGGGGGGTGCTGAATTAGGTTTAAAACCTCTGCAAAGTTAAAGCTTCATAAAACGGTTTCTATCATCATGTGCCCCAAACCAGAAAACCTTTAGCCCCTGAAAAACACAAAGACAGGGGACAGGTTAGTCTGTGATCATCCCCCATCCCCACACAGCCAGCTGCCCGCAAGAAGAGGCGAGTGAGCTGTGCTACCACTGCGGCACGGCATGGCAGCTGTCCTGGCTGCACCCGTTCACTTCCTGCGATCCAAATGGGGAATGCAGAGAGAAAAGGATCCTAAAACCCTTGCGTGCAAAGCAGATGCAAACCACAGATGTGCAGAGGAGTGTGGTGTTAACCTGCGAAGGGCTCCTCAGTTCTGCACTTACTCCCAGGAACTGAGGGGTTATCTCAGCCCTGCGCAGGGCAGGGAGAAGATGAACTGGATCTTCTCCCATGCAGGTCCCTTCTCAGCACCCTAGGGAGAAAACAGAGCTGGAACAGAGAGCTCACGGCAGAAGAAAAAAAGCAGCAAGCACTCATGAAGGAGGAGGAGCAGTCTCCCCGCATCCCGGGCGGCTCGATGGGATGGTTCCCGGGCCGGGCCGGGCCGCGCCGTCGGGCGAGGGCGCTGCGCTGCCGCCGAGGTCCCGGGGCTGCGGCGGGGCGGGGGGGGGCAGTCTACATTGTTGAAATTTTGGCTACTCTCACATAAACAACAAGAAAAATCTAAGGAGTATTCATGTAGATAGCAACACTGAAAGTTTCATAAATCATGCAACTTCAGTCTGTATTTTAAATTTTTGTTAGTCCGGATATGCTTTCTCACTCAGATAAATTGTTCTCTTCCTACAAAGTTAAATTTAAAAATTATAGTAAGTGTAATATACAATCATTATCTGAAAAGCACAGACTATAATGAGATCTAGAGGTCCAAGAAATGATATGTCATCAAATTACTGAAGATATTAAACATCTGTGTTAGTTATGCAAAGTTTATCAAAAAGCAGTCTCTAAATATAAAATGGAAACAGGTCATATTGAGGAGAATATACTTACTTCATAGCAACATTTTGAGTAGAAAATACTTGATCCCTAGCATTGTAAAATAGTTGTGCAGCTGATTCAGATTCACATTAGATGATCTCAGGAAATTCTTTAAATCAGCTTATCATAGATACAGAATCAAATATCAGGTACTAGTGTGAATACATTCTTTTGAATTATAGTCTAAGAGAAAATGGCCCCATCACTATTTACCATCTGTACAGTTCTTACAGTTTTTACTTAGTGCCAAACAAACCATAGTCAGCGTAGATATTTTTCCATGATATCCTCTCAATATGACAAAAACATAGATAAGTAACTAAGCTTATGCAATGGCCATGTTCAAGATGTCAGAAATCTGAGATAAGGAATTATTTTGGAGAACAATTTTGAATTCAACAGCATCAAGTTTGAATATGCTTTGATCTTACATCCATAAACTAATTTAGTGGTCATAAGGGTTTAAGTGTCATTGCCTTAAAGTATCTGTATTTGGAAAGGATGAACAGTGGTTAGCTTTAACTTTTTTACCTTTTCATTTTGCTCATTTAATCTTGAAATCAAATGCTTAGCTTTCTGAAACAGCCATTATGAAATATTTTCTGAATACTCTTAAGCAAAAAGGTAGTTGTTAAGTGCTAAAAATGTGGAATCTTCCTTTAAGTTTACATAACATAAAAATACTTCACATGGGAAGTACTCATCAACAATGGAAAAATGATGTACAGAAAAATTTTAAAGCCTATGTCCTCAATAAAAAGCTAAGATATTTAGGCACATTGTCAAAAAGGGAATTATGTGCCTAGGTAGGATTTAGGTACCTAAGTAATTCTGAGGATTTAGATAGTCTTCTGTGGAAATAAATCATAAGGCTGAAATTATAGAAAGTTTTAAATTAGAAGATTAATATTCCATGACATTTAAGTTAAATGAATAATAATCTTTATACTGTTTTGGGGGTCTTGGTAAAATGACACTTTTGGGCACTAAGAGGCTGAGAAGTATGTCGGAGTTTAACCAAAATTAGTCCATATCCTTTGGAAGTAAACTTAGACATTGTTTTTTCCCTTCATTCCTCCATCTCTTTTTACAGTTTATTAGTACACTGCATTCCTGATGTGTATTGAGCTGAAACAAATTTTAGTGCTAGAGCTTACAGATCTTTCTACAACTCCAGAATGTTTCCTTTTCTCATGATGAAGAAATATATACTTACACATCTATCAAAGGCCACTCTGTTTTCCATCACTACACTGGTTTAGCTGACTGTTCCCTTTTTATGCATGGAGCACACATTGCTCCTAGTGCCTGTTTTTCTTTTATCATAAATCCCAGTCCCCACAGAATAGGAAGATATTTGTTCACATTACTTAAGTTTTCAAGAAGGAACATGAAGTTCAGATTCTGAAATATGTTTGAAAAGAAAAGTCAGAGCTGTTGTTATTAGAAGGAATTCAAACTTCTTGTAACTCTGACATGAAACATTGCACTCATTGTTATGGGAGAAGGTCAGTAGTTCAGATAAAATCTGTATTGCAGACAGTTCTGAAAATGAAACTAAAGGAGTATTGATAATATATTTTTAAAGCACCTTTCTCTATGCTCAGTTATATGTTATTCATAAAAGTGTGGTGGCCTTGCAGCAAAGAGACAATGAAGGCAATGATTTATAGAACAGCCTTATCAAAACATGTATTAAAAAGTGAAAGGAAAATGTAGTCCTGGATTTCATAGTCACTCCTATTCATTTTGTCTGTTTTTAAGGAACTGTGTATAACAGAGAAAGGTTGCTAATGGAAGTGTATTCACTTTTAATGGATGGGGTCCTACCAGTAGAGGATGGGCATTACTCTTACTGAAAAACACTGAAGTATTACAGACAAAATTATGCCAGTGGAATCCTAGTAACAAGAGTATGCAATATCACTGCAATGCTTGAATTACAAACTTGATTTGATCATATTGTGAAATAATAAAATGCATTAACGATGTCTTGATTGGCCTTTCTTCTTAGGGATACCAAACAACTGTAAAAGTCATAAGATCATCCTAATTCTTGAACCAACACAGAATATTTGAATTCCTGATTCTAAAATGTTATATGAACTCTTAAATATCTACACTAGGTTAAATGTTTTGTTTTCTATTTGCTAGGGAATTATTTTGAACATAGAAAATTCTCTCATTTCATTAATTTATAATGCAGTGGGCTCAACACAGGCAATTGCTCTAATGTTCTGCTGATTTAGGGTGTTCATCATATGTGATTATTTCATTATACCTGATAAAAACATCTCTGTCATAAACAATGGTGAGACAAAGGACAAGATTTTCTAAGGAGTTGAACCAAACAACTCTTGCTTGCTTATCTAACATTATGACATCATAACACACATCATAGACTGCTCTCCTGTGGATGTGGAATGCAGTGATATGTTGCATTGTCAGTTTTCTGAGTACCAGCGTATCACCTCCTCTTGGGAAAAATGATTACATTGATTAGTTTTTTTATCAAACAGTAAAAAGATATTATATTTGATATCATGCTACAAAATAGTTATTATTTTTATGAGTGCTATAATTTACGTTACATCAACCAACATAATTATGCAGGCATGTAGTTGAGATGTATTAGTTGGGAACCATGACTAAGCTAATTTTAGCAGCAACTGAAGTCTAATTAATTACTACCAAGGACCAAGCTGTTGGATACCATAAGTAGGAGATTAATGTCTCTATGTTCCAAGATTACTTTAAAGGAAAAGATTATCCCTCACATTCTTTAAAATTCCACTTAAAAAATTTAACCCTATTAGCTGCTGCACAAGCATCGGTCAGCTGTAGGCTCATGTTTTCCTTTCTGTATAGTAATTGTGGAATGCTTTTACTGATAAAATACATTCTTCATAATTTATCAAAATTTTAATTTCTCGATATTTTTATTAATTAATTAATTTTTGTCAAGTTGATAAAAAAAGAATGAACTATAACCAAGAAGTATTTAGAATAGGTAACTGTGACTCCAGCCAGTCACTAGTAAGTGACTGGCTTTTGTCTTGAAATTGTTGAAATGGATGTCACTGCTAAACATGGATTGTTTGGACTGACATGTGGCTTGGAATATTCAATGGTACACACCCAGTGCATCAGCAGCACTGTTGTGGAGCTAGAACTAGATCCACAGAAGTTTAAGCATTGCATCTCTTACTGTCAAAATACCCAGCTGTTATGGAATCTGAGTTACACCTCCAACCTTCCTTAATGGTGCAGAATTAGGTGAAAAACTATAGGTAGATAGTTGAATGAAGTTGGGAAGATACGCTGTCATATCTTAATCTAGTTATTGTGACTATCCATAATAGCAAAGAGAGAGCAGCACAGGCTTTATCTTCTGCTAGCAGCCAGTGTACACTCTTCAGGAGCCTTAATTTGCTGGTTCCTTGCATGTCTGAAAGCTTGAGTGCTTGTGTTCTGTTACCTATATGAAACTGACTCAGGTGTGCCAGTGTGTATCAGAATCATAACTTCCCATGCTCACTTAGATACCATAAAAGGACTCATTATAGCACATGCACTGGATAGGGGACTATGTAAGGTAGAATAGGAACACCAAAGACTACTCCGTTACTGGTTGAGGCCCAGCTTTGACCCTGAGAGGCTTCTGTCCCAGATGCAGACTTATCCCTGAAGGAGGATATTCATTTCAATGCCATACTTCACCTGAAAATCCAGGCTGATTAAGTCAGGTGCCGAGCTATTCCCAGCACAATACTATTGCTTCTTATACGCAAGTTAATAACTCTGCAAGGCGCTGCATACTGCACATTTAGACATGCAAAGCTTAGAAGACATCTCCCTCTTATCCTGTCAATAATTTAGGTGCCTGTTTAGATGACAATCCAGAATCCTGCAGTTAGGCGTGCCTGAGCTTTTCTCATTAAAAATGGCAGTTGTGCCTTATGCTTAAAAACTCAGTGAGATTATACACCAGAGTCTTAGCACTGCAATCAAAACACACTCTCAAACTGCCTTTTCAGTTGCCTATTAGCCAAAGAAGATTTTGCCTGGAGATCAAATACAACTGCAGGTTTACTGAGCTCTTTTCCCACCTCTTAAGCAACAGCTTGCTCAATTAAATTTTGGACATTTCTAGGTGTGCCAAAACCCAAATTTCTCACTGTGTAGCTATCTTCACTCACAGAGGCTTACACATTCGGTGATTTTAGGCACCCTCAGGGTCAGACCCTGAGACTGAAATTTTGGAGTAAACTTCAACCAAAACCAGTTTAAATACACAGCTAGGTCATCTGTGCTCTTTCTCTAACTTTTCTATTAATCTAGCCCATAAATGACATTTTATTCTTTAGTAATTTATAAAACTCCTCATAATGAGATGGAAGATACTGACTTCACTCCAGTCATTTCTTTTACTGTTTTGCTTATTCTTCTTTCACCAATTAGTCTTAAATGCAGGAAAGAGTCAGAGGATTGAAAATCCATAAGCCTTCATGCATTTGGGCTGTTTGGTTAGCAATTGTAGTTGTCAAAGCAATTTTCTTTGTCATATGTAGTTGAGACATTCCTCTAGCTTTTGCCAGGACCTGATCAGTACTTACCAACTGAAATATTAAATACTGAGTGACAATGAAGGAGGCAAAATTACCATTATTTTGGCTATTATTTACTAACAATAAAATTTTATCAATGCATTTCATTTCCCTATGAAGTGACTTGACATGGTTATTCACAGCTCCGAAAAGTTTAAGAACTTAAAACTACACAAATTTGAAGATGTAAAGGAACGGGCAATCATTTATTGTGCACAAAATACCTACACCAGAAGCATAGGATATATACTTCAGTATAGCAGAAAGGGTTCATTTTCTAAGTGAAAAAGATATTTTTATTTACTAACAATTAAAAATATAGTAGTTCTATTTAATGGTTTGTTGAGAGTGACCATAACTTGCTACATTCCTTATGGTGATTTACCAAATTGCTGATTTTGAGTGTAATGTAAAAATACTCTGCTACATTTACTTGTTGAACATATTCTATTTTTAAAAATGAACTTTTTCAGGTTAGATTTTGCTTTCTATTTTACTAAAAATATTCTGATAAAATTCTCTAAAACAACAAATGTCAGAAATTTTCAGCTGAGGTCTGAAATTTATTACAAATATATGGGATTTTAATTGACCCTTACTCAAAGCTAATATATGACCAGTTTAACAGGCCTTTAGAAGGTTCGAGTTGCGCATTTGCTTTCTGCTAATGTAGGACTCTGGCCAGCAGAGGTCATACTGAGTCAGTGGGATTTCGTATTCCCACTTTTCTGATGAACACTTAAGGTAAAGTTTCCAATAAAAACTGAAATAATGCTTCCAACAAAAATATCCCACGGCTGCGATAATATTCCTAGCATGAACTGAGTGCTTGAGTCCCTAATCTGCAGGCTGCCAGTCATTAGTCAGCACCCTGACAGTAGTGTCTCATAATTACGGCAAAGTCCGTATGTTAAGCTTTTCTTTACTATGTTATTAATTTCAAGCTCTTCTCTATAACTTTCTGCCCACGCAGCACAAAATACCTCACTGGTAGGTGCCAGTTTTACAGGTCATGGAGCAGAAGACCATGGCAATAATGACTTTCCTAGGGCCACGCATAGCAAAAGGCACAACTAGGACTAGAACTTTACCTCCTAAATCATAAATGAACATGCAAATCACCAGCCCATGCAACTTTTCACCAGACGACACAGCCTGGCTAGTTTTCCTCAAACACCAGAAGAAAGAAATAGTCTAGGAGTGCGTAAGCATTAGTAGATGTTACTCCTTTCACAGCAATAGCAGAGAATGCACTGGGGAAAGGAATGGATTGATGGAATGCGTGGAACTGTACCAAAACTGAAACAGGCATGCAAGGTGCTTCACAGTGGAGCAAAGGCAGGGTTGCAGGTTTCTATTCAGAACTCTAGAGCAGCACTCAGGAGCCAAGACCAAGGTAAAGGTGCCCGCTAGATCATTAATTCCAGGAGGCAGCTAGCAGGACCTCTGTGAGAAACTGAGAGAAGAGAAAAATTAGAACATGAGCTGATACAAGAAAAGGAAAAAGAGACATCTGTGACCAGTCCTGACTGGTGAACAGGGGAGAATCATATGGGGTTTTTTTGGACAGCAACAGTAAGAATCAAATAAAGGCTGGGGTGTAGTGTTTGATAGAACTCCTTCTGTATACAAGAAAGGAGGAAAACTACTTTTCTTATCCAATTTCTGATATTTTTTATTATTATTTTTGTTGAGTGTAAAGATACTTGTCTTTGGTTTCATGCCTTCCCTGTTGGCTAGTAGTTAATATAATTTTTTCTTTCTATGTTTGGTCACTATATGTGGGCTACAGTCTGTGTTAAATACTTCTTGGATTTTGAGTAATATGAGAGACATGGAGATCAGAAAATGTCAGTTATGGTTGGGATTTATTCTGATGCTAACTGGTTGGAACCCATACCAATATCAAGGAATTCTTCTGATCATGAAATCCCTCCTTTCTTTCATCTGTTGACCCTGGGAATCTCTGAGCACCATTCATGCCTTGTTTATCTAAGACCTTGAATAAAGTTTATTTAAGGAAGCTTCATTTAGAAACTATTCACTTCAACAGTTTTGGATCAACCTATATAATATTTATATATACTCTATTCTGTATACCATAAACTATATAGTATATTCTATATGCTATATATCATATATAGCATATATCTAATGCAGTTTATAATTCATTTTTTATATATATATATATATGTAGTGTCAATGTTTTACATAATATGTCAATGAAACAATGGTTTTCTGTATTAACAATATATAAATGCATGTGAATCATCTTGAATACAAAAGGCTTCCATTGGGTGCTATGGTCAACAAAGTCCAACTTTATAGAGTTAGGCTCCTACAGCAAATAAATCTTTTCCTACTTTTCATGAAAGAAACTGTTAAGTTTAGAACATTACATTACCAAGTGATGCTATCTCATACTCTGGTATTTTTGTGCTATATGACATATAATCTTATTACATGAAAAGAAAATACGCAAACTTACATTTAAAGAAAATAAATCTGTAGCTGGATAACACAATTAATTCAACAATAATAGTCCAGTACAAATTGTTTCATGTTTGGTGTACAGCCAAAATATGCTGAAGTATGTACATTATTTTTGGCAAAGCTTGAATTCAACTTGGAGCATGCTACTGGTTACTTAGTTTTCTATTACCACAGTTCAGCATAACTACTGCATGTACTGAGTATAACAGATAACATAATGAACTTTAAACTGTATTGCTTGCCTGTAGCCCTGCTTGAGAAAAAAAGCATCTGAGAGCACTTGGAATGTGTGGGGTTTAAACTTGTTAGTCATTTTTTTGTGGTGCTGGCCTTTGTGGTATTCTGGGACATTTTAGGATTCAGTTAGCAGGAGTCTGCTTTGTTTTCATTTTTAGTATAATGTAGAAGCATAACACTTTCTAAATAAAACTTTAGCGTTTAGTATAAAAAAAACCTCTTTCATAGTCAAAGGATAGGAACATTGGAGAAAAGTAAACAGAAGGAAAGGGTACTGAACGTAGAGAACCTCTTCAGGAAACCTGCTTGTATAGTATGGAAGTGTTTTGTTTCTATTGTGTGTATTAGGTCACTACTGAAATGTCTGTTCTTTTACTCAGGATAGTAAAATTCTTCTAAGTACAGAAAGTACTTTCTACAGATTGTGTATTACATCAGAGCCCTGTTCAGATTTCTGAAATGAAAATAATAGTTTTTTACTGGGGGCAGGTTCAAACTATATAGAAACTAGCTCTCTTTAAGGACTCTTTGGGATTTCCTCCTCGAAAAACAGACAAGTATTTGTAGCTTGAAACATCATTTGAGTAGCAAATGCTTGGGTGGATTTCTAAATTCCTCTAAACACATTTGCCCTGTTTCATTTCTTCTGAGATTCAGTGTGGCCTTTACTAGAAGAAATTATGAGGGATTTGAGGGTAATCTGTAAACTGTTTTTAAAAAGGTACCAGAATACCCTTGTATCAGTTTGACCTACCACAGTTTTTAGTATCATTAGTTGGTAATGATTCTAAAGCAATCAGGTATAAATAAGAGGGCAAAAGGACAGGCTTCTCTGGCACTTCTTGTAGATTACGTAGCTGTAAAGACATTCCGTTAAAGATTACTGATAATACGTAAAAGACACATAAAAATTCCTGCTTTGGTTAGCGAGAGAATTAGAATTGTTTGCTTACAGGCCAACTCAATTAACTCAGAATATATTTTCAGTATGGACTAACCCAGCTATGTTTCTGTTGTGCTAAAAGAGCCTAGTGGTCAGCTGTCTTTACTTAAAAAGACAGCCCATTTCCCAACAGTTACCACACTGTGGGGTTTAAGATAATGCCTTTTACCCTTTTATTATTTCAGATACCACTGTGTACTGACTTGGTAAATGTAGACTTGTAGTGTTCAGCTGAGCTGTCCAAATATTTAACTGATCAAAAATTCAGCTCTGTTTTCTTATTTTAATGGGGACTTTCAGTGGTATTTATATGGTACTAGTAGATGAGCACCTAGGAAAATACTCTTAAAAGTTTTGTATTTGGAACACCTGCCATCTTTAAAGTGGGAAGAAAAATTACAAACTCTAGAGCATAGTTGTCAGCATCAGTAAATGAACAACAAAACATGTATTAACGTCAGGTCACTGATAACTCCATGTCTAACTTGTGAGATGCAGCCTTTAAAGGTCATTTCATCTAGGCAAAATTTATGCATGCCAAGAGTATTCAATATCTATTTTATAAAGATTTTAAAAATATTATTCTAGTGAAAGGCTACTCACAGATATGTGCTCTATGTAATATTGGTAATATTTTTGAAATATCATAACAATGAATAATAACTGTTAACATAAGAAGTGTGAGAAACTGCTTTGTTTATTTCTAGAGGTACTGTATACAATTTATAAGAAATATTTTTCTTTTGAAATAGAACTTTTCTAGCAGTCTCTCTGAAACAAACAATGTGAGGGAAAAATCATAAGCCAAATACAAACCATTATTCAAAAGTACAAATTAACATAAGCATAATGTGATAGTTATTAAATTAGAAGGTAAAATGTTACTTTGCAGAACCACAACCACAGTGACTCATGTCTGTTGTAGCTTCTTATTAGGAACGTTGGTCTTTTGGTTATGGCAGGGAACTGTGACTTGGCACATACACATTCAGTCTCTGGTTCTACTAGTTTCCCTGTGTAATATTTAGAATGGAACTTAAGGCTAGATTAAAAACAATAAAACAAACAAACAAGCTTGACGCTACAGCGCTGAGCAGCTCTCTGCCTAACTCACTTCATTGACCTCAATTCCTACACAGTGCATAGGAAATGATCAACAGCACTCGGGGCAGAGAGCCACTTCCTGCTGGCCCAGCATAATCCTGAAAACAGGAATGTGGTTTAATTAAAATCCTTATCTTATATTTAGGTGTTTTTCTCCGTGTTGCAGAGAGGTACCTCCTCCCATTCAAACTTCACAGCCCAAATCCTACACTTCAGATAGCTGCCTGTATCCTTTCTTTCAAAACCTGTCTAGAAGAGGTGATAGTGATGCCCTCTCACTTTTGCTTTTATGCAGTACCTTACTGGTTAAAGCACTCTCCTAAGATAAGAAAGAGGCAAATTCAATACGCTATTTTGACTGAGAAAACTGAAACTGAGTTCTTTCAGCCTTTTAATCTCTGTCCTAATGACCGACATATAGGTCATGTAAAGATAAGTACAGTTTCCATCACACCTATTTAAACTGTTCTGTTATGGGGAAAAAAAAGTTAGCTAGGTCAGAGGGAATGTCACAAAAGCAAGTAGGCCTTGTAGCCTAGAAGTAAAGGTCTTTAGCTAAAGGCAGCAAGATAACAAAAGCCATTCTACTAAAACTTGATCCCTAGTTCTGTTGTCTGTGGAAGAGTTTTCTTTCCCCATTTCCATTAAACTGACCATTTTTGACAAGAAATTCTAGTGTGGGTAATGGGAGTGTAGAGGCTATAGCAGTACACAGTACAAGATAACCGTGGTTATCTCAGAAGTAAGTTTTGCAGTCACATGCACCCATATAGAATATGGGTAGAAACTACAGATAGAAACTGGATTTATATTGCATCTTGAAAAGAAGTGAGAATTCGTGATTCTTGCTTGATCCAAACAGTCTCTTTAGGCTCTAGTGATAATGCTTTATCAAATTGTTATGGATTGCTTAAGTTCATTCTACAAAACATATGGTGTACTCATCAATGAGAAGCCTAAGGGTAGAAAGAAAGAAAATTGAGCAGACAGCAGTCTTAAGATAAAAAGATAAGAACTTCATCAGTTGTTGACTCTTAAAAGAAAATCTTTCTAACTTGGAAACATTTGGTATTTTTTATTGTATGTTTCTTAAAGGCTTGCAAAAGATTTTTTTAATCACAGTATTTTGGTTCATGCTGTCTTTAGCATGAAGCAGTATTTATACTGCTGTGGTTTTCCTCTCCTTTCACTACTAATATTGTTCAACAAATGCTCACTTACTTTGTGCTGATAACTAATAATCTCCAGTAGAGCATAGCTTTGCTGTTGGCAACAGTGGACTAATCTGACAGGTAAACAGTACGATCAATAATACTTCATTAGCAGCATGGGAATTATCTTAAATGTGTGTACCAAACAACTTTGGCAACTGTTTATTGAATCTGAATTCTTCCATCAGAGACCTGATTTGAAAAGGCAGTTTTGAGTAATGAAGGACACTCCACAGGACTAAACTATGTCTCGTTCATAAAATCAAAGAATTATATTACTACTTTCATTGACACATCTGGGTGTTTTTTCCTGAGGACCATTTTTCTGACATTCTGCATTAAGCTGTCTGCCACTCTTCTTTCATTTGGGTCTTAGTCAAATAATTGAATGTCCTTAAATATCATAGGAGTCAGTGGGAATGGGGATTGTGTTCTTTGCACTTCACAGAAGGATTCATCATCTCCTTTTAAAACTGAGTTAATTGTTTTCATTATTTATTACATCCAACTTAAGTGCAAACTGAAATG
>JANHGO010000001.1:51677864-51688286 GCA_024606505.1 Aquila spilogaster
GGAACTATTCACTGTGATATGTTTGGACCAACCTTTATCTAAATGTACTATGAATATGAAGTAGTATACTAATATATTCTATATACTGCATATTATGTATAATATATATATATTTATAGAAGTTTATATACATAATTTTATATATTGTATGGTATATTTATCATATATCACATCACATACCGTGTATGATCTATGATTCATTAGATTCATAGTATCAATAATAAGCATAAAATGTCTTAATTAAACATTGATTTTCTATATTCCTACTATATAGATGCTTGCAAATTTGCTTGAATGCAAAAGGCTTTCATTGAGTGCTATGATTTTCACAGAAGCTTTACAGGGGTGAAATTCTACAGCAAATAAATAATTTCTTATTCTTTATGGAAAGCACTCAGAAATAAACAGTGTAGAACATTACATGATACTGACTGGTATCAACTCATAATCTTTTTTTTTATTCTAAGTGACGTATCGTATTGTTACACAAAAGAAAATATGCAAACTTACGTTTAAAGGAAATAAGTCTGTAGTTGGATAAGAAACAATTAATTCAACAAACAATAGCCCAGTACAGATTTTTTTTTTTCCTCATGTTTGGTGTACAGACAAAAATATTCTGAAGTATGTATCTTATTTTTGGCAAAGTCTGAATTCTTCTTGGATCATGCTACTGGTTACTGTTTTCTGTTACTGCTGTTCAGCATAACTACAGAATATATTGAATATAAAGGACAGCATAACAAACTACAAACTCTATTGCTTATTTTTATTCTTGCTAGAGAAAAGAGCATTTGAGAGCACTTGGAATGTATGGGGTTTAAACTTGTTAGTTGTTTTTTGCTGTGTTGGTCTTTGTGGTATTCTGGAACATTTTAGGACTGAATAAGCAGGAGTCTGCTTGTTTTTCACTTTTAGTATAATGTAGAAGCACTATCTAAATAAAACTTTATAGTTTACTTTAAAAGTTAGCTATTTCACAGTCAAACAACATGAACGTTGAGGAAGAGTAAGCAAAAGGAAAGGATACTGAATGTAGAGAACAACTTCAAGAAACCTGTTTCAGTATTATGGAAATGTTTTGGCTTTTACTCTGTGTAGATGTCGTATAACAATCTTCTAGCTTGTGTTTCAAAGCATCAACTGAAGTGTTTATTCTTTTACTCAGGATAGTAACATTCTAAGTATAGGAAGTATATATGATTCTACAGATTGCATCATCTGTATATCACAGACTTGCTCAATGTGGGCTTGCAAAATATTTCTAAAATGAAACTAATAGTTTTTTTTAACTGAGGTGGGTTCTAACTTCAGAGAAAATATTTCTCTTTAAACAGTTCTTAAGATTTTCTCCTTGAAAAATAGACTTGTACTCATAGCCTGAAACAAATGCTTGGATGGAGTTCTAAAATTCCGCCAAACACATTTGCCAGAGCTTTTTTTTTCTGCTAGAAGAAATGGTGAGGGATTTGATGGTAATCTGTAAATTGATTTTAAAATCAATTTAAGAGTATCCTTTGACCTATCACAGTTTTTAGTATCGTTAGTTCTAATGAATCTAAAGCAATCAGGTACAAAGAGGGCAAAAGGACAGGCTGCTCCAGCACTTCTTGTAGATTATACAGCTGTAAAGGCATTCCATTAAAGATTACTGATAATATGGAAGAGAAATATAAAAATTCCTGCTTTGGTTAGCGAGAGCATTAGTGGTGTTTGCTTACTGGACAACTCAATTAACTCAGAATATATTTTCAGTATGGTCTAAAACCAACTCTGCTTCTATTGTGTTAAGAATACCTAGTGGTTAGCTGTCTTTTCCCAACAGTTACCACAATTGGTTTTAAGGTAATGCTTCTTAGACTTTTTTATTTCAGTTACCACTGTGTACTGACTTGATAAACAGAGACTTTTAGTGATCACCTGAGCTGTCCAAACATTTAACTGATCAAAAATTCAGCTGTTTTCTTATTTTGATGGGTTATTTTAGTGGTATTTATGTAGCACTAACAGATGAGCACCTATGAAAATTCTGCATGCTTTGTATTTGGAAAACTGGCCATCTTTGAAGTAGGAAGAAAATAACAAACTATAGAGCATAGCTGTACACATCAGTAAATGAGCAATGAAACATCCATTAATTTCTGGTCATAGATAATTTCTTGCCTAAATAGTGAGGTGCAATCTTTAGAAGTCATTGCATCCAGACAAAATTTATGTATATATTTGATGTTTAGATTGCAAAGATTTAAAAATATTATTTTAATGAAAAGCTACTTGCAGGTATGTGCTTTATGTCATATTGGTAATGTTTGTGAGGTAGCAGAATGATGAAGTTTAAGTGTTAACATAACAAATGTGAGAAACCGCTTTGTTTATTTTCAGATGTACTGTATACAATTAATAGGAAATATTTTTCTTTTGAAGTAGAACTTCTCCAGCAGCTGTTCTGAAATAAACAATAGGAGAGGAAAATCATAAGCCATGTAAAAACCATTGTTCATAAGTACAAATTAACATAAGTGTAATGTGACAATTATTAAATTAGAAGGTAAAACGTTACTTTGCAGAACCACAACCACAGTGACTTATGTCTGTTGTAGCTCCTCGTTAGGAATGTTGGCCTTGTGGTTATGGCAGAGAGCTGTGACTTGGCAAATACACATTCAGCCTCTGGTTCCACTAACTTTCCCGTGCAATATTTAGAAAGGAACTTAAGGCCAGATTAAAAATAACAAACAAGCTTGGTGATGCAGTGCTGAGCAGCTCTGTGCTTGAGTCTCACTTCATTCCCCCACCACAATTCCTATGTTTTGCAGAGGGAATAATCAACAACACTTGGAGCAGAGAGTGAATTTCTCCTGGCCTAACATAATCCTGAAAAGAGGAATGTGGTTTAAATCAAACCGTTGTCCTGTACTTAGGCACTTTTCTCAGCATTGCAAAGAAGTGCCTTCTCCCATTCAAGCTTCACTACCCAAATCCTACTCTTCAGATAGCTGCCTGTATTCTTTCTTTCAAAACCTGTCTGCAAGTGGTGATAATGATGCCCTCTCACTTTTGCTTTTATACAGCATCTTACTGGTTGAAACATGCTCTTAAGATAAGACACATCCGGATTCAATGCATTATTTACACTGAGAAAACTGTAACTATGCTTTTTGAGTCTTAATTCCTGTCCAGCTGAACAGCATATAGGTCATGAAAAGATAACTAGAGTTTCAATCCTTCTTATTTAAACTATTCCATTATCAAAAAAAAATGGAGTTATTAGATCAGAGAAATGTCGCAAAAATAAGCAGGCCTTGTAGCCTAGTGGTCAAGGTCTTCATCTAAGGGTGACAAGATAATGAGTTTTAGCAGAATAAATCTTAATCCTTAGTTCTGTTGTTTTTGGAAGAGCTTTCCCCATTTGCACTAAGCGGACCATTCTTGGTTAGTTCTATTATGGATGAAGTTAGCACAGAGGCTACAGCAGTACACAGTGCAAGATAACAGTGGTTTATCATGGTCTTAAGTTTCCCTGTCACAAGTACCCATACAGAATGTGATGGGAAATACAGGTAGAAACCAGATTTGGAATAGAATATAAGAGAAAATTCATAATTCTTGCTGAGTACAAACTCTTCTTAGGCTCTAGTGACAATGCTTTATCATACAGTTTAGGATCTCTTATGTTCATGCTACAAAAAGTATGTTGTGTTCATCAATGGGGAGCTTAAGGATAAAGAACATTTTTCAGATAGCAATCTTAAGGATAAAATGAAAAGAGCTGCATCAGTTGGTGACTCTCTAAACAACTATTTTTTTCTGCAAATATTGGGAGTTTTTCTATATTTCTTAAAAGGCTTGCAAAGGATTTAATCGCAGTATTTTAGTCCATGCTGTCTTTAGAATAATGCAGTGTTTAGACTGCTGTATTTTTTTCTCCTTCAAGAACAAGTATCATTGAACGAGTATTGTTGAATCGCTCACGAGTATTGTTGAAGAAATGCGCATTTGCTTTGTGCTGATGACTAATAATCTCCAGGAGAGCACAGCTTTACTGCTGGGAGTAGCAGACTAATTTGACAGATAAACAGTGTGATCAATAATATTTCATTAGCAGCACCAAAATTGTCTTAAGTGCAGGTGCTGAAAAAAATTTGGCAACTATTTATAGGAATTCTACACATTACTAGTTTTTGTGCTGCACAGATAGTTCAGGTTGTTTCTACCACATTTAGGATGTTGCAAGCGTAAAGCTTATTATGGGGAATGAGGGAAAAGGTCATTTTTATTTCCCTATCCCTTCCATCTGGCTCTAAAGGTAGGAGTGCCATAAAGGTGTGTTTTCTACTACACTTAGAGATTTAGGAGATATTTCTCTTGTCCAGGTGAATACCGCCCCCAAGTATTCCATGGTTTATAAGGCTACAGTAATTGACCGTGATCATATTTTTCCTTAAAAATCTACTAGTTTTTAATTGCTTACTTTTTATATTTTGTGGCTATAGAATTAAATATACTTCGACAATCTAAAAAACCTTCTTCAGCTAAAGTCCCTGACAAGTAACGTTATGTGCTTTGGTGACTCTTCATGGCATTTATCATCTTTACAAGCAGTTGTTATATATTGCATTTGAAAATTGAACACCAAATTGTACTTGTAAAGCTTGAAGGTTAATGACGTTAGTCTGCCCCTTGACTATAGGAAGCTGTCGATCTAATTTAAACTGACAGATGTGCTTTTACAGCTGGGGCAGTAAGGAAATCTACAAGTTTTTGTCTTCTGGGAGAAACTAGTGGGTAAAATAGCAAAAAATGTCATTAAGTAACTCTTCTAGAAGAGATTGATCAAAGTTTGGAATGTATCTTGCCCTGAGAAGCCCCAGGAATTCACAGGAGTCTCTCCAAAATGACCCTATTTATTGGCTGAACACTCAATTATACCAAAGAGAACACATTTTTATTGCAGAACTTTATGAAGATTATCATATATAATTTTATCCAAACATTTGCTGAAATTTCAACACCTCTAGTGTGTTAGACAAAAACCCACTGAATAATTTCCTTTTTATAGACAGCTTTTTTCAATATTTTTTCGTAATAGAATAATTAGTATAGAAAGCAAAACTTTCATTTATGTAATTTTATGTAATAAGCAATATGTTGGTTTTGAGGGACAGAATTTGAAATCTCCAAAATTGTCAAACAAGGTGTTTTTCCATAGAAGCCTACTTCTATAAAAGAACAAAACTAGTGATTTCTGCAATGACTTTCTAATTTGCATTTCATCTAAGAATGCTGAGGTAAATTCTAGTGCATAATGGCGTATGTATTGTCAAGTGTGGAATCTTTTTAGTCCACTTTTAAGAAGCAGTTTGATTTGTGCGTGCAAGAAATTGTACAACATCTGTATTACAACGTATCATGTTCTTGGTAACCCAGGAAATCTGTTTTAGCACTATAATATCCTAAATAAGAACAAAAACTGCTCTGGCTTTAGAATCATTCACATCACAAAGGCTGAAGTGTTGTAGGTTTTTATCTTCAAAGAAATCTGTAGCAGTACCGAAATTTTGCACAGCTAAGGTTATTCTAAGAGAATTGATAATTACAATATATATATAAAACACTGGATTTGAGAGTCATTTACTCATTTTTTGTAGAAGGAGAAGAAAGTGGTGCAAAAAGTGCTACTGTTGATCTCTAAGGGCTAGCACTGAATTCCCCTGAGATAATACACAGATAGCATCTTAAAGTTTGTTTGGAATAGGACTGCACTGAGGTCAGTGTTCAAGACAACAAACTGTCTGCTGCATTCTCTGACCCTGAAAGGTTAGAATTTAGGAATTTCCTGGAGAGATTCTGTTTGGTCTAACATTTTTATGAAAGTATCAAGGGGATAGTTAAGAGCAATAGTAAGGTTATTTTCCCCAGAGTTGTAAAACTCTTTTATCTAGCCAAAAATACTTTCAGGGAGATGCCTGTTAGGGCTGTGTGAATGCAGAGGAGAAATGAGAAAAAGGAAACTCATTCTTCTGTGTGAGTCTAATAACACAACAAAGGGTTGTTTTTCTTTAAATGGTTTTATATGTAAAGAACGTAGCACTCTTTTATGATTGTTTCTTGTAAAAAAAAAAAAAAAGATTCTTTTAGAGTGTACTAATTTTGTACCTACTTTCACATACAAACCTCTTTAAAAAATGATAGAGAACAGACATTTTTACATTGATGCGATGAATTTGCTACTGATGTGTCCTGACAAAACAGCTGGACACAGCTGACTGGAATCTTAAAGATACAACTGTATTCATGATAACCAAGAGGAAGTCACAGAGAACTTAGCTGTATTATAATTGTATTTGTTCAGTTTTTTTCCGCATGATTTGTGGCTTATTTTGATTCCAAACATGAACTGCTCATTATGTATTATGAGATAAAACCATCTTAATGAAGTGGGGAAATTAGTATAATTTTGTAATTCAGTCCTTAACATTGATAATATTGCACCAGAAAAACTGTGTCTTTCACAAGAATAAAAAATGATAAACTTTAGCCAAATTTACCATGTGTTCTTCATCAATGTCCAGTTTTGGCTGTTAGCATTCACTGTTTGGTACATCTTCAGGTACAATATCAGTGTAAAAGCTGACAAGCCAAGGAAGGCAAGATCTCTGAAACAAGACAATGCTGGGGTCATATATCAACACGATGCATAAAAATTAATACTGTGACTACTGGTAGACCTGTATAACCAATGTTCTTGAGGTCAGCTCGGCCAGAGTTTTGTATGGATAAACCGTGAATGAATGATCTGGTGGTAAATGGACCATCAACACAGATTTTCTAAGAGCTTAAGACACTTTAGTGGGGACATTTGTCAGGATCATCCTAAAATAATAATGTAGGTATTCAAGCTGTATTTCTCCATTTACTGTCTGCAATTGCTAGTCAGTAGTCATCTAGTCTCTTCCATTTGCACTTCTTTGTCATCCATTCACCGAGGCAGCAACAGTTTGAATTAATATCCACTTAATAATTTAGCACTCATGTCTTGATTTACTTTATTTTTTTGAGCACTTAATCCTTATCTCTAAATGTCTGTTAAAGTTGCATCCAAGTACCTCTGTTCTGGTTCACCATAATACTCCCATGTTATCCTCATTCAATCAATCAGTTTTCCTTCTTCCAACCCTTTTTCACACATTCCACATTTTCCTTAGGGCCCCACTGAAGGCTGCTTCTAGTATAAATTTCTTCCCTGTCCTTATCTTTCATATTAATTCTTTTTTTTTTTCCCCTTCTGAGTCCTACAGATACAAATTCTTAACAGTAACAGGGGGCATCCTCCATATAGATTTAGCCATTTAGACTAACAGAGTTACGTTTCATATAAGTTTACTGTTATTAGTATCTGCTTGTTAGGTTGTTGCTGTTGGGGTTTTTGTTTGTTTATTTAACCTGTTTTTTTTTTTTTGTGGGTTTTTGTTGTTGTGTTTTGTTTTTGTTGTTTGATTTTGCTTTGTTTTGTAAGTGGCTATTTTCATTAAAAACTTTCTCTGGTAACTCTGGTAAAGGAGAACTTCTTTATTGTTCTGTATTTTTGAGCTATCTATAACAAGATCTTCAATAAAGAGATTGTCTGATTTTTGTTTTGTCCAGCAAATCATTATGTCCTGCATCTCCCAGTCATGCAAAGGATAGATGAGATTGCATGTTAAGTATCAGAAACAATATTCCTGCAGCCAGACCCAATTTTTATTATCATAACTAAACTAAGAACAAATACTCCATGTCCACCATTATTCCTCTCCTTCCCTACCAGCGAAGAATGACTGTCAAACATATCGGAATGATACAACCCCAAAGAGTCAGTTCTGTTTCAAAATTCAAAGTAATTTGTTAGAGAGAACCACTGAGTTTAAACAGTAGGGTTTTGTTTTGTTTTTAGTATTTTTATCCATTCTTAAGGTTGGATACAAGTGTATGATTTTCCTTGTTACAATACAGAACTGATTTCATTATTATTTCTATTTTTTCTTATGTTAGTAGTATATCTTTCAACTGATCAGTCATGAGATCTTCATGTAGATGTTAATGATGTGTATTTACTAGCACAAGCTAATAATAAAATTAGACACTTTGTGCACATTTCAGATCTTAATATAAGATACAGTAGGGTTTGGGTGCATTGGAGTATGTATTTTCACTCAACTGCTAGATTACTTGGTAAAAAGTAATAAACCTTACCCTTGCGCAGGAGCAGAAGCAACAGTAGAATCAGCAGTTATTCTGGCAAGGAATTCCCTTGATTTGACAAGGATCCAAGAACACATAAAAGTAAGATCTGACTCTGGATTTCGAGAGTCAAAAAATAATCAGTTTATTTGTATCAGTTCATAAAATCTTCAAAAAGTTACAAGTACTTTGGAATAATTTTCTCCAGCAGGTTTTTTTTCTGCTACTATTTTTTATCTATTAGCAAGGTTATGTCAACCACTGTTATTGCTGTGTTCTTTGGAGAAGTTTTAGGTAAAGATCTTTGTCTAGTTTGCAAAAAGCAAAAAGACACACAAACAATAGTTCCTTTAAGTTTTCACTTGTGTGTTTTGAGATGAGGGCAAAGGCAGATAAGGGCGTCCTTTAAACTAGTAACTGTCTGGATGAGGATTAGGAGAGCTTGATAACTAAGGAGGGTTCATGAAGGTTGTTCTTCTAATCTCTTTTGAGAAATGTATTTCTGTAGTTCCTTTTGAGAAATAGATGAGGTGTTACCATCTGGTAGTGACTACTAGGCCAATTAAACGACACATTTTATGTCCCTGTCAGTAAGAATGGAGATAATTGCTCCTTATGTACCAAGCCAATTTCCTAAAGAAAATCATGACCTATTGAAGTTTCCAGATGATATAATTTATAAATATACAAGTGCAAATTAAGAGAAAAAATCCAAATTCCTTGTATTCTTATCACATTGCTTTCATGTCTGGAATCAAGATTTTGTTGTATTATTAACTCAATAGCAACTGAATAGTAACACCAGGCTGCTGCACTTCAGAAGTCATAGTTCTTGAAACAGGTTCTTAAAGATACCTTTCATAACAGAAGGCATAACAACTAACTTGGAAATTCCATGTTTTCCTAATGACCTTGCCCTTGAATAGCTACTTTTATCCTCAGAGGGCCCCAGTGACTCTTGAGCTTAATTGCAGCAAAGTGGTTTAGAACAGGATGTAAAAAATCCTTTGCCAATTGAAACTATGTGGTAGAAAGAGCAGCTAAATGTTATTATTTCATAACTACACCAGTTTCAACAGTTCTGTGAGGAATTATGTAGGGAAGATGTGTAACAGAAAAGGAGACCTTTTTCCTAAAATAAGCTTGAACGTGTATGAATTTTAGTCATACTTGACAATACATGTCTTTTTTTCTGGGATCTTGTCCTTGAAATAACTTAGCTAACTTTTTTTTCTATACAAAATAAAAATAGACCTGATAAATCAAAATTATCGGCCTCAAAGATGTAGAAAATAGTGATTTAAAAAATTGTCATGCTAAAATTGTGCTGTAACAATGAATCTGGAGTAGAAATTAAAGTCTTTCTTGGTACCATATGTCCAATTGGAATGGGGTATAGGTTTTTCAATTATAATGTCACATGCACATGTACATTTAATCTGAAATAAAATTAAACTCCTTTTAAAACTGTAATTTAACCTGAAGCAAGGCACATGTGCATGAAAGATCTCTACTCTTTTGAGTCTGCTTAACAGCCATTTAATGGACAATAAATCTGAATTTCTGAATGCAATATACTCTGTCCTCAAATTCTCAAATAATGCATTGACACCAGGTGCTTGGAGTGAACCACATTAATATTAGTAAGAGGGATCATTAGAGCTACTAAATATGATGGGAGGAGTATTCAAGCTACTATGACCTGGAGCACAAATAAACATTGTTACTTCACATCCTCTTCTCAACCCTCCTTCTCTCAGTCTCTATGGCAGCATTTACATATTCCTGCTGGGATGCACAATGACATACACTACTGTCCAAATCAGATACGTGTTCAGGGACTCTCATGGCTCTCATTTGAATAACAAGCCTGTAGAGAAACTGGGGGTATTGGTCGATGCTTGGCTGAACATGAGCCAGCAGTGTGCCCAGGTGGCCAAAAAGCCCAATGGCATCCTGGCTTGTATCAGAAATACTGTTGCAAACAGGAGCAGGGAAGAAATTGTCCCCCTGTACTCAGCAGTTGTGAGGTTGCACCTCAAGTACTGTGTTCAGTTTTGGGCCCCTCACTGCAAGAAAGACATTGAGGCCCTGGAGCGTGTCCAGAGAAAGGCAATGAAGCTGCTGAGGGGTCTGGAGCACAGGCCTTATGAGGAGCAGCTGAGGGAGCTGGGATTGTTCAGTCTGGAGAAGAGGAGGCTC
>JANHGO010000001.1:51688386-51725029 GCA_024606505.1 Aquila spilogaster
GATTCATCATCTCCTTTTAAAACTGAGTTAATTGTTTTCATTATTTATTACATCCAACTTAAGTGCAAACTGAAATGCAATAAAGAAGAATGCATATAATCAATTAATTTACTTTGAAACTTCCATATGTTCTTTTTGTTTTAGAGAAGAGGTGGCTGCAACACTTAATTTCTTGAACCTCTCCATTTTACTTCTCTATACTTGTTCACATGATAACATCATATATGAATTCCAGCTTTACTGAACTTACCTATGCTTATGGTTATACACTTCCCACTTTGCTCCAAAGCAAGCATTTTCCTTCTTTCAAGCAGTTAATTTGTAGATTTCTATGTCCACTCAGCATTAGCTCACACATAGAAAATAATTTAAAAAAAAAACCAAAACAACAAACCACCTTTATCATGAGGGCTATGCTATATGTGACAGGGGTGAGCATCTTGTGTGATGTGGTTGTTGTTTAAGACATGATCTGTTAATGAGGATATGCAGATCTATAAATGACAGATACAAAGGATGTGCAACTTTATTAAATTATTGAAGACATGGGAAAGCATAATAATCTTATCTAGTACTGTGCAGCAGTTACCACATTGCAAATTTCCTTGCTATCCAGATAATTCAGGCTGGTCATATCATGGTCAGGATGTTTCAGCCACAGAGCTTATAATGGGGAGGGGGAAAAAGGTCGTTTTGATTCCCACTTCCTTCTATCTGGCTATCAAAGTAAGAATGCCACAAAGACATAGATACGTTTTCTATTACTACGAACAAACACTGCAAGGTTTAGAGATTCAAGAGAGGTTTCTCTTGTCCAGCTGAATACTGCTCCCATCTAGTCTATGGTTTATAAGATTACAGTAAACCACAAAGAACATATTTCACCTTAAAAATCTACTACTTGGTAAATGCATACTTTTAAAATTTTCTATCAGAAAGTATTAGAAGTATTACAAAAACCTAAAAAAAAATTTGTGTCTGAAGTCCCTTACAAATAATACTATGTACTTTGTTGACTCTTCATGGCATTTATCATCTTCACATGCAGTTGTTATGTATTGCATTTGAAAACTGAACACCAAAAAGTTCTTGTAAAGCTTGAAGGTTAACGGCATTAGTCTGCCCCTTGACTATAGGAAGCTGTCTATCTAATTTAAACTGACAGATGTGCTTTTACAGCTGAAGCAGTACAGAGATCTTTAAGTTTTGGCCTTCTGGGAGAAAATAGTGGGTAAAATAGCAAGAAATGTCATTGAGTAATTTTTCTACAAGAGATTGATCAAAGTTTGGAATGTGTCCTGTCCTGAGAAGCCCCAAGAATTCACAGGAGTCTCTCTGAAACAACCTTTTTTGTTGACTGAAAACTCAATAATACCAAAAGGAATACATGATTATTGTGGAACCTTATGATTATTCTAGTATATGATTTCATCCAAACAATAGTTATTAGTTTGATGGCTTTAGTGTATTTGACAAACCCACTGAATAATTTCCTCTCTATATACAGCTTTTTGGGGATTCTTTTTTTTTTTATTTAGAATGATAAATATACGGGCAAACTTTCATTCACATAATTTGTATGTTAATGGAATAATAAGAATATGTATGTTTTGGTGGGCAGAATTTGAAATCTCAAAAAATATCAAAGAAGGCATTCTTCTGTAGAGTTTATTTCCATAAAAGAACGAAGCCAGTGATTTCTACAAGGCTTTCTAATTTGTATTTCATCTAAGAATACTGAGGTAAATTCTATCTGATAATGGCTTATATGAAATAAGAAAGGGACTCTATTAAAACTGCTTTTAAGAAGGAATTTCCTATGCTTATGAAAAAAAATTATACAACATGTTCTGTATTACAACAGAAATGTTCTTGGTTACCCAGAAAATCTCTTTCAGTCCTATAATATCCTAAATATGCACAAAATCTGCTCTGGCTTCAGAATTATTCACATCATAAAGACTGAAATATTGCACATTTTAGCTTCTCAAAAATCATTTCCAATATAGAATTTTTGCATAACTAGGGCTATTCTAAGGGAATCAATAATTACAACATACTTGAAACTTAATGGATTCAAGAGTCATTTCCTCGTTCTTTGTAGAAAGTGAAGAAAGTGGTACAAAAAGTGCTACTGTTGATCTCTAAGGGCTAGCACTGAATTCCCCTGAGATAGTACATAGATAGCATCTAAAAGTTTGTTTGGAGTAGGACTTCACTGAGGTCACTGTTCAAGACAACAAACTGTCTGCTGCATTCTCTGACCCTGAAAGGTTAGAGTTTAGGAATTTCCTGGAGAGATTCTGTTTGGTCTAACATTTTTATGAAAGTATCAAGGGGATAGTTAAGAGCAATAGTAAGGTTATTTTCCCCAGAGCTGTAAAACTCTTTTATCTAGCCAAAAATACTTTCAAGGAGATGCCTGGTAAATCTGTGTGAATGCAGAGGAGAAATCAGAAAAAGGAAACTTGTATTTTGCAGGAGTCTAAGAACGCACCAAAAAAAAATGTTGCTTTTTTTTTTTTAAAAATAGCTTTATATTTTTTTTAAGTAGCATAGCATTCTTTTATGTTTACATTTTGTACCACATGAAAAAAAGGTTGCTTAACACTCATTTTTTTACCTATTTTCGTGTACAAAACTTTTTAAAAAATGAAAAAAAAGTTATATTTTTCATTAATGTAATGAATTTGCTAAAGACGTGTCCTGACAAAACAGCTGGACACAGCTGACTGGACTCTTAAAGACACAGCTATATTCATGATAACCAAGAGGAAGTTAGAGGGAAGTTAGCTTTGTCATAATTGCATTTGTTCAATTTTCTTCCACTTGATTTGTGGAAAATTTAGATTCTAAACATGTACTACACATCATGCCATTATGATATAAAAATATCTTAATGAAGAAAGGAAGTGAGTGTAACTTCATAGTACAGTCCATAGGACTGGTAGTTTTACACCAGAAAAACTGGTTGTGTCTTTCAAGAGCATCAAAAAAGATGAACTTTAGACAAATTCAGCATGTGTTCTTCATCAGTGTCTAATTTAGGGTGTTAGTAATGGCTCATTAGAACATCAGTGCAAATACTGACTGGCCAAGGCAGGCGATTCCTCTGAAACAGGACAATGCTAGAGTCAAATACCAACAGGGTGTATAAAAATCGGTAGTGTGACTGCTAGTAGCACTGTATAGCCAACATCCTTGAAGTCAGCTCAGCCAGGGTTTTATATGGGTACACCAGAGGTGATCTGGTGGTACATAGGGATGCAGCATGGACTTTCAAAGAACAAGTTAGCTGTAGATCCTTCAATAGTGACAGCTGTCAGGAGCATCCTAAAATGGTAATGTAGGAATAGGTGCTAAAACCATGTTGTATTTTATACATGTATTGACTGTGACTGTTAGTCACTAGTCACCTAGCCTATCCCATTTCTACCTTCTTGATCTCCAGTACACTGAGGCAGCAACAGCTTGTATTAATATCCACATTTAGCACTCACATCTTGATTAACTTTCAGCATTGACTTGTTTTCTTCTTTGAGGACTTAGTCCTTATTGCTAAAGGTCTGTTCAAGTTTCAACCATATGTAACTGTTCTTGTTCACAATAGTGCTTCCTTGTTACCCTCATTCCATCAACAAATT
This sequence comes from Aquila spilogaster, assembly GCA_024606505.1. Classification (NCBI taxonomy): domain Eukaryota; kingdom Metazoa; phylum Chordata; class Aves; order Accipitriformes; family Accipitridae; genus Aquila; species Aquila spilogaster. Next base: position 51,692,031 of record JANHGO010000001.1, read on the forward strand.
CTCCTTCTTCCAGCCCTTTTCCACACACTCCACTTTTCACTTAGGGTGCTACTGAAGGCTGTTCCTATATTTGGAATAGCTTCCTCATCTTTACAGTTTCACAGGAATTCTCAAATTTTCTTTTCCTCCACCCAAGTCCTATAAATAAAAACACTTAACAGTAATAGGGTTATCCTCCGCGTAGGTTTAACCCTTACTATTAACAAGATTACCCATCATATAAGTTTATTGTTATTTTACTGCTATTGACTAGGGGTTTTGTAGGTGGTCACTTTCAGTAAAATGTTTCTTTGGTAAAGGAGAACTGCTTTATTGATCAGTAATTTTTGAGCTATCTATAATAAGATCAAGACAGACACTTTGTCTGCTTTTGTGTTGTCAAGAAAATCATTACAACCTCCATCTCACAGCCATACAAAGGATAGACCAGATTTCTTGCAAAATGTCAGAAAGAACATTCTGCCAGTTGGATCCAATTTTGGTTATCAGAACTAAACCAAAACAAATACTCCCTGTCCCTCATGATTCCTCTCATTCCCTACCAGTGAAGGATGATTAGATCAAACACATCTGCATGATACAACCCAAAGGAGTCAGTTCAGTTTGAATTAATACTGAAGGTCTAAGTGATATGTTAGACAAAGAGAATCACTAAGCTTAAGCAATGGGGTCTTTTATACGTCTATCTATTCCTAATAATACACTCATCTCTTATTATAAAATGTAACAGATTTTGTTACTATTTCTAGGGGTTTTTCTTATGTTAGCAGTATAATACAGCTTTCAACTGACCAGTTGTGAGATGCTTATGTAACTGCTAATAATGTACTATTTACTGGCAGAAGCTAATAATAAAATTAGGCACTTTGTGCACAATTCAGATCTTGGTATACAATAACTTGGGGTTTGGATGTGATGGATTCTGTATTTTCACTCAGCTGCTAGCTTGCTTAGTTTTACAAACCTTTCCCCTGTAGAAAGAGCACTTACTCTGGCAAGGAGTTCTGTTGATTAAGAAAGGAATCAAGAATATGTAAAAATAAGATCTGACTCTGGATTTCAAAAGTCAAAGAATATTCAGTTTATTCAGAGTGGTGCTGTAGCAATTCACAATATCTAAAAAAGCTACTAGTACTTTGGAATCATTTTCTATAGTAATTTTTTTCTTTCACTGTTTCGTGTCTACTAGCAAGGAGAATGTTTATGTTAGCCACTTGTATTGCTGTGCTCTTTAGAGAAGTGTTAGGTAAAGACCTTTGTCTAGTTTGCAGAAAGGAAAAAATACAATAGCTCGTTTAAGTGTTCACTCATGGGGTTTGGGAAGAGGAAGATGGTTACTAAGAGGAAGATGAGAGTATCCCTTAAACTAGTAACCGGCTGGGTGAGGATTAGGAGAGCCTGATAACTAAGGCAGGTTCATGAATATTGTTCTTCCAGTCTCAGTTTCTTTTGAGAGCTAGGTGAGGTGTTACCGTCTGCTAGCAACTGCTCAATGAAATCAGACATTTTCTGCCTCTGTCATTAAGAATGGAGATAATTGCCACTTGTGTCCGAAAGCAAATTTGGTAAGAAGGGAAACATAAACTGTTACAGAGCTCCCAAATGAATTAATGAAACTATAATTTATGAATGCAAATTTAAAAATTCCACACTCCTTGTACTCTCATATTGCTTTTATGTCTGGAATCAAGATTCCATTGTACCATTAACTCAGTAGTAACACAGGCAATTTTGGGTTTGGGCTGCTGCACAAAAGATGTCATGGCTCTCGAAACAGTTTTTTTTAAAGATACCTTTCCTAACAGGAGGCATAACAACTAACTTGGAAATTCCAAGTTTTCCTAATGACCTTGCACTTGAATGGCTACTTTTATCCCCAGAGGGCCCCAGTGGCTCTTAAACTTAATAGCTACAAAGTGGTTTAGAACATGATGTAAAGAATCCTGCACCAATTGAAACTGTGTGGTAGAAAGAGCAGGTAAGTGGTATTATTTCATAAGTACACCAATTTCAACAATTCAGGGAGGTGTTCTGTAGGGAGTATATGGAACAGAAATGGAGATTTTTTTCCTAAAATATGCCTGTAGAAGTATGAATTCAGTTGTAGTTGTCAATACGTGTTTTGTTACGGAGGTTTTGCCATGAATAAAAATTAAAAAATTTTGTCTTGCAAAAAATGTACTAAAAGATGATAAATCTGAAATAGGTATGAAAATCTTTTCCACACTGTATATCCAATTAGAATGATCTATAGGTTTTTCAATTAAAAGTATATGTACATTCTATCTGAAATAAAAAGAAGTTCCTTTTTAAACTGAAATGTAACCTCAAGCAATGCACACATGTGAAAAATTTTCACTCTTCTGATGCTGTTTAACAGCCATTTAATAGGCAATAAAGCTTTGTCCCTAAATGCACTGTACTCTGTTATTTCTCCTTGAACTCTCAGATAATGCATTGGCCTCCAGCTGTTTGCAGTGCACTACACTAATATTAGTAAGAGGTATCATTAGTGCTACTAAATGTGAAAAGAGTATTTAAGTTACTGTAATCTGGAACATAAACAGACAGTGTTACTTTATATCTCCTGTTCAATACTTCCTCTCTGACTCTCTGTGGCAGTGTTTACATCTTCCTGCTGGGACATATTATGGCATACACTACAGTCCAAATTAGATACGTGTTCAGGGAGTGTCATAGTTCTCATCCAAATCACAAGCCTGTGAAGAATAAAAACCAGGTCATGAGGGGGAAAAAAAAAAAAAAAAAAAAAAAAAAGAGTTCAATCTTCCTGGGTTTTCCTTCAAACTCTGTGGCTGCAATAACTCAAAGGCATCCCAGTTCCTAAATTCTCTTTTCATTTTTTTTTACTTACATACTTTTAGAAATGGCAATTGTACAGCATGTCCATGTAAATTTTTATTGAAGAAAAAATAAAATTTATTACAGTAATTTTATTTGCACCAAAATAAAATTTAACTGTTTCGACATCATAAAGTAACAAATGCTTTTATTCTATTCATTATGCTATTAATTATTCTACTCATTATCTCATACTTCTTTTTTAATTTTACATTATGAGCTTAATGTAGGAAGAAGGGAGAAAGGCTTTATTTTCTAACACTTCCTGGTTCCAAGAAACACAGTCCTGCACTCTGTATCTTTGTCTCCTTTGAGCTGTGGTTGTGAAGTGAAAGTTATGATACGCTGCCTGATTTCACTGTTCCCACCAATATGGCATGACTCTGAAAACTCTGGAATGAAAGAAGACATGAATAAAAAGTCTTGCATTCCAGAGCAGGGGGTATACTCAAGAAGGGGAGGGAGCAGTGGGGAGAGGAAAACTAGGGCTTTGTCTTCCAAAGCATAACAGCATGTTTATAATAGAGGAAACACATACCCTTTTAAAACTGACTTGATTGGAAGAAAATTACTTTTAGCCAGCTACTGAAATCCCTAAGCACATGCTGGTTTGTTTAATGGGAACCGATTTTGAAAGCATTTATGGAATGTATAGAGGGATCCTGTCTGAAAACATATACAAGGAAGGCATACCAGCGCAGTTATTCCCTTCATCCTCCTGACATTAGCAATTTAAGATTTAGCCAAGCACAAAACACCCATGACCTTCTGAGCCATGCAGTCCCAAAAGAAAGCAGAGTTGAGCTCCGCAGTTAGTCAAGCCATTATGAAGAAACATCACTGTACCACAGAAGACCTAAAATAAATCTGCAATGGTATTGAGAACTGTCAAAGAAGAAAAGTCATAAATCTGTGTTTTCTCTCATATGTCGCAATACTCCATTCTGAGCCTCTTCATCCCTGTAAAGCTAGCCAGAGAGCAAGACTGAAGAGGACTGTAACTCAGCATGTTTGGCTCCTATTGTTTCCTCTGACATTGATTTTTCTAGCTTTATAAATCATCCAACAGCAAATGTTGAATCATGCTTCTACCTGGTTTCTGCCTGAAAAAATAATCCATGGTTTACACAGACATCTGTGTACTATATGACTCTAAATACTTCCTGATGGAAATACTTAATGCTTTCCCTGCCGTGCCCTATCAGAACCTTGGAGAAGAAAAACATAGTGCCATTACCATTCCAGCTCTCTAGGCTGCCCTTTTTTAAGAAGTATCTGTTCATTATAGGAAAATGTATTTGTCTGTTTAAAGTGTTTTTTCTTATTTTCGAAGTTAGTGTAGAATCACTCAAAATATACATACAGTAATTTTTTTATTTCTCTAGTTAATTAATAGTCTTTTGTTGTTGTTGTTAGTCAGAACTTTTTCAGTGATCCAGTGTATGGCATGACTTTCCAAACAGGTGCATCAAAGTGACTGGAGGGAAGGAGTGAACAGAGCAAGGGAGAGAATGACATGCTGGAAGCAAAATGGGTGTGGGAATTTCCAAAGTTAAATCACTAATTTACCAGTCTAAAACCTACTCTAAAGACAATGTGTGGGACATTTTATTACAACTTGCTTTGTTATTTTCTCAGATTGAAAGAATATCAACAGAAGAGAATGAGAAAAATTCCCAAAGCAGTTTTTGGCCTTTTACACGTAAAGCACTGTCTAGGAAGAGAGCTTTCCTACAGGCTCTTAGGTCCCTGATGAATTCTCTTGTCCCTAAGATATCAGATAGCCCAAGGAATATCATCCCATGCCAAAATGTTTCTTTAAGGTGTAGCATATTCAGCTATTCCAATTACAAATTAAAAAATGGCTTGGGATAAATAGAATTGTATTTCAAAGACAAATGAATTATTATTCACAACAGAGCAAAGAAAAATATCCACCTCAACACCTGAATTAAATTTTCTAGGCAAAGATTGATTCATTGTAATAAAAAAATTGTATTCTTTGAAAATATAGACTCCTGGTTAAAATTGATTTTATGATACATAAGGCTCTACAGGGCTTCTAGTCAACATCCATCTTCACAATAAGAGAAAATTTCCTCCTGAGAAGAGAAAAAGATGGGAACTTGCCCAGTTGGTTCTTGTGAGTCCTCAGCATGGGTTTTTTCCTCCTTCCATAGGGAAAATAGAAGAAGGAATGATGGTTAATGTTGCCAGCATTCTTGGCAGAATTATAAAATATATTTAGCCATTGAGTTCATACTTCTAAATAATACTGTTATAAATGTGCTTCATTAATGGTGTGCATAATATTATAAAACTTTTGAATGCATTATGGAAGTTCAAAAACTGCCCAAGGCACACTAAACTAAGCACAGGGGACTCGGGGGTAATTTTTCACTGTTATTTTAACAAGACCAAGCACTCTTAATACAAAGGTGGTTTAAATACATAATGAAAAACTCTTTCTCATCAGCATTACCAAACGTATTTTTCATTGATCAAAAGCTACAGTTATAAGTGAATTCTTTTAATCTGATTAAAATCACATCTTGCACAATGTTTTACATTACCTTTGTATTTATTATCTATCCAAGACATGACTGAGAAATAAGGACTTCTACCCTCTTGTTATTAACTTGAATATTCAAGTATTTTACAGCTTCATAGCATGAGAAAATTGTATTTCAGGTGAAGAATGGGAAAGAAAAAAATCTGTCATTCACATAAATACCATGCCACCTTCTATCAATCATCTCTCTGGCAGACAGTCATGTTCTATGTTGGTAATTTGCAATACAAAGGTTTCTTCATGCTCTTAGTCATTCTCCTGGGCTGTGACTGACTATATGCTGTTTGATTTTATTGTTTTTAATTTGAATGTCAGAGAGTTACTCTATCTCAACTAAGCAACAGTTCAGTCAGGTCTCATTCCACCAAGAATATTACACATAATCTCTAACATGTTGCTAATAAGAAAAGCCATTTATTGTGGCTGGCATATTGGAACAACACTAGTTTCCCTTGGCAAATCTCTTTCACTGAATGAAAAGCAATCTTCCCATAGCCATTGCTTCAGAAATGCTTGAAGATGATCCCTCCGTCATGTGGTTAGGTCAATCTAAAGCTAAGTTTTTGTCATGTGAAGGCAAAGCTCACCTCCAAGGAGGGTCAGCAAAGAGTACAGTTGTCTAACTCAGAGTACACAAAATAATACAATGCTATGAGTATACTATTTTAATAGTTTGGGGTTGATAGCTGGCGTTCACTGAGTAGAAGTTTTCACTGAATCTTCCACAATTGTCTTTCTGCCCATCTTTCTTCTTTCCCTGGAAGATTAGGTACTTCAGATCACATATAATGTGAACAGCATATGGTACAGGAGGAAACCAATCTTAAAAAATCTCTGAATGGAAAAATGAAAGAGTAAAAAGCTGAAACTTTTAGGGAATATGGAGAATATTTAGAAATTGCCTTTATTTTTTGTGGTATCTGACTAAGCTGAAGAATTTAAGGTGTTTATCCAATTTACTGAAAGCTGATAGAGGAAGGTAGCAAGCATGGAATCAATGGACCTGAAAAGCTCACCAGGCTCAACCCCATCCATAAACAGGGTCAGCTAAACCTACGTAATTCCTGACAGATGCTTGTCTAGCCTTAAATATCCCCAGACAGATATATCATATATTGCCATATTCCAACCTATTTCAGTGCTTAATTATAACCTACCATTGGAATCTTCTAATGACAAATGCAAATCCCTAGCTTCTTGCTTGTTTTCTGTACATATGGAGAATATATTACTCCCTTCCTCTTTTACATATGTGAATACGTTTCCATGCCTGTCATTGCTTTTCTCCTCTTCAGCCTAAACAAACACAGGTTTTTGCAGTCTGTCCTTGCAAGTCATGTTTCCAAGATATCTGACAGACTCCTGCTGCAGCAAGAGCTATATACAGAAAGCTGCATTGTACATTACTCCATATAAAAATAAGCGAGTCATCACATTTTCAAACAGCTATTATAAGAACAAGATGAAAATAGGGAAGAATTTATGTTTTTATCTGGAAGAAGTTACTATCAAATAGCCTTATAAAACAGTAATTCTATTATGTTGGGGTTGGGCCAGGAAAGTGGTCGAAGTACCCATTTTTACACTAAAATCACATCCATTTCATGGCTTCATTAGGAGTTGTACTTGCTGCTTGGACAGAAGACAGGAAACATTTATAATGAGGTTCTAAAGAGAGCTGAAGGAGTCTGTGCCCCTAGGAAAGCTGCTTTTGACCTATGACAGAGGTTGAATAATTTTATTACCTGTTGAATTATAAATTGGACAGAAGAACCTAAAGAACAGATCTACTTGCTGGTGACTTTAAAGAAGCATGAAAAACATTTGTCTTGTATGGGTCCAGAAGCATCTATGAAGAGAGAGAGAACTTTTTCCACTACTTAAGAATTAAGAAGCGAGACTTACTGGAGAGTTATGTTGTCAAATGTTTTTCACCACTTGACGTGTCAGCAACAGGATTTGGGCAGGTGCTATGAGAAAAATAGAGTATGTGTTTACGCACATCCAACACCCCCCTGGAGGCACTCTTTCCTCACACTGTCATTTGGGTTTCATTCAGCATGTAAGATGTTTCACAGGGATAAAAATACCATAGATTTTTGATTTTGCAGGAGACAGTAATGTTTAACAAGGGAGACTCTGAATAGCTTTGGACAAGCTATGATACCTGGGCAAATGCTGAAAAAAGGGGAGGAGACGAATATCAATCCAGTACAACTGAGATATCTCTTTTCCTAGGTGTGCCAATACAGAAGGTAAATCACTGTAAGGTCTATGCTATTGCTAGTATGCCTGCTCCAACAAACAAGAAATAGCTAAAAAAAATTATTTGAACAGTAAACTTCCATAGAGAAATTGATTTCTTAGGTGCCCAAAGCAGTAGTTGAAGCTATAGTTCTGAGTTTTTATAACAAGATATTTGAGATCTTTTCTACAGATCTCAAAGAGAATTCCCTCTTCATCTAACTGAAATTTAGGTAAAACTCATGTTTCCCAAAAGGAACTGGCAAATATTTAGATGAGAATAGAGTTCTTCTGTTTGCTTGTTGGTTTGTTGTTTTTTTTTTTTTTTTTAATCTGCAACAGGATCATTTGCAAACAGTCAGGAAGTACCTGGTGACTTTATACTTACTCTCATGCAATTAAGGAAAATGCAGTGATATCCAAACCTAGACACATACCAATTTACTTACTAAAAAACTTTTCCAAATCAAAAGTGATTTTCAGCTCCATTGCAAAAACTGAAACCACAGAGAAAGTAAGGAAAGCTGTTGGTACAAGTGACTACCACTTTACTCTCCCTTTTGGAACCTAAAATTATTTCTATAGTGCTAACAGGTATATAATAATACAAAGTCACTACTTTAAGAAAGACAGAATTAAAAAAAAAAGAGGTGCCACTGAGGTCCTTTCTCAAATGAAGGACAGACAATTTGTATTATGTGATTAAACAAAAGATCTCAAGAATATGTTGAAATATATATTAAAAATTATATAAGAAGATTACTTAGAGACTGAAAAAGTACACACTGAGTGATCTTAAATAGAGTGTGACACTGAAGAGACCACTGATGCTTGCTATGCATGCTAAAGGTAGAAGTCCAATCAAGCAAAAAAGCCTAATTAATTAAAAAGCAATGATGGATATTTTTATTGATACCAACATAAATATGCTTATATACCTTTTGTAGACTGGTCTTAATTCCCTGGTATGACTTTACTAGAAAGAATAAAAATGAAAGAGGTGATATGGTATATGAAAATACAGGATGATATGGCAAGGACAATTTTGAGTGCTTTTTACTTAAATATAATTTGGACATATCTCCACAGAAATATGATTAAATATGTCTTCATTATCACCTCCTGACTCTCTCTAACAGATAAAGGCAAACAAGAAATGTTTCTTATTAGAAACTAATCTGCAATTACTCAGCAAAGATAAGGAAACAGATAAGGAAAAGTATCAATGTTTATATCTCAGATACGTAAAATGTTAAGGGAAAAATACCAACATGATATATTCATTACGAACAGACACATAGGAATACAAGGTCACTACTCTAAGAAAAATACCTCAAAATATTTAGGTGTTACTGATGGGTTTAGGTCAGCTGGTTTTTGTCTTGACTCTTCAGTAAGTTCCCAGTTTTCTTGTTTATTGCACAAAATCTTGTGTACAAATTGCTCAGGGACTCACAATGTTTAAGTCCATGTGAAATCTCCCAAGAGCATATGCATGAAACCAAGGTTGAAGGTCTTTCCATGGAAGAAGGGAGGTGGGGCACTCTGCATAATTTTTTTTCTTCTAATGAAAAGTAGAAAATAACCATGAGAGAAAACAGTGCTTAAAAAGGACAACAGTTTCAAGAAAAGAACAGGTGGAAAAATCAAAGAAAGCAAACCATAAAAATTCTTCTGATGTATCACATAAAAATATATAGCTGATTTGCAGAAGACCACTGTAAAATAAGACTTATCTGGTATTGACCAAGCTATTAAATGTTCTGTATCTTAAGTTTCATGTTAACTTTGCAGGAGGGAAAGTTGTGCAGAAACTTTTGAGCTACCCAAAACTGAAAAGCTAATTAGCATGACTGGGGGACATAATAACTAGGACAAGACCCACTCCTTTCAGGACTTGGTCTCATATCTCTAATTTGCACCATGTAGATTCATACAGAGTTAGCCTGATGATTTCCTATATGAAGCTCAAAGTCTGGTTTTTCTGGTGATGTTTCACAATAACAATGAAGTTATTGTGAAACTTTAACTCTGCCTTGAAGTCTTAAGGTAGAGCTCCTGGGTCGTTTTAAAATGTTGTATGACTAGAGCATATTCTTTTCTGGCTGGCTGAAAACGTTACTCTTACTTCCCAAATTAACACATTTAAGGTTATCAGACAATGTAATTTCCTACCCCCATTATAACACCAAACAGATAATAATAATTGAACTTCTGAAAAACTATAGGGCACCTAGAATTGTTGTTGCTTAGCATAAATCTTGATCAGCTTGCTCAGTCTGCACACATCTGTAACTGGATGACTACAGTTGCTTGGAGGTTTCATGTGTCCGTCTCTCTTTTCTTGACTCAACCACACTTTGGGACATATGGCTTTATAATTAAAAAACATTGCTACCCATATATGGTGGTATATGAAAGGTGAAGGTAGAGCAGACCTCATTTATAGGTGTCATTCTGACTTATTTTGGATGGTTGGATGACACCTGTAATTATATATTTAAATATATATAAATATAAATAAATCTACACTTGCCACAAGCCTGTCAAAAGTGCAGGAGATTCACAGCCTTTTTATATGTGCGCTTACCACATCTACACACCTGCAGATACAAGTGTCTCTAAAGGAAACTCATTAAAAATAATGTCAGTGACCACTGGCAAATAGAATTTTCTTCATTCTCTTTCTCTCTTTGACTGGGGAAAAAGCCCTGAAATACTTTTCAACCTGAACTCAACAATCCTTTCCGAAAGCTGTACAAGCTTACAGGATTAATTTAAAAAGGCTTTTTGCTACTAGAATATTTTTCTGTAAATACTTAGCCAGAGATGATTGTAAGGTTTGGGTTTTTAGTTGTTTTTGTTTCCAACAGGAAACATTTTTTTGATCTTCCATGCCACCAGAAAAAAGAAGACAAACATGGCAAATGTTGCACATAAGGCTTATCAAACATATCAAAAAGTGGACAGATTTCAACTTATAACTGTTTTTAAGGAGAGAAAATACTTGGATTAAAAAGGCTTTTTAATAGAGGAAGATACAAAAACAGTGACTAAAAGTTAGCCAGATACACCTTGTGATTTTCATTTTGAATGTATCACAATAACAGTGGTTAATAACTGGAACAACAAAAAAAAGGTAAACATGCATTCTTCATGTTCTGATGTTTTCAAATTAAATCTCAGTGCCTTCTGAAAGATAGACTTCCTTTAAATAAGACCTACTAGGCTTTATTGCAAGACTGATAAAACACAGTTCTGTAGCCCTCTCATAAGTGATCTAACTAGATGACCAAGTGATTTCTTCGGTCTTTAAAATGTGCTAATCACTTACAAAAATCTTCCTTTTTTTTGCTAATACAACAAGCATCTGTTTGAAGATGAAGGATAATGTAGTAGAGAAGCACTGCACAGTACATTATTTTTATTTAACTTTGAAAAGCTGACAGTCAAGCATGTGAAAGTATGTAGTTTTGAGCTGCAAATAGTGAAGTGTCATTGTTGGACAACCATGTTCAGCAACAGCCAGGCCCCAGCCCAGCAAAGTTCCTAGGTATAAGTGCAATTCTAAGTTCAAGAACATACCTAGTAAAGCAAATAAAACTAGAAAATTGGTAAAGTTACATATATGCTTAAATGCCTTTTGGAGCAAACCCCAGTGCAGTAATGCTTGTGACTCACTGGGGGATACGGTTGCCATCATCACAAAATGAAATGCATTTAAGATGTTCTAACACCACATGAGAAGCATTTTACCACATTATGCAAGTTGGATTTTTTTTTTTTTTTGCAACTAAGTGCAATGCTTTGAAACTGCTATTAAAAATGAAATTGGCAATTAAGAAATAGTTCACCCCAGCAAAGAGAAGAGCATACTTTTCTCAGTTTCAAGGAAGGTGGAAGCCGTACAGAACATACTAAGTATTTGGTGTCTGCCTTGCAAAGCTATTTCTACATTTTGACAAATAAGGGACACGGAGAAACCACATAAACATCCATATGAGGTATTTAATCTCAGTGGCATCTGGATTCTGTGTGGCCTCAGTAAACAAAAAGGGCTCATCTCTTCACCTGCCATACCAGTTTGTGAAGTGGCTCTAGTAAAAATGGCTACCCTCACACATATGCAAATATTCTACCTAATTTTCTTTCCACAGTTGTCTAGTGGGTCCATGTTAGAGCTATAACATTCTTCATATGCTTGAAATAAATGAAGCAAACTAGTCAGCATTGCTATTACAACAAAATTAATTAAAAAAAAGTATAAAACAAGTCAAAGCAATAGTTAAAGAGTAATACCTTAATCCTCTTTTCTCACACTATTTTCACACAGATATTTCTGTTAGGAAATTCCCCAGCATCATCAAAAAAATTAAGGAGTCCTTATACTCTAGATTAATAAAAAGAAAATAGCAGCTTTGATAATCAATATTAGCCCACCTCATATTTCAACACAGAGTCATTAGCTTTATGCCATTCCGGTAAAGTTCTAAGAACCAGCTGTCCTTAATCTGATCTCCTGTTCCAGTCAATCAGGGTTTATCCTGAGCAGCAGGGAGAGGAAGATCCAGGTGTTGACACTTGCTCTTAATTCCTTTCTGGCTGATGAAGTACTGCTGCCCAGCTGTGGTGTGATCAGCATTGTTCTTGAGTTTTCCAGTTGGTCTTTGTATACATTGGGTAGTAGCTTGGCTAATACAACAGTCTCTTCTATAGAAGCTTGGATAGGTATGCTGTGGATTCTTTTTGTTTCTTACCACCTATATCTATGTAAGGATTGAATAATATCTATCCAGGGGTAGATTAAAGGATTACTTACTTCTTTGTATAAAAGCTGTTGTTGTTTTTCTCTAGCATAGTAGTCACATAGGTGGATTTATATTTCCTGAAAAACAACATGGTTTAGCAAGGCCTTCTGTCAGTGTATTTAGCTAAAATTTACTTTCTTTTCACGTTACTGTAAAGTTATGGCTATATAACATAGAAGCTGTAGAGAGTAGGTAGGAGTGATGTAAAGAAGTGCTGTGAATTTTAATAGCTGTTTCACTCTAAATGTGCTTCGGTATTGGTACTTTCATTTCTTTATAGTAGTTGCAGAGGAATTGAGCTTACAGATTATTTTTTATTTTTTATTTTAATGGTTTAATGTTTCAGTGTTCTAGAAAAAGAGTGAGATGAAAGTTAATATGAACAGAGAGTCAATGCTGTCTGTAGGAGAAATTATAGTGCTAGAAATGGCTTATTTCTGTATCATTTTTCAATTAAAATGCTGTCAGAAAATATGGATTCAGCTTTGGGGGCAAAAAAAGAAGTTTGGGCAATATTTCTCCCCCCCCCAAAGGAACTTGATCTAGTCACTAGATGAATATCAAATTGTACTTAATCTGTTTTAAACTGTTCTAAACCAGCTGAGTTTTAATCATGAAGGTAATATTATTTAATGTGATAAACAAATGTTGACAATATTTCTTCTGGTGACAAAATTTCCACTGTAATGAGTGGGAAAGGAGTTTAGAAAAGCTTAAAAGGAATTAGTCCATAGGTTGTTGAAGAGGCATGTCCTCACACACACACATGCATTTAGGACCTGATTTTATTATACTAATTGGTAAAGTTCTTATTTCAGTAGGAGTAAGTCTTGTGATGTATGGTACTTTAATGAATATTTGTTTTCTCATCTAAGTGTTTTGTTTACTTCTTAGAACCTTTAGGTGGGGGAGTAGGGGAACTGCATGAAATAGAAAAATGGAGGAAAAAAAAATAATGTTAAGATCATGAACAAGAAATATGCTTATGTGAGAAAGAAATATAATTGAGCGTTTCTGTAATGTGGAACTAGATCAATGGGATTGAACATATTAATTATATACCAACAATTTGCAAGCAAAATCAGTATAGCTCTGTTGATGTTAAGACAAATGCACCATTTTACAGTTTGGCCTATGTTTTCTCTTCCTAAGCAACTGAAATCAATCAAGCTTATTACTTTGCTCTGTATAATAATGTTTAGCTAGACAGCTGTTACTGAAACTACTTCACCTCAGTGAATGAGGCAATTTTACCCTTCCTTGTGATAGCTTTGTAATTGGCGAGTATATTTACAGAATTAGGAGGTAGATAGAATGAGATCCAAGGTAATTTCTAAAACTGTGAAAAGTCATGTTAATCCTTTGGGATTTAGTGATTGGGTCAAAATGCAGCCAATTGTAGTACTTTGATACGCTTTCCTTTAAAAGAATTTTCAATAGGTGTAGCAGATGTTTTCTAATGAAATTTTAGTGTCCCAATTAGTTTCAGTTTGTGGGTTTTGAGTTTTGGGTTTGTTTTTTTTAAGTGACAGAAGTTGGGTGGGCGAATGAAAGAAACTATACCTCAGTTGACAATCAGTAACTGGAAGAAAACTAATGGAGTAAGTGAAGAGAAAAAATTAAATGAAATGAGATCTTCCTGTGAAAAGTGTCCTTTTTTTCTTCTCAGAGTGGAAATATGGTCGTTAGAACGGTGTTTTTCTTCTTTGAGATTGTAGTGTTGATTAACTGTTTTTAGGTTGTTATCATGTTTTCTACTCTTATTAAAAATTTGGGACTTGCATGTCTAAGTAATTACTTACTTAGTATTGTTCCCTCTTCAGTGGATTTGGACAAATTAATACAAAGCATACTATGAAAGGACAACTTTAAATGTGTAAAATGCACTAGTTTATAATCTGTAATTTGACTTTTTTTCTTCTTCATGGTGAGCGACTAAAGTTTAGACATAGGGAAAGGATACACAGAAAGTAGTACTTTGATTTCCCTCCCCACCCCCATGTGCAGATCTGGCTGGTTAGCATTTAATTAACAAACATTGCTATGGTTGTTAAACAGATTTTTTTTTTTTCTATTTTTATGTGTGATTTTTGTATTGAATTTTATTCTGTGCAACCAGATTTCCGATAAGTAACTGTTTGTGATTCCTGGAAAAGTTCAGTGGAAGAGATCACAAAAAAGCAAAATGTAACATCTCATTGTGTCAGGCTTGGTGTTATTATTACATCCTATACAGCCTAACAGTCTGGGATGTTTATGTGCAGGCAAAATTTTGGCCAAAAGCACTAACCAGAAAAAGGATACCAAAACATTTGGTCCAAATGTATTTGCATTTGCAGTAAGGAGGGAGGGACTTGGTGTTAAATACAATAAAGAGGAGTCTTGTTTCTGAACCTTAAAATGCTATTATCTCCTTAAACAACTCTGATATGTGAAAAAAAGCTAATCGTTTCTTTAGTAAGAGTTAATAGTAACTCTTATACTAGAAATTCTGCAAATGTTATACAGAGAGCAATACAGTTAGGTGAATGCCTGTGAAACTTGAGAGCTGGGAAGGGAAACGAGTAATCCTTAATTGGTCATCTGAGTGCTTTTTGGTGAAAGAGAAATACCTGCTTCAGTTCATTTTGGAATACACTATTCCTGAATCGGATAAAAGAATGCCTCTGAAGATAATATTCTTGCCTCTTTAATTGTTCCCTTGTGTGTTGTCCTTGCAGGTGCTCATTTAATTTATTTAAAAATAATTCAGAGGATATTAATCTAGAAGCAAAAGACCTAAGATTCAGATTCCATTTATCTGATACTCTGTTGGTATTCATGTGTGCCACCCTTACCATATCATCATGTACTAGTACATCACTTAAAGCATACCTGTGTTGAAGTCATGTATTAAAATAACAAGTTTAATTTTTAGTCAATAACTAAGGTAATAACACTGTGAAATTGTACGGAGTTTAGAGCTATCAAAATTCTCACTTGCAAGAAAAATGTAAGATTTGCCAGTCTGTAGGGTTTTGTGGCTCATATTCAGCATTGTAATAATAAGTAAATGAAACATAATACTTTTTTACCAACTAAAAATAAATTACCTAACACTCAAAAGGCCATGATGGCTATCCTGTTCTCATACAAAAGCTTGTGTGTGCCATGAGAGAGACTGTCGCTGTGCTGAGTTTTTATGATCATTGCAGCAGAACATCAATGTGCAAGAATTGTTCACTTTGTTTAAACCCAGTTCTCTTCGCAGATTTGATATGGTCTGCGATTGCAAGGCAGTTAGCGAGGAAGAGGCAGTCCCTTCATCAGGGAGGGAAATTTAAGACTAAAGTCTCTTAGATAAGTACACATCTCTTTTCAGCATTTAGTAAAGAGACAAAACACAGAAAGAGAAATTCAGACTTGAATAACAGATGTAAAATACAATGTGGCTAGTAAATAGATAACTAAAATAAATGGGTTAGGAGATGCATTTTAAACCCGGTATCTCTTAAAAATTTTAAGCAATTCCAAGCTCTTTTAAGCATTTTATGTGTGGATTAAACTAATTTAGGGATAATTAAACTTACCTTTTTAGCATTGCTACAAGCTCCTTTAGTAGCTATGTGTCATACTGCAGAATAAATAGGCTCTGCAACAAGAAAAAATGTAGTATTCTCACTAGAACTTGATGGGACTCTTCTAGAATATTGTATGACACGTTGGTCTCTGAGTGGGATTTGTCAGTCCATAAAGAAAGCAACAAGAAACAAAAGTTATGATGAGTTTTAAGAAATCTGGCATATAGTCAAAAGTTGTGGAAACTTAGATAATTTGTGATTTTAATAAATTTCTTGATTAAATATTTTCTTTGTAATCACTTTGAAAGATTCTGTTAAATTGTTTTTTACAATACTTGTGATGTGTTTTTATGTGGGCATTGAATTTTAAAAAGCAATTATTTTAAAGACCTAGGACTTTAACTAATAATGAATGAAGGCTTAAACCTTATTAATTTTATTTACGAAAAAATCTCCTGGTTATAGTTATTTCAGGCAATATAGCTATAAGAATTATAGCAATCAATACAGTCCTTAGCACTCAGACAGGATCAACTACACCTGTGATGTGCTTAACTGATGTTTGTCTAGCAATGTTCTTAAAAACCTCCAGAGCTGAAGAATTTACAGCTGTTTCCAAGCAATCTGTAATGGTGTTGAACTCTTAGAAAATTTCTAGCCTGAATCTTCCTTTCCACCATGCAGGACCATTCCCTCTTGTCTCACTCCTGAAAACAAAGAAAAATAGACTATTCTTTTCATCTTTGCAGCAGTTTTCAAAGGCTACCATGTCTTCCTCCTGTTATCTCTCCTGTTTGTTAAACAGTTCCTTATATGTTAGTGAAACCAAAAAATGAGAGAGCTCAGTTTTGGGTGGTGGGAAGTACATACTCTTCAAGATATTCCTTGCTTGTAAATATCATATTTATATTGGAATAATCTATTTCAGAGATATTTTATTAACACAATTTTTAAAGTGACGTTTCCTTGACATAAAATAGGATCTTACAACTATTTAGACTCTAAAGATGATCTATGACATATATTAAATAACACTTCACAGAACCTACATTTATCTAAAGGAATACTCTTTGGGACTGGGATACTTCTTACTGCAGTGCCTAATTTTGTTACACCTATTCAAATTTCATTTCTAGGATAATGCTGTTGACCTTAATGAATGTGAGTGAAATGAAAAGACATACTCAGAAACCAGATATTGCTTAACACTAAGAAATTGAATAGCGTGAGAACTCATTGTTTTGAATGTCACAAAGTTAGTGTTCAAAAAAAGTTAAGAACTTTATAAAGTTTAAAATATTGCTCAAGCCTAGTATGTTATCTGACTTAGTAGACTCCTACTATGTAGTGATCATGTGTTTTTTCAAATTAGTATCTTCTACTGTTTCAAAAGTACTCATCTTTTGAATTGAAAAAATTGATACCAATCAAAAAGCTATTAATTTCCATACCTACAGACAAGGCTACATCTATATATACTGCTTGAGTCTTAAAGGTAATCACCATAAGATCTTAAAGATGAAAGGTTTTGTGTGAAATAAGAGGGGAAGGTTTGTTACCTAAAAGCCTGAGGCTAAATGCTGTACTATTTTCAAAGAGCTTTATAAATGCCATCAAAAACTTGGATAAGCCCTTCCCCTTAGTTAGACATATAGAATGAATATTAAATCACAAGTTGATCAGCTATGTGGATTTTTCTCTAAGGGAAGGCAAGTAACAAAATTATAGAACACTTCAATAGCTAAACTGGGTAGTAGAATGGGAACCAAATAGTACCAGGCACTCAAGACACAAATACTGCATTAGAGGTAACTGTAAAAATTACCTAATGATTTTTTGTGATAATTTAGATTTAGAAAGACTAACATAAATGAGATTTATCACTCTATTGCTAGAATTCAGAATTCTATTGCTAGAAGTCTGTTGGATGAGGTCATCTTTTTTTTCCTTTTACAAGTAGCCAGAGTTTTTAAAAGAAACAACTCTCAGCATCTGACAGAGAGAGAAAAAACATTTATTCTCAAATTAAGGACAAGAAAAACTCAGTCTTTAATCCATATGTTTCCTAAACATCTTGCTAATGCTATTATAATATTAAGATATTTAGGATAGCCTTTTCAAAATATCAGTGCTAAACTTTGAGTAAAATTGAGTCAGTAAGTAAGAGTATTACCTACCCAAGGAGAAAGCATGGTTACTGTTGCCTAAACCTTGGGAAAAAAAGGATATGATGTCAGTTTCCCGTCTCCCAAATGAGTTTCCCATTCACTAATTTTTTTTTTTTTAAATCCTGCTTCCTGTTTTTTGGCCCAATAAAACTTTAGTCACTATTTCAGGAGCTCGTTCAGCTCTAGAAAAACAGTTCAAAGCATAGGCTGAATATGGTGACTTACTACTCTCCTGAGGGAAAGGACAAATCTTGTGACTTTTGTATCTGGGGTAAATGACCATGACTCTACATATATTGATGTGCTTAATGTGGCTGGAGCATACTTAAACGTTTGTTTATTGTTATATTTCTAACAGCCTAGAACACATACTAAGTGTTAAAATAGCAGAAGGAAAGGAAGATTTTTTTTTTTTTTACCCTAGCTTGCTCTTTCGAAGTTGAGTGAAGTGCTAACGAATCATGGGCAGTTGTACTGTGAGTTCTTTCTGTTTATCCCTCTGAATATACAGTACTGGATATTGATGTATCTATTAATTATTGGTGATATAGGGTGGTTCCTAAAGACCATTGAAGGAAAAGTAAATGAGAGATAATGCAACTTAAAGGGTGAGAAGGAATGACTCCAACAGGAACCATCCTATTTCTCAATTTATCATCTATTGAAATATGGCAGGGTTATATATGCATGTTACTACCTGGAGAAAAGTGAAATAATTAGAGTGACTGTTCTTTTCTTCTGGTGAAAGCATGGGCTTCTAGTTGCCCCTTAAAATGTGAGTTTTCTTATTTTAGGCTACTGTATACGTAAAACTAAGAAGGCGCTACAAAACTCAGTGGCAATATGAATTCGACATACCTAGACAAGCTGCTATTCTAATTTGCATTTTTCTTCAGCTTCCACATCAGATTTTAAGTATTTACTTATGACCATATAAAGGGAAAGCAGTGAAATACTGAATTCAGCTAAAACAAGACTCATTCTACCAAATTAGAGATGGAGAGCTGATGTATTTTCCTTTTCATCTACTGCGTAATATTTCTAATTAAAAAAAAAAAAAATCTGAATTGAATCTTTATGCTGACTCATACCAGCTAAGTTCCTAAAACAATAAAGCAGCATCATTATCTACAATTCTAAAACTAAATCATCATGCTGTTGCTCAGGCATTATTTAAAAGGCTTAAGTAGACTTCCCAGGGAGGCACATTTCCATCCAAATCAAATCTATCGCAATTGTAACCCCACCCTATTTGTAATGCCTGGTGGGACACTTAGAGCTTCTGTTGTTTATGAAGTATTGCAGTGTAAGTAATTTGCCTGCATAAGAGATCTATAGCTTGAAGGGCAAAGGTCTTGATTGCCTGTGACCCAGAAACAAGAAATGTTTAGCCTTTCTGTGTACATGAAGTTTGGCCACTTCAAAACCTTTTGAATGTGCCTGTGCTGTGCCCCTGAAGCTTTATGTGAGTCTTCTCTCAACAGTAATTGTTTTAAAAATTCCTTTAAAAATAGTACCTTGCAGGGACTGCTTGGCCTCCCAGAGTGTGAATAAAAAAATGCATTCACTGTCACAATCAAGCTCTCGGGAGTGAACGATAACATTCGGCTAATAATTTGTTGCTTTAGCTTACTGTGTAAGCAGTAGCTTAAACTGTGATTTCAAAGATAGTATTTAGCTTCATGGTTTTAATGACCTGTGCAGCTTTGGGTATGGTAATTGTCTTTGCTGGTTTTTCTGTGTTCCATAAATTCTTAGCTTACAATAATGCAGTGTACATAAATAACTTACACATGTTACCTGAGAAAAGAACTTAGTTTGGTTAACTTCAGGTATCTCTCAGATGCAAGAAGGGATTTTGCCAAATGGTCTGGAATTTATCACTGCAGCTGCTGGATCAGGCAGCAAGGGAAATTAATCCAAAAATATGCTAAAAATTTGAACACAAAACAGGGATTGTAGTGCAGTCTCCTTCCCATTCTTGAGTGTGATCTAAGTAACACTTTAACTCTTTTTATTTGAAGTGTGCTAACCATTGTGTGATGGTGTCTCAAGGTTCTTGGCAGTGAGATTTTTATGCTGAGTTGAATCTCTCTCTGAGATGTCTCTAAAGAGCCTTGGGGCTCTTAGTTCTCATAACATTCCTTTTTTGGTAGAGTACTGCTATGCTACTAAAAGCTCTGTTAGAAATACATAGCCTAAATCCATATTAGGCAAAATAGTGCTGAGGATGGTCTATCAAATCTCCTTAGGTCTACAAAAGATTTGTTTCTTTTCACTACTGATGAATGGAGGCTGGTAGCAAAATAGGGTCTTAATAGTAAAAAGCAGATTATGTTGTGGAACTAGCAAATGGTGGGTTAACAGGGAGAGCGAGGCTCTTTATCCATCAGTTGTTCACTATGCAAACTTATTTTCAATTCTGAGCAGAAAAGTTCTCCTTGACGTTACCCCAGCAAAGAGCTTCTCTTATGCAGCTGTGTTGGTCTCTTTCCCTGTGTACAGCTGAAACATCAGGACACACGGCAGGCAAGTCATGGTGAAGTGGGATTAGGAGAACAGTTTACACCTGGGACCTTGTAGCAATTCTAGAATGAGTCATCCAGAGTTGGTGTTTAATGGATATTCTGCAGAAATGGTGTGTCCATATTGCTCCAGTTACATGCTTATTTAGCTGATTTAGCATATAAACCAACTAAATTATTTTGACTTAAGTTTTTGTGGGCCCAATCTCTGAGCTACTTTCTTCTCAAACTTTTCACACCCTCCCCCCCCCCCCCCCGCCTTTTTTTTTTCCCCAACCTTTCTTCTGGAAAGAGGGTATGAAGAAAAGCATGTTTTGACTATTAAAGCTTTTATATTTTCTTCTTAAGGGCTGGAGCAGGGGTAGAAAGAACAAGCATCACAATCAAATTTGACTGTAAATGATTAGCAGAAGTCTATGTAAAGCAAATATGTTTAATTCATTACTATACCTTGTAAATCATTTATTAATGCTTCAGTTCTTACTTTTGCTTCAGTTATCTCAAGTAAACTTCAGAAAAATATTTTCATTAATTTCATTAAGCTAAATATCTTATTACATAAAGCCCCGCGATTGAACAGATGTTCATGTGGTTAAACAACAGTTTCAAAGAGTGGTGTTGAATGTATGTTTTTATGGTGTTTTAAAAGGTCTATGTCCCCTTGAAGCTTTTGTTGTCATCCTACCTTTAGCCAGTTCGGATATAATTGAGAAACCTAGGTGGAAAGAAAAACTAGGGTGCAGTTCTGTATGCAGTTTGTACATTAGTCACATTGCTATTTTGTTTCAGTGATATCATTAACTTGCCATTGATACAGAAAACTGCTGTAAATTGGAACATAATGTGCTTTTCTAACTACATCTTATTTGCATAGCATGACACACTTTGCAGTAGATACTAGTGTAGTCTTACATGGAAAATGTAAGATGAAAAGTAAGTTACTTCTGATAACCAGGTTAATTGTAATTCTGAGACAGACATGGCATGCCTGCGTTTACTGATAGTCACAGCTTAACTTTAATTGTTATAGCTGACAATGTTTTATCTCTTTTATACATGGCTCTCAGTCCTTCATAGATTAGGTCCGACTATTAATTTTCCTTGAAGGGATGGGGACTTACAGGTCAGTGCTGACTTTAAATTACCATTTAATTTTAAAGAGAGTCAAGTAGTCTGTTGACCACGTGGGCTGCTTTTCACTTTGGAAGATACCCATAATTGTAATGCTATTTGTCATTTTAAGACTAGGAATATGACCCAAGTTCCCAGGCCCACATAGCAAATAAACACTCGTGTCTCTTGGGGGTAGTACTACTAGCCTACTACTAACTTTGGCTCATTATACTAAGATCACTGAACATTTAGTCCTTTTGATGTACTGTGTACATGATATATGAGAATGAGTGAGTGGGTGTTGCTTGGAAATGTCCTCTGTTCATCCATAATATAAACAGGCCATACTTACTGGTCCCTAGGTAACCAGTTTCTGGCTCGGTGTTTAATCTGCAGTGTCCTGGAAAGATTGTATGTTGGACCTGATTCTGTTTGTATTAGAAATTCTAATGATTTACTATACAAGATTCTAGCATAAATAACCTAAATTGAATGCCCTGATAACTCCTTTACCCTATATATCATGGATGCTTTAGCAATAAATCATTCTAATCTTTGGGTTAGGCAGTGTGCAACAGACGCCCTCAACATCTTTTCTTTGTCTTTTAGAGGCTACATCCAGTAAACTGAAGTTCATTAACCCATGAGCCACGTGGTGTACTTTGTTGCTTTTCCTAGCTGCCTGCTCCTTAATGCTGTTACCATCACTTTTTTTAATATTTACTAATGATTTATATACAATAAACCATCTCATGATAGTGATTTGAAAATGTTTCTTCTCTCTGTCTCTCTGTTATCCCAGTCTCTTAGAATTAGAAAACAGAAAACCAGAAGGGGGTGAGGGGGACCCTGTGCTTCATCAATGATATTTTTCTTGTTATGGTCTTATTTGTGTTGCATTTGCCACCTCTTGCACTGACATTTGACAGTGTGACTTCTCTTTAGCTGTTCTACCTTGTCTTCAAATGACAAATTGTCACTCAGTACAATGGAGTCTTTCACTTTACACTTCCTTTTGCATTAGAATTTGCAAAATATGGTCAGATGCTCAGTTAAGAGAAACAGATTAATGTTTGGTTTTTTCTGCATTTTCAGAAAGAGGAACTTCAAGGAGAATTTTAGGACTTCCCTCTTACGAACACTTTAAGATATCGAAGCGTCTCCATCTGTGCAGTCCTGCTAGATGGTGCGTGTGTATGTTCCAATACGTACTACTGCCTGCAGAGTTGTGGCAGGCAACTTCAGAGACTTGTCCACTCTTGTAGTCCTCTCTTCTGTTTTAATACAGACCATACACTATCCAACTGTCATGCTGGTTATTAAATAAAAACATTCCTTTTACTACAGAGTCAACAATGACAGTTGCTTTCCTCTTTTAGGGTTGCTAAACTGTCTTTTGTGTCAGTCCTGTGCTTCATCCATTACAAAACTGTACCATAATTTACTATCCTGCTTCAGCAGAGGTAAATCTCTAGGTCGATGATATCCTGAATATAAGTCAGTAATGTTCCTGACTTTTAGCAGGGGTGAATACCTCCTTTTTCTCTGCACCCCACCCCCCAACCTTCCCTTGAGCACCATGTTGCACCAGCAACCGTGTCTCTGTGACACATGCATTCCTCGGGAACAACAGTGCTTACAAATGCAAGCAGAATGCAATGCAATATATAGTAATCTTGGCCAAAGGAATCAGTTGTGAAATGAATTTTTGGAAGACCGTGTTACTTGGGCATTTTCATTCTGTATCAGCTGTTAGTTACTCTTAAATGGCTGTGTTAGAATAAATGAGTGGAAAAGACTTCATGAATTTCAGCCATGACCACAGATATTATTGCCATCATAAAACACTTTACATACTGGTCAATTTTGCATGATGTATAGTTTAACATATGTTTAAATGTATTTGTATCTTATGCCATAGGATTCCAAAAAGGTAATAGAAGCTCTTGACTGTTCTTTTTTATTATATTCCACTTCTAAAAGTTCACAGTTTTAGTATTTACTTCAGAACTCTTGTGTTAGGTAGGGCCTCAGAGGCACTTCGAATACTAACCAAGAAGTAAAGAGTTGCAGGAATGAGGCTTATTACCTGCTTGTTGGTTAGTACTCAGACAAATTAGCTTGCTAGTTCAACAGTGCATATGGATCCATTTATGTCATTTGAACTGCATTTGCATGTATGTTCCATGCTGGGCAGCTGAAAAAGAGAAGCAGAGAAGTGGCAAGCACAGGAAGCCACAACTGGCAGCTTGGTAATTAATATAGCTAAAGTTCTTATCTCAAATGCACAGAACTTGTAAGATGAACGCAATTAAAAGTATACTGAAATTTCTGAGTCCATGTTACTTACAGTTTGAGTGCTGTGGGCTTAAACAGTAACAAATATTTTCTGTTTTATAGCCTCTCTTGCTGAGTATTTTGAAGCCAAAAAGTACTAGGAAATAAGACATGTTCATACCTCTATGCCTTCTGAAAGAAGGATAATATGCCTTTCAGATCCTTGCTGCACATTTTGTATTTGTCAGCTATGAGAGCAGGACCGTATGATTAAAAAATGCACATAGTACTAATGAGTAAATACTTTGTTTTTCTAGGAAGATCTACTGGGAGCAGGAGAGGGGAAGAAATAAAAAAAAAAATAATTCTATTTTCCCAGATTTAAATCTCATCAGACCAGCATGACACAATATGTAAGAATTTGTTACCTTGAGTTTTGTAACCTAGAATGTGTCCTCAAAAAGAGTATCTAGATCTAACTAGAAGACATCACACTCACTAATTACAAGTAGATGTCTTATTTTCATTAGTAGTTGCTTTAGTTTGTTGGTCATCTTATATTTCTGCTAGATTAAGCATTCTCATTTCTTAATTTCCATTGGTTTTTCATTTGTTTTAAGCTTTCTGAAGCAAAATGTCTGAAGTAAAGGCAATGTTGGGCTTGCAACAAGACTGCATCTTACTTGGTCAGTTAAGATTTTCTGCTCTTTAACTAACCCTAAATTCAAAGTGAAGAGCACTTTAAATGCCCTTTTATGGTATAATAGAGAACTCAAACTGAAAACCATAAATCTTTTGAGAGCTGGCAGCAGCAAACGACATCTTAACCACAAACCCAACTGAATGTTTTATCTTGCATATACACGTCTTTGCCTATGAATGTAATTTTCCAGAAATGACCGTCAGTTGAATGACTTTGACAGATGTCACTGTCAGTTGCTCGTCAGGCAAAACTGCCTATGATACGCTGACTAGTACATCACCTTCAGCCCTTACAGAAGGTGAATGTGCTACTGCAAGTGTATTTTTCTTGCCTTGGTTCTTACAGGAGTTTAATATAAGTTATTGTCCATTACATAGCAAAATGTTTTCAGTCCAATGGGGGTAACAGGAAAAAAGAGACAGTAACAGTACCGTCCGATCTTATTGTAGCAGCAGTGGTACCGATAGCCCCTTCAGGCACTATAAGGCAGTTGTGAGACTTTTCTTACCCACGGAGTGGAGGTCTAAAGTATTTATGTGTCTTAAGAAGCTTGTGCTCCTAAGAAGTTTCTGGATGGTCCTTGTGAGTCAGATAAGACTTTAGGAAGAACAAGTCATTGCACTATTAGAATGCTCTCCTGAATACACTAAAACTACCTCCTAGCAAGACAGGTTTTGTGATATTGGCAAATTAGGGACTTTTCTTAAAACATCACTTAATCTTTAGTTTTTAATTCTAAAGTCAAGTATAGCACCTGTAACTTTACATTGAGTCATAGGCTTAGCATAAAAAGCTGAATAACTTGCAATATGAAAGCATGTTTTTTGTTTGTTCTAGATTTTGTTTGATTTGGTTGTTTAGATTTCTCTTCAGGAGCAGATTTTTGTAACCATATAAAGAATATTCCTTGACTTAATGATTAGTAATAAAGAAAGAAATCAACGTTAAGAATTATTAGGAACGTAATAGAGGAATTAAATAGAAAACACCACTGATTATTTAAATCTGCAACAAACATACAAGAACTCTATGGAATCCTTTTCTTCATTTCAGTTATGGATGGAAAAAAGGGTTTAGAGAAGGATGACAAAGATAATCAAATGAACAAAGCTATCTTCTGCATGAAGAAAAAGCATACTGACTGGGAACCTTCAGGGGAAAAAAAAAAGTAAAGAAAACTAAGGGGTATATGGAAGGAGGTTTACAAAATCAGAATTGTAGAGGAGAAGGTGGATAGGGGTTTATTTCAGTTCCACCATAAGAATGAGAGGCATAAAATAAAACCAGTGGTATTCAGAGCAAACCAAGGAATATGGTTCTTCACACAATGTATTAATAAGCTGCCACATGGTGTTATGGATAGTGAATATTTACATGATCTCGAAGGGTGATGGTTCAGATTCCTGGAAGAAAAATAACTTAAGTACTGTTATATAAAAAAGATAACATTTCTGCTCAAGAAGTTTTTGAGCTGCATCTTGCTAAGGTCTAGAAAATATTCTGGGGAAGTATAGCTATGTGCTTGCCTTCATCTTCCCTAGGCACCTGCTGTTGGTCACTGTAAGGGTCAAGATAGTAGACTAGACAGACTCTCTTTCCCCAGTATTTTTACTCAACATACAAGCTGCAACTATTTCAGAAATATTTGAGGGTACCTAGCAGGAAAACAGAAAGTAGGAAAACATTTTGTACATTATGTCACAATTTACCTCTGGGGAAAAAAAAAAAGTCTTGCCTCTCTGAAAAAGAAACATTACTTTGAGGATACAGCTGTCTGACAAAGGCTTTATGGGTTTGGTATTTATTGCTTCTCAATCACTTCTTGTTCAAACAGGTTATTATTGCAAAAAAATTCTCTCTTTGGGAGCGATGCAGGCTATTTTGCATTCTGGTGGCTGTTATGTTGAGATGGTAGGCAGTGACTGTTTACTTAGTGGTATGAGTGATACAAGAATTCCTAAACATTTCTCACTTAGCCTATACAGGCTATACTGTCTATGAAGGCAACTATATGTTGATTTGGTCAGCTAGTTTTTAAATTACTAATATATTGCATCAAACAGATTTTGCATCTTTTAAAAAATATGTGCTTGGATTCTTTCAGGTCCTTACTGGTTTCCTTCATTGACATTTTACATAGTTTTCATGGTTATCCTGTTTGGACAACAATGTATTTCATATTCACTTTTTAAAAATAGAAAATAAGAAAGAAAACTTTAGTAGTGTCTGTTACATATGAGCAAAATAACTAATTTAATTTGATACATGCTGCCTGAGTTATTACTATTATTACTTTTGTCTCCTCTCTTGCTTACTTTTCTCATTCCTTAGTAATTTAAGTTAAAATACTGTAGCAATAGGAGAGATGAAAGTTGCTTCCTTTCTTTTTTTTTTTTTTTTTTTAATGGGGAAAATAAAGATCTTTTAATCTGTCAGCTGCTGGGCGTTTGGGGTTTTTTGGTTTTGTCTTAACTGAGATCACTTTTTATTAATTTTTTTCTTTTTTACTAGTCTGTTAGTTCTCTTACTTTATGCTGCCTAATACTTTTGTTTGTTTCTTCCTTGCATTTTCCCTATTTTTTGCAGCCAGAAGGTTTTTGTCCCAAATACAAATTCATTTCAGAGAATTCAATTTCAGAATCAACACAAACCAATTCTCAGCAAGGATTACATTTTCTTGAAAACACTAAATTATACAATTCACATTTTTTCTCCATCTGGTCAATTTAATGAAAATAGACTCTCGTCTTTCTCAATTTGTACTTATTATGTGCTTTGTCATGTAACAGGACTTGCCTGCTGATAGAAATGAGTGGTGTTCATGCATAAGCCTGGAAGATAGCACTCGATTATCCGAAACATCGGTTCTTATATAAAGATGACATACCAAGGAAAAGAAACTTGGTAACATGTGGGTTTTGTTTTTGGTTCATGCTCTGTAGTGGCTTGCTGCAGGTTCCTGGTAGTCATCTCTAGCTGTATTGTTTGAGCTTTTACAGAGGCTGGTCTGCATTCCCTGCTTCTGATGAAGTTTTATGGCTTTGCAAACCCTGCTAAATCACCTTTACAAATTTGTGATCATATTAGGTTCAAAGAGGAATTATTAATTTTTTTTTTTTAACAGAAAAAGAAAATAATCTTAGTCTTGTAAATGCTAGGTATCTGGAGAAGAAAAATCCTGGGTTTATAGCCAATTTCCCCTATTATATAGTAATTGTTATTACTATTCTTCTTCTTCAATGTTGCAAGATAAAACAAAACATTAAGCTACATATTTTATTTGGGGGAGGAGGAATATTTTGGCTTTTTTGGGTTTTGGTGGGGTTTTTTTTGTTTGTTTGTTTGTTTCAGAACTAAGTATAAATATTTCCAGAGGCATGTAGTTGTATATGAGTTTGTTTCCCTGCTCCATCAGTTGTGACTGGGGGCGGGGGGGGAAGAAGTCCTGTTTTAACAGAGGGAAAACAACCACTTAAGCCTTGTCCTCCCTTTCTGAATGTGCATACCTGTAAGTTACCACAGTTTAAAAAGGAGCATTTTTGTGGGAGCTGTTTGTTAAAATAGTATTACCTGCCTGGATTATTTGCTTGCTTTCTTCTATTCAAAATAAGTAGTAATTTTTAAATGGAAAAGAAAGCACTTTTGTAATGACAGAATCAACTTACTGTAAGCCTCATCTTGTCCTTAAATTACATTTTCATTCCTATAGAATGAAGAAATAGAAAGATATGTTGCTGAGTATGCCAAGTTGGAAAAGGAGCACTTCCCTTGCTTTCAATACAGGACTGAACTTGATGGAGAATCAAAGATTGGTTTTGCAACACAAAATGTTGGATTTATGTTGCTGTCAATTTTGCCAAGACTAAGGCAGTTGAAAACCAAAATGTCTATAAATTTCTTCATCATGTACTGTTCTGCCTAAAATGCAAAACAGTAGGAATGAAACTTTCTCACTGAGGATAGTGGAAAATTTTGTTACTGATTTTTAATAAACTTTTGGATTTTACTAGTATTGGAATATCAGCTTTTTTTTTTTTTCCCTAAGCAAATAATGAACATGGCTCTAATTTATATCCAAAGTGGAAAGTCTTATAACAGTGACTTGAGTTAGATTGACAGTTAAAAATTGGTAAACTTTTCTGCTAATTAAGTACAACGCAGATTCTTACTGCATTTTAACACCTTGGTCTTTGAATTGAAAATAAAATCTTGCTGAAGGGAAATAGGAAAAATTATGGAAATGGAGAAAGCAAATCTTTAGAGTAGAACAAAGCAATGCTTTCAGAGTTAAGTATCAGATGCCAAAAGGGGAAAATACGTATTTAAATCCCATATTTGTAGAACCTTTATAACTACAGTTTTTCTGTAGCTAACCCATCTTAAGCAACATTTTGACTATGTGTTTTATTCATTTTATTTTAACTATCCTGGTAGCATGCATATGACTGAGCAGCAGGATGTCTTTCATGTACAAAACACTCACCAAATATTAGTAAAACTGCACTCCTGTCAATCTTTTATTTAAACAAAAGCAAAAAGAACTTGGAGGCCCCAGCAGATCTAATAAAGGTTTGTGTTTGATTACAAGTATGGGGGGATAACAAGGTGAAAATTCCTGATATGCAAGTATAAATAAATATTTTCATAAAGTATAAATGTACTGTAAGAGTACTGGGGACATGCTTTCTACTTTCCATAGATGTCTTATGGCCTTCTGCCTAATCTTTGGAAACAATAACTGTGACACTGATGTATTCAGTGCTATTGTGCCTGTTGTATTAGGAAAAAAAACCCCAAAACTACTTCAGAATAAGATATTCTGTTTAAGATGCATTTGGACGAACCAGGGGGTAAATCTGCCTGGGAAAATGGGATTTAAGTGTCTAGAAAACAGGATTAGCCTTTTCCATTTGATCTTTGGTGAAATCATATTGAACTGAGATGTTTCAGAGTTGACAGCTCCTAGTGAATTCGCTTTTTCTTCATGTTACTGAATTGGAGAGCAGAGGCCACAGGCCCTGCTGCCCTTTTATTGTCATAGCTCTGTTGAGTCAATTCTCATGCAAGAACTTGTGTTGCATATATTGAGTAGCTAAGGCTTCACTAATAGTATTTGACATTATAATAGATTTCCAGCCAAAATTATAGAGAAAGATTAGATGGATTCAAATCTCTGTGATTAATAGGATATGTTACTTCATGCAATTTTTTTACTACTTTGAAGTAAGAATACATAATGAATGTCATAATGTATTTATAGTCTTTGCAACTTCCTAGAATTACTACCTCAAGTAGGTGGCAAAAAAGGTAAATAACAACTATTTCTTTCTTGTTTTAATAAAAATCAAGCATAAGCTTCTAGTTAATACAAAAAGAAGGTTTTTGTGCTGCTTTTTACTTAATTATGTAACGATGAAGGCCACATACATGGTATCACTTTAAAAAAATACTACCATAACTGTGAAATTTATCATGTGGCAAACCAGCTAAACTCAGGAGAAAAAAATTTCAGTGGAGTTATTGTCTGTGCATAATTTTGTAAGAGACAGTCAGCGTTCTAAACAGAGATTAAAAGTACAGTGCCCCTGAAGAATAGATCTCTCGTGGAAGTTGTATCTCAGTTGGTTCTCTTTCTATTCTGCTATTAATTCAGTTGAGCAGTTTGCATTTATTGCACAAGAAAGTTAGGGTGAACAAGTATAGAATCTCCTCATCCACAGGTAGACATTCACTGTTTGCAATGAGAATGTGTATAGAGATATTGGGCAGAATTTTCTAAGCTGGGTCTCAAACATTAGAGAAACCAAGTGTTGCATTCGGAGAAACTAAATTTAGTACCTCTCATAAAACCTGATACTTCTGAAAATCAGACCACTTGTATAAAATAATTGATATTTAGCTATAAAGGAAAGAATACCTGAACACAGTTGTCTTGTTTCCATTTATTTCATCCTTGAGATACACAAAGGAAAAGCAATGCTGTTCAAATTATAACCATAAATTTGGTTCCAACAGAAGGGTCAACTTGTGGGGAGTTTTTGCATATGTTTTGCTGAAAAAACATCCCATAATACATGCAGAGTGTAAGGACTACCACAGGGCTATGTAAGTAATGAAACTCTGTGTGCTTCTTCACTACTTTGTGAAATTCTGAGACTCTTACTGAAAAGACCATTCCACAATAGTGTTCAAAAAGCTGATCTGGACATACAATCAGTCATGGATAACTGGACCAGGATCAGTGATGATCAGAGCTATGTTTTTGAATCAAAGGAGTTCCTTTGTGATGAGATAGACATACAGGAGTGCACTTTGTCTCAAGTATCTGTATTTCCAACTTGGAAGACTTTATAATTGTGGGTAAAATGCTTCCTTTTTCTCACCTCCTCAAGCGGTACTGTGCTGATTTCATTGAGCAAACTATAAGTTAGCAACTCCCAGCTGGGTTGTTGCATTCTTTTTTTTTTTTTTTTTTCTCGGATGCTTTTTTTTTTCCTTTTCTCCTTTTTGTTGGTGGCAGAACGGTATTCTAAATCTTGTGTGAAAGAGGAAAAAATAGTGATGTTAGATTTTTAATACTTAACATTAGCTATGTTGTTCATCCAAGATATCATCTAAGAGGCTTTGTGTGAGGCTTTGTTAAATGTATTTTTACCTTGTAAGACACCTTTCTGCCCACTACTTTACCTGGCAGGCTTAGGATATGTTCTGTGTATATTATGTGATACACATATCAATTCCAGGAATTAACTTACTCTATAAAACACAGTAGTTCTATAGAAATGTCTCCTAATTCACTCACTCAAATAAAAAAAAAAAAAAATTATACAGAGTCCAGCAATTTACCATGTTAGGTGAAAATCCTCATAAATTTATGATTATCAATAATACATGTTGTAAAGGCTTGTAGTTGTGGTGCAAGAAAAAGGAAAGAAAAATGGCATGCTCATTCTTATGGCAAAAAAAAAAAGGTACAAATATGGTTTCTTCTTCCTTGATAAAACTGTAACCTTTATTTATTGAGCAGTATCTGCTCACTTTGCGAACCAGAATATTTCAAATGCATTATTCCTGAAATACTGAAGAAGCCATGAGAGAGTCAGCTGGACCTATGTATAGCACATTCATCACATCATCAAAATTGTTACCAAGTTTCTTTCACAAAGTAGTCCTCTATAAGAGAGGTTCTTTAACTAGAAAGCCAAAGTGTGTTTTAGTTTTCAGAGTTTTCAAGATTGGCAGCAAAAAAAGCGGGGGGGGGGGCTGTTTTCTGGGTTTTTTGGGGGGTAGGGGTGTAAAATGAGAACCTATTGATATGTAGCCTTTGGAGGGGGAAAAAAACCCCAACCACCACTAAAAATGCCCCTCCCCCCAAAAAAACCCATGAGGCCCCATCAGGAAGTTTTGAAGACTCTTTTAGGTATATTTACACTTGTAGAAGTCTACAGCATGAACTTCCTTGTGAGGAAATCCTAGCCCCTGAGGAAGTAGTCTCAGAATTTGAAAATTAGATTTTTAAAAATCAAATTATTACTCTAGTAGTAATAAGGTACTTACTCTAGTTAGTGTTTCTTTAAAAAGATCTAAATGAAAAAAAAAAATCAAATGAAAAAATATCAAATGAAAAGCAGGGTTTCTTTCCTTTCTAACCTAGAATCTATTCTTTATCTGTTTCTTGCTCTACCTCCACTTTTTAAGCTTTTTCCAACTCTGCTCATGTTTAAAATGTGATTGTCTTCATTTAATCAGTCGCCTACTTGCTCGCTTTGTAGAGCACCTAGCACTCTTTATGGCATATTTCATAAAAGCAAGACTGTGTCCCAGAATTCAGTCCGAATTTCAGATCATCTAGCAATATGCTATTTCTGTTCTGCTTGATTTTGACAGCCCAAATGTCTTTGGTGGGAAACCTGTCTTGAGCAGAAATCAATGTACTTTAATAGAAATCACTCTATGGGAAAGATGAGAGCATTAAAGATCTAAATAGACATCTGAGTACCAAGTTCCTACATGAGATCTGCACAATGCTGTGGCAAAGCATCTAAGGCAGCACTGCTTGCTGCTGGCAGCTCTGTTAGGCAATATGATGTCAAAGTATTCACTTTAGATACTCATTTGCTATATTAGTACATGCTAGACTTTGGGTTTCTCCCTGCCCACGCCCCCC
>JANHGO010000001.1:51725129-51763296 GCA_024606505.1 Aquila spilogaster
GTAACCTATATAGTATTTCTTATCTATTGCTTATCCATTGATAAGGCTCACGCGAGCTCTTGGCCAATCGCCAGAGTGCACATACTGTCCACGCGTATCCGGGGACCATGTAAGGGGTTAACATGCCTTCCACAGCTGTAGGCAGCCAGCACTGCCTATCCAGTCAAGGTTAGCCAATAGCACACGCCATGGGGAGGGGCCTTCAGCGTCACAGCCCAAGCCTCGTTCAAGCGCCTAACACAATACACATCCTCCTGGATTTTTACTGAATGCTGAACACTTTTCTGATCAAAAGCTGCCTCAATATTTTACAGTTGATTGTGCTACTTGATTTATACACATGGACAGGACAGGATCCTTGACCAGGAGCTGGCAGGACTTGTAGAGAGGGCTTTAAACTAGATATGAAAGGGGAAGGGGATAAAACCAGGCCTGCTAGAGATGAGCCTAGGAGACAGGTAACAGGATTAGGGGTGAGGCTCATGCGAAGTGCATCTGCACCAATGCACGCAGCATGGGCAACAAACAAGAAGATCTGGAAGCCATTGTGCGGCAGGCAATCTATGACCTAATTGCCATTACAGAAACATGGTGGGATCACTCCCATGACTAGAGTGTTGCAGTGGATGGCTACAAGCTCTTCAGAAAGAATAGGAAAGGAAGGAGGGGTGGTGGTGTGGCTCTCTATGTTAGAGAGTGCTTTGATGTTACTGAGCTTGTGACTGGGGATGATAAGGTTGAATCCCTATGGGTAAAGATCAAAGGAAGGGCTGACAAGGAACATATCCTGGTGGGGGCCTGTTATAGACCATCTAACCAGGATGAAGGGACAGTTGAGGTGTTCTACGAGCAGCTGGCAGAAGCTGCACAACTGCCAGCCCTTATCCTCATGGGGGACTTCAACTTCCCTGACATATGCTGGGTATACAATAGCACAGAAGAAGCAGTCTAGGAGGTTTCTAATGTGTATGGAATATAACTTCCTTCTGCAGCTGGTGAGAGACCCTACCAGAGGAATTGCCCTGCTAGACCTGCTGTTCACAAACAGAGAAGGTCTGGTGGGAGATGTGGAGGTCAGGGGCTATCTTGGACAGAGTGACCAGGAAATGGTAGAGTTCTCAATTCTTGGTGGAGCCAAGAGAGGGGAACAGTAAAACTGCTATCTTGGACTTATGGTGGATGGACTTTGAAATGTTCAGCAGACTAGTAGGGGGGATCCCCAGGGATTCAGTCTTGGAGAGTAAAGGGGTCCAGGACAGCTGGTTGCTCTTCAAGAAGGAAGTCTTAAAGGCACAGGAGCAGGCTGTCCCCTTGAGCCGCAAAATGAGCCAATGGGGAAGAAGACTGGCGTGGATGAACAGGGAGCTTTTCCTGAGGCTTCAGGAGAGAATCTACCTCCTGTGGAAGAAGGGACAGGCAACTCAGAAGGAGTACAAAGAAGTTGTTAGGATGTGCAGAAAGAAAATTAGAAAGACAAAAGCCTGGCTTGAACTCAACCTGGCTACTGGGGTAAAAGGGA
This sequence comes from Aquila spilogaster, assembly GCA_024606505.1. Lineage (NCBI taxonomy): Eukaryota > Metazoa > Chordata > Aves > Accipitriformes > Accipitridae > Aquila > Aquila spilogaster. The sequence continues at coordinate 51,726,649 of JANHGO010000001.1, forward strand.
ACAATAAACTCTTTTGCAAATATATCAGCAGTAAGAGGAAGACCAAGGAGAATCTCCATTCTTTGCTGGATGAGGCTGGGAACATGACCACTGAGGATAAGAAAAAGGCTGAGGTTCTCAGTGCCTTCTTTATGTCTGTCTTTAAAAGTCAGACCAGTTATCCTCAGGGTACTCTACTCTCTGACCTTGAAGTCCCAGCTGGGGAGCAGAATAAACCCCTCATGATTCAGGAGGAAACAGTCAGAGACCTGCTACTCCACCTGGACTGCCACAAGTCCATGGGGCCAGATGAGATTCACCGAAGAGTGCTGAGGGAAGTGGCGGAGGTGATAGTCAAGTCGCTTTCCATCATTTATCAGTGCTCCTGGTTGATTGGCAAGGTCCCAGAAGACTGGAGGCTTGCCAATGTGACTCCCATCTACAAGAAGGGTCATAAGGAGGATCTGGGGAACTGCAGACCTGTTAGCCTGACCTCAGTGCCAAGGAAGGCTATGAAGCAGATTGTCTTGAGGGAGATCATGCAGCATGTGCAGGACAACCGGCAGATCAGGCCCAGCCAGCATGGGTTCATGAAGGGCAGGTCCTGCTTGACCAACCTGATATCCTCCTATGATCTAGTGACCTGTCTGGTGGATGAGGGAAAGGCTGTTGATGTAGTCTACCTGGACCTCAGCAAAGCCTTTGACAGCTACACTCTTTGCTGGGTAAGGAACTGGCTGGAGGGCTGGGCCCAGAGAGTGGTGGTGAATGGAGTTCAGTCCAGCTGGTAACCTGTCATGAGTGGTGTTCCCCAGGGGTTGGTACTGGGTCCTGTCCTCTTCAGTATCTTTATTGATGACCTGGACGAGGGCATTGAGTGCATTCTCAGTAAGTTTGTAGATTACACCAAGTTGGGAGGAAGTGTCGATCTGCCTGGGGATAGCAAGGCCTTACAGAAGGATCTGGACAGGCTGGATAGCTGGGCTGAAGCCAGTCAGATGAGGTTCAGCAAGACCAAGTGCCGGATCCTGCACTTTGGCCACAACAACCCCAGACAATGCTACAGGCTTGGAGCAGAGTGGCTGGAAGACTAGAGGAAATGGACCTGGGGGTATTGGTCGATGCTTGGCTGAACATGAGCCAGCAGTGTGACCAGGTGGCCAAGAAGGCCAATGGCATCCTGGCTTGTATCAGAAATAGTGTTGCCAGCAGGACCAGGGAAGTAATTGCCCCCCCGTACTCAGCACTGGTGAGGCTGCACCTCGAGTACCATGTTCAGTTTTGTGCCCCTCACCACAAGAAAGACATTGAGGCCCTGTAGCATGTCCAGAGAAGAGCAATGAAGCTGGTGAGGGGTCTGGAGCACAGGCCTTATGAGGAATGGCTGAGGAAGCTCAGATTGTTCAGTCTAGAGAAGAGAAGGCTCAGGGGAGACCTTATTGCTCTCTACAACTACCTGAATGTAAGTTGTAGTGAGCTGGGGGTTGGCCTCTTCTCTCTTGTAACTAGTGATAGGACTAGAGGGAATGGCTTCAAGTTGCACCAGGGGAGATTCAAACTGGACAGTAGGCAATACTTCTCTGTAAAAGTAGTCAGACACTGGAATGGGCTGCCCAGGGAGGTGATGGAGTCAGCATTCCTGGAGGTATTCAAGGGGCGTTTAGAACATTGTGTTGAGAAACATGGTTTAGTGAGAACTATTGGTGATAGGTGAATGGTTGGACTGGATGATCTTGTAGGTCTTTTCTAGCCTCGGTAATTCGATGAGAATAAGAACCAGGTCATAAAAAACAAACAAACAAAATAGTAAGAAAATGTTCAGTCTTCCTGGATTTCCTTTCTTACTCTGTGGCTACAATAACTCAAAGTTTCCCAGCTCCTAGAGTCTTTACTCAGTCCTTCACTGGAAAAAAAACATCCCAATGCATAAAGTTAAAAGAGAGGAATTACTTTACCATTTGGCTCAAAAAGCAATGATGGTACTTGCAACTAACATAACAAAGCAACTGCTGAAGGTTTGTTGCTTAAGTCCGTCTTCCTCTGTGGTTTATCATAGGAAACATTTATATGGATATGCTGCAGAATTGCCATTCTTTACCTATAGGTTATACATTATTACTATTTTACCTAATAGAAAGTATTTATGTACAGTGAATATCACTTCTCTTCGAAGAGATTAAAAAGCACCAGTGTGATCCCTGCACTTCAGCTTGTATCCTCCTTGTTTCCTGAACCTCTCAAAAGTTGACTTACCACTTACAATTTGCTTTACACTAGTCAGAAAGTATCTCAGCCTTTTTGTACTTTTTTGTTTTATGCTCTTTAGTACTTAGTGCTTTTAAAACACATCTCTAGAAAATGTTGTAGGCTTTGTTAAATACTTAAAATGAGAAATTTTAGCTAGTTTTTGTCAAGTTTATTGGTGTTTGGTGGATATATAAGCAGAGGACAATAAATTAGAAACTTTGTGGGGGAAGCAGTTTACATTTCCTATTTTATGTTTTGTATATTATATTTCATCACAGAATTGTAGGTCTTGGAAGGGATCTCTGGAGATCATCTAGTATGTACACTGTGTGTACATCAAAATAAAAATCAACTAGATAGTTAATAGATAAAGTAATAGTTGCTTTTATTTTATTAATTATTCTACTAATTAATGCATATATTCTCTTATATTTTACAGTTTGCAGCAAGAGGGGAGAAGGGCTTTGTTTTCTAATGCTCTTGCTCCCAAGAAACACAATAGTGCAGTCTGCATCTTCATCTCCTTTGAGTGCTGGTTGTTAAGTGAAAGTTATGATATGCTGCTTGATTTCGCTGTTCCCACCAATATGGCATGACTTTGAAAACTCTGGAATAAAAGGCGACATGAATAAAACATCTGACATTCCAGAGCAGGGGGTATACTCAAGAAGAGGAGGGAGAGATGGGGATAGGAGAAGTAAGGCTTTGTCTTCCAAAGCATAACAGCATGGTTATAATAGTGGAAACACATACCCTTTTAAAACTGACTTGATTGGAAGAAAATTGCTTTTAGCCAGCTACTGAAATCCCTAAGCACATGCTGGTCTGTTTAATGAGAACCAATTTTGAAGGAATTTAGGGAATGTATAGGGGGATCCTGTCTGAAAATATATACAAGGAAGGCATACCAGCTGCAGATATTCCCTTCATCCTCTCTGACGTTAGCAATTTAAGATTTAGCCAAGCACAAAACACCCGTGACCTTCTAAGCCACACAGTCCCAAAAGAAAGCAGAGTCAAGCTCCTCAGTTAGTCAAGCCTTTATTAATAAACATCACTGTACCATGAAGGACCTAAAATAAATCTGCAACACTACTGAGACCCATAAAACAGTTGAAGAATAAAAATAATAATAATAATAATACAACGTGCTTTTCTTCATATGTTGCAGTACTGTCTTGTAAGGGTCTTCATGCTGAGGAGAACTGTGACTCACCATACTTGGCTGCTACTGTTTTTTCTGCCATTGATTTTTCTGGCTTCATGAGTCATACAATAGGGAATGCTGAGTCATGCTTCTACCTGCTTTCTGCTCGTCTGTGTGGAAAAAAAGTAATCTGCAGTTTACAGAAATAACTACGTTCTGTATGATTCTGAGTATTGCCTGACATAAATACTGAATAATCCCTCTTATACTCTTTATCAGAAACCTGGAGGAGAAAAATGTTGCACCATTATAATTCCAGATCTAAAGGCTGGATCTAAAGGTACGTTCATTACAGGAAATTTACCTGCTTACAATGTTTATTTTATTTTTATTTTTTCTTCTATGTGAGAATAGAATCATTTTAAATATATATACATTAAATTAATGTTTCTTTTGTTGACCTCCTTTTTTAAGTCCTTTTGTTGTTGTTGTTTTCTGTGGTCTTTTTCTGTGATCCAGATTACAGCATAACTAACTCTCCAAATAAGTGCATTAACATGATTTCAGGGAAAGGTGAAAAAAGTGAGAGAGAGAATGAGATGTTGGAGGCAAACTGGGTGTGGAATTTCCTAAGCCAAACCACTAATTTACAGTTCTAAAACTTACTCTAGAGACATCAGCATGGGACATATTGTTATAGCTTCCATCATTATTTTCTCAAATTCATTGAATGCCAACAAAAGAGATTCAGAAAAATCCCCAGAGCACTTTTTGGTCATTTACCTTTGACAGCTAAAGCATTGTCTAGGAAGAGAGGATTCTTATGTTCATGTCCTTGATGAAATAGCCCAAGGAGAACTGAAGAATGCTCTGAGCAGACTTCTTTTAGATGACAGCCACTCTCAGATCACGTTACTGTAATGTCAAAATGCTCCTATGTCAAAATGCTTTTTTAATACCCAAGATATTCAGCTACTTCAGTGACAAGTTCAAAAAGTAATGTAGGATAAATAGAATTGTAATTGGCAATAGAATGAAGAAAAATGTCCACCTCAAACCCTGAATTAGGATTTCTAGGCAAAAACAGGCTTATCGCAACAAAAAACCTATGTCCTTTAAATCATATGATTAAAATTGATTTTATGATACATAAGGCTCTACAGGGCTTCTAGTAAATATCCATCTTCACAATGTGATAATATTTTCTCTTGAGAAGACAAAAAGATGGGAACTTGCCCAGATGGTTCTTGTGAGTCCTCAGCAGGCTTTTTTTTTTTTCTGTCTAATTCCACAGGGAAAATAAAAGAAGGAATGGTGATTAATGTTGCCTGCATTTTTGGCAACATTAAAAAATATATTTAGCCCCTGAGTCCATAATTCTTAATAATATTGTTATAAATATGCTTAGTTAACGATGTGCACAATATTATAAAACTTATGAATGCATTAGGAAAGTTCAAGAAGTGCCCAAGGCACATTAAAATAAGCACAGGGGATCTTGGAGTAGTCTTTCATTCTTATTTTAACAAGAGCAAGTACTCCTAATAAAAATGTGGTGTTAATATGTAATAACAAAACTTTTTTTTCATCAGTATTACCAAATGTGTTTTTCATTGATTGAAACCTGTAGTCATAAATTACTTACATTTCTATTTACTATTTCTCTATCTTTTAAAGACATTACTCTCTTTTATTAACCTGAATGTTTTAAGTGCTTTACAGCTCCATAGCATGTTAAAACTGTATTTCATATGGAGGCTGCGAAAAAAAATATCTGTCATGCCGTGAGTTCTTCTATCATCTCTTCTGTGGTCTATCATATTCTATTTTGGTCATTTCCACTGCAAATATTTCTTTGTGATCCTAGTCATTCTCATCAATCTCCTGGGATGTGGCTGATTGTGTGTTGTTCAATTTTATTGATTTTAATGCCAGAAAGTCATTCTGTCTCAACCCAGCAACGGATTAGTCAGGTCTTCTTTTACACTCTTACTGTACAAGAAAAAGTATGAATACTCTTCAACATGCTGCAAATAAGAAGAGCAGTTTGTTGTGGTTGGCTTATTGGAACAGAATGTAAAGCAATCTTCCTAGAGACACTGCATGAGAAATGCTTACAGATGATCCTTCCGTTATGTGGTTTGTTCAATCCAAAGTTTTTTGTCATGTGTGGATGCACAACATTTGTCTATATCGGAGAACATAAAATAATGTATGCTAAGAACATACTGTGTTAATAGTTTGGTTTTGATAGCTAATGTTCACTGAGTAGCAGTTTTCACTGGGTCTTTCACAATTATCTTTCTTCTTTCCCTGAAAGATTGAGTATCTCAGATCATCTGTAATGCCGGTAAAAGTGCACTGTGTTATTCTAATCACCTTGCATTTGTAAGTGATCCCTGTCTGCTGCTCACACTTGTTTTGAAGTGCAGCATTCTTTAGAGCTATTATTTGTGCAAGCTCTAGTATGAACTTGTAATTCATTACATAGGACGTCACATAATATCAATGAGTAAGTACCTAGAAATGGTAGACTTCTTTTTGAGTGATTTTTTCACAACATATGGTGCAAGAAGGAACCAGTCTTAAAGAAAATTCTCTGCATGGAACAATGGAAGAATAAAAAGCTGAAACTTTTAGGGAATATGTAGACTATTCAGAAATATTTACATAGTGAGAACTCTCTCCAAGTATTGCTTTTTCCTTCTTCATCCTAAACAATCACAATTTTTTGCAGTTTGTCTTGGCAAGTCATGTTTCCAAAATACCTGAAAGACTCCTGCTACATACAGAATGCTGTGTTATGTAAATCACTGAAAGATCTATGCTATTGCTATGATGCTAACAAACAAAGAATAGGGATAGAGAAAAAATTATTTGAACAGTAAACTTCCATAGAGAAATTGATTTCTTTGGTACCCAAAGTGATAGTTTGAGATGTTTGTCATGCAAAGATATCCAAAAACCATGGTTGAAAGAAATCAGGGTGTCTTTAAAAATAGAAAGAATTTGAAGCTACAGTTCTGAGATTTTATAGTTAAATACTTTCAGTATTTCCACAGATCTCTAAGAGTATTGGTACAGTTATATTCATATAATGACTTGACTGATTCCTTTCCAGATTAACGCATTTAAGTTCATCAGACAATGTAATTTCCTATGCCCCTTATAGCACTAAATAGGCAATGATGATTAAACTTTTGAAAAAGTATTTGACCCCTAGCATTGTTGTTTCTTGATATAAATCTTGGTCAGCTTGCTCAGGTTTCTCACATGTGTAAACAGCTGGCTCCAGTTGCTTGGATGTTTGATGCATCCGTCTCTCTTTTCTTGACTTAGTCACACTTCGAGACATATGGCAATGTAATTAAAATGCATTGTCGTCCATGATTTGTGTATGAGAGGTGAAGGTATAGCAGACCTCATTGATGGGTGTCATTCTGATTTATTTTTGATGGTTGACTGATGCCTATAATTGGATATTTAAATACATAAATCTTTATAATACTTTAAGACAGTGAAGAATGCGGCATCTTTATAAGTGCACATGTACACTTACTACATCTGCATACCTTCAGATACAAGTGTCTCTAAAGGAAACTCACCATAAATAATGTGTCAGAGATCACTGGCAAATTGAATTTTCTCCATTCTCTTTTTCTCTTTGGGTAAAAGCTGTAAAGTATGATTTGAACTGAGTTTGATTGTCCCGTCTTGAGAGCTCCACAGGTGCATAAGATAAGTGTGAGAAATCATTTTGCCACTAGAATCTAGAATCTTTTTCTGTGAATTTCTGAGATGATTGTTTTTTGTTGTTTTTGTTTCCAGTAGGAAACACCTTTTGGAGCTTCTTTACCATTGAAAGAAAGAAGGTGAATATGGGAAGTATGGAAGGTAAGATTAATCAAATGTATCAGAAACTAAAGAGATTTCAATTTATAACTGTTCTTAAGGAGAAAAAGCCTGAGTTGAAAAGGCTATAAAATTAAGGAAGGTATAAAAACAATGACTGCAAGTTAGTCAGTTACATCCATGCGTTTTATTTTGAATGTATCATAGTAACTGGTTAATAATTGGAATGAGAAAAAACACAGGAAAATGCATTCTTTATCTTCCAACATTTTCAAATTAAATTTCAATGCCTTCTGAATGAGATACTTTAAATTAAAGCTACAAGGCTTACTGCAAGACTGATGAAATACAGAGCTGCATTACTCCCTTCAGTGATTTAAACAGATGATTAAAGGATTTTTGCTGTTTTTAAAGTGTACATTTGCTTGCATTATTTGTCTAATAAGACAAATATTTGTCCAAACATGCTTACTAGCCATCCTGTGGTGTATGAGATGAAGAGAAGTTGAAATCATAGAAACTACATATTGTTGGAAGAAAGGAATACCTGCTCTTAGGAAGTACTACTACAATTTCTCCCCTTGGGACCTTCTCCTTTCTCCCCAAAAAAGCAAAATAATTTATTTCTGGTTAATGGGCATGGAAGTTGTGATTTTTCCTTAAAAAAAGTTGATCAGAACAAGTTAAAATGTTGAAAATATGGTCTTAAACTTTTCTCATGTTATACCTAGTCTATCTGAATGTCTGTACTACAGTCAGTCTGACAAACGGGCATTATGACTCTCTGACTGGCTTCCGTAAGTCTGTACTATCACTCTGATATAGTATGCAAACTTGTACAATAATGCAAGTGTAAGAAGCCATGGGTGATCAGTAACCTTGAGCAATTACTTCTTACATATGAATTCAAGATTTGCACAAATGGAGCTCTTTTCTCCTTGTCTACAAACAAGTTCTCTTTGTCCTCACTTGCTTCAACATTGTGTATTACATTTCCTTTTTTTTCTCTTTCAAGTCATTTCTACTGTAAAAAAAATCTCAAACAGTGAGAAAAAAATAAACGAAGTTGTCACCGTGATTTCCCTCTTCCTTGTAAGATGCCTTAACTAATGAAGGGAAATGCAGAAATGCTTTGATTTACCACATACATGGCAAATTTCATTATAGGCAGTGAGCTGACTGTCTGTTATTCACAGCGCATAACTGGAAGTGGGAGGATAATGCAGTATAGAAACATTGCAAAATACTTTGGTTTTATTTCATCTTAAAAAGCTGACAGTCAAACATGTGAAAGCATGCCTGAAAGGGATCATTAAAGCGTCACTGTGGGACAGCCGTATTCAGCAATAGCTAGGCTCCAGGCCAGCAAAGCTCCTAGCTATGAGTGCAATTCTAAGCACGAGAATGTACCCAGTAAAACAAATAAAACTAGAAACTCGATAAACTTATGTATACGCTTAGATGACTTCTGGAGTAAAACTCAGCACAATAACGTTACATGGTTGGCTGAGAGGTATAGTTACCATTATTATGAAATGAAATGCATTCAGGAGAGGCTCTAACATGTTGCTTGAGAAGTGTGACAAGTGCAGCGCTGCTAAAGAAATCGCTACTAAAAATGAAATTGACAACTGAAAATTAACTCAGCAAAGAAAATGCTTTGTTCATTTTCAGGGGTTATGGAGGTTGAAAGTAACATAATACATACTTGGTGTTTTTTTGCCTTACAAAACTGCTTCTGCAATTTAAAAAAAAAGGGCTCCAGAGAAACCACAGAAACATCCATGTGAGGTGTTTAATCTTAGCAGAAATGTGATGCCACATGGTCTCAGTTAACAAATGGATTAGCCTCTTTGACTCTCATACCAGTTTATGAGGCAGCTGTGGTGAAAATGGCTGCCCCCATACTTTTGTAAATATTCTCCCTGATTTTCTATCCTTGTTTGTCTAATGGGCCCATATTAGACTTGTAACATCCCTCAGGTGCTTGAAATAAGTAACGTAAACATATCAGCATTTATTATGAAACAAACAAACAAACATATAAAACATACAAAAGGTATAGACCATGTCAAAGGTAGAGGGTAATACCTTTATCCTCCTTTTCTTCACTGTTTTTACAGTTATTTCTATTAGAAAATTCCCTGGTTTCACTCAGCAACACAAGAAGTCCTTCCACTCCTTGAGTTCTGTAAGAACAATACCTTTACTGTCCTGAAAAAGATAGCTGTAGTGATCACTACTAGTCAGCTTTCAATCATCACTAGCCTTATTTTACCCCGGTAGAACTCAAACCTGCCTCCCCAATCTGATCTCCTGTACCAGTCAATCAAAGCTGATCCTGAGCAGCTGGGACAGAAAGATTCAGGTGCTGGCACTTCTAATTCCTGTGTGCTGATGGAGTACTTCTGCCCAGCTGTGGGGAAGCCAGTGTGCTTCCATCTACAGGCAGTGTTTTTCTGAGCTCCTCATGTGGCATTCCTATCTTTGTTTCTGTGTCAACTAATAGAATAATTTCTTCTACAGAAGTTTGGATAGGTAAGTAGCAGGATCTTTTTATCTCTTACAGTCTAAATCTGTGTAAGGATTGATGAATATTCATTTAAATTGCAGGGTTATTTTCCTGGAGAAAAGCTGATGTTTTTCCTCTAGCAGAGTAGTGGGATAAGTTGATTTGTACTTCTGGTGGTGGGAGGGAAGCCTACTTTAGCAGAGGTTTCTGTTGGTTTATTTAGTTAGAGTTTTATTTTTGTGTTATTTTAAAGCCATGATTGTATAATACAGAAGCTTTAGGGAATAGACAGCAGTGAAGTAAAGAAGTGCTTGTAGATCTTAATATCTGTTTTACCTTAAATGTTATTGCTGTGTTGGTACTCTTATTTCACGATAGCATTAAGAAAAGAATGAGATGAAAGTTAACATGAATTGTTTTCAACATCCTATGGCTCTGAAAGTGGTAGATATCTGGGTCATTTCTCAGAGAAAATGAGGCAAGAAAGTATGGATTCAGCTTTGCTAAAAAAGCTTGATGTAGTCAATGCATGAGGAACAAATTTTACTTAATCTGTTTTAGACTTTCCCCAAAACCCCTGAGCAAACTAACTGTGGAATTAATATTAACTGAAGTGATAAACAAATTTTGATGTCAAAACTTTCCTTGTGTGTTGGAAAGGAGTGTAGAACGGTTAAAAAGGAATTAGTCTGTAGGTTGTTAAGGGGGTATATGCATGTTTGAGTACTTAGGACCTGATTTTATTTTATTATAGGTGAATTTCTTATATCAGAAGTGTATCTGAAGATGTGTGGTAGTTTAATGAACGTTTGTATTCTTATCGAAGTGCTTTGTTTGCTTCTTTAAGTGGGGGAAGTGCATAAAGTAGAATGGAGGAAAAAATAAGATCATGAATAGTAAATGTGCTTATATGAAAAAGGAAACATAATGAAGCATGTCTGAAGGAATAATGTTTCTGTAATGCAAAACTAGATCAATAGGAGTGAAAGTATTAAGTATGTCCTGAAAGCTTGCAAGCAAAGCTGATATAGATCTGTTGATGTTAACACAGATGCACCATTTTACAATTTGCCCTACATTTTTTTTCTTTGCTATACCACTGAAGTCAATTGAGCTTATTACCTTGCTCTGTGTAATCACATTTCAGCAAGACAGCTGTTTCTGAAAGCACTTCACCTCAGTGGATGAGTTCATATTTTCTTACATTCAACACTGCACAACTAAATAATGGTGATTTTTCATAGAAAATAATTACGGTTTTACACATGGAAAACAGTATATATTAGGTGCTATCTGGGGTCTTGCAAAGCAGTTTTTACCCTTCCTTCCAATACCTTCTTAACTGATGAGTGAATTTCTGGAATGAGGAGGTAAAGGGAATGAGAAACAGCTATTTCAGGAGCTCTGAAAAGGCACATTAATCCTTTGGGACTCAGTGATCAAGTCAATGCTCAGGCAATCTTAGTATTTTCATGCTATCTCCTTTAAAAGAATTTTTAATAGATGTATCAGATGTTTTCTACTGCAATTTGAGTGGCACAGCTAGTTGGTGTTTTGTTCTGCTTTAAAAGAAAGTGACAGAAGTTGGATGGACAAATGAAACAAACTGTACCTCAGCTGACAATTACTAACTGGTGGAAAACTAATGGAGTAACTGAAGAGAAGAAAATTAAATGAAATAAGATCTTCCTGTGAAAAATGCCCTTTTCTCTTCTTGGATAGAAAGTATGATCATTAGAGAAGTGTTTCTCTTAATGAAGAGTTTAATGTTTTAAAAATTTTTATGTTGCTGTCAGGCTTTCTTCTCTTATTGATACTTTGGGACATAAAATTCGAAGTGACTACTGTATTATGTCCTCAGTAAATTTGAACAAATTAATGCACAGCATGAAAAGGCAACTTCAAGTGTGTAAAATGTGCTAGTTTGTAATCAGTAATTTTTTTCAGTGCTATTTTTGTCCTTGATAGTGATCAGCTAAAGTAAATACATAGGTAAAGGATACGTAGAAAATAGTAGTGCTTTGTTGTCTTGTTTTGCTTTTCTTTCTCATGTCTCTTGAAATGGCAGGTTAGAATCACAGCCTAAGAGTGTAGGATGTTTCTGTGTAAATGAAATTTTGGCTAAAGAACATTAAGCAGGAAAAAAAAAAAAGATGAAATAGAAGGGAGACTGGAACACCTAGGAAGAGAGATTTTTTCAAAAACATTTTGCATGGTATCTTCTACTTAGATTCTTACTTAGGCGCAAGACTGTAAGCATTAGAGCAGCTGAAAGTGTCTAATATCTGCCCCCTTGTTGATTTACACAAGTCATCACACTTCTCAGGAATGATGCTGAAACGGTTGGTCTGAATGTACTTGAGTTTTCAGTAAGGCTAAAATATAATGTAGTTAATAAATACATGTCTGAAATAAATGACTTAGAGACTGGAATCTCTTACAATTTTTAAACATTTCATGTATGGATTAAAGTAATATAGCGATAATTAAGCTTATTATAATAGCCCATAGTAATGCTAGGGAAAGTTGAATAGGATAATGCTATATTCTGCATGCTAGAGAATAAATAGGCTCTGCAACAACAACAAGAAAATGTGTTATTCCCATTAGAACTTGATAGGACTCTTCTAGAATATTTCTTGAAACACTGAATGCTGAGGTGGTTTGGATTTATCACTCCTCCAAAAAGGAAGCAGCAAGAAACTGCAAGATGAGTTTTGGAAATTTGGCTTGCGGTCAAAAACTGTTGGTGTTTAGCTTCCTTGTGATGTAATACATTTCTTGATGAACGTTTTCCTTTTGTAATAGCTTTGAAATATTATTTTAAATTGTTTTTGTGTGTACTTTTATGATCTTTGTGATTTTATTTTGGTGTAGTACTTCTGTAAGGGGTTAAGGCTTTAAGTCTTCATTCTTAATTAAACTTCATTCATTTTATCTATGAAAAATTATCTCTGGTTTTAGTTATTTGAGGTTAATCAATATAACTGTATTACCTAAGACTTCTTACAGATCTTCTCTCACAGGTGTAGTTTGAGTGCTAACTCACTACACCTGTCACGTTCCTAACCAAAGTTTGCCTAGCAATGTTCTCAAAGACCTCCAGTGTCAAAGAATTCTCCCCTTTTTCAAGTAATCTGTTCTAGTGCTGAGTTCTTTTAAACAAAATAATAAAATCTAGCCTGAGTCTTCCTTCCTGCCATGTAAGACTATTCAATGTTGTCTTTTTCCTGAGAGCAAAGAGACTTGGATATCTTTTAATCTTTGCAGCAGTTTTTTGATACAAACATGCCTTCCTTCACTTAACTCTCTTTTTTTCTGAACAGTTCTGATTTAATCATTTTTTTCACATAGGTCAGTGAAACAAATGAGCTTAATTTGGGGTGGTGGAAAGTACTTTCTCTTCAAGATTTTAAATGCTATGAAATACCATATTTATATTGGAATAAACTGCTTCAGAGTTAGTCAACACATTTTTAGGTATTAAAGTGTTCCCTTTATATAAAATGGGATTTAAAGACTATTCAGATTCCAAATACAAAGTGTGAAATAGATTTTGCGAGTTGTTATTTAGCCTAGCTTTGCCTAAGGGAATACTCCTTGGGAGTGGGATACTTCTTATTACATCTGTTTGACGTTCTTCTCTACAACAATGCTGCTGATCTTACTGTTTCATGCATACAATGAGAAGACGTGCTCAGAAACAAGATATCACTGGTAACACTAAGAAATCTAACAGTGTGAGAACTTGTTTTGAACGTCATGCAGTTTAGTGTTCTAAAAGGATAAGAACTCTATAAAACTTAAATATTGTTCAAGCTTGGTATTTTTCTGTCTTAGACTTCTAATAAGATCATGTGGTTTTTTTTTCAAATTGGTGCCTTATACTGTTTCGGAAGTATTCATTTTTTGGATTCAAAAATATAATACCAATTGAGAAGCTATTAATTTCCATACTTACAGATAAGGACACTTATATATACTGCTCAATTTTTAAGTAGTGGCCATAAAATCTTAAAGATGAGAAGGTTTCATGTAAATTCAGAGGGGATGTTTAGCTACTGAAAAGCCTGGTGTTAAATGCTAGATTATTTTCAAAAAACTATTTGAATGCCAAAACTTAGAAAGTCTTTCCAATATCGTTAGGATTATAGTAAGAACATAAGGTCACAAGTTGATCAGCTATCTGGATTTCCTTTGACTTTCCAGTTTCCTAAGGCAAGATAGCAATAAAATTATAGAACAACATTTTAATAGATAAATTAGATAGCAGAAGAGTAATCAAATAGTAGTAGGCACTCAAGATACAATTGCTGCATTGAAAATAACTGAAAATTACCTAACGTTTTTCTGTGATAATTTAGATTTAGAAAAACTTTTGCAAGTAAGATTTACCATTCTGTTACTAGAATTCCATTGCCTGTCTCTTGAATAAACTCTTCTCTTTTTCTGTTATAGATGATGAGATTTTTAACACAGAGCATAAGGAAAAACACATTTATTCTCAAGTTAAGGACAGGAAGAAGTCAGTCTTCAATGCATGTGTTTCCTAAACATCTGTTAATGCTATTATAATACTAGAATAGGACATTCTTTTCAAAATATCAGTGCTAAACTTTGGAGAAATAAGTAATGAATCAAAAACCAAGCATCTGACTTTATATTACCTATCCAAGGGGTAAACATTGTCACTGCTACCTAAACCTTGGAAAAATACATGATTTGTCTTCCATTCCCCTAGTGAGTTTCCTATTCACTAGTCTTACGGTTTTCAGCTCAGTAAACCTTCAAAAATGCCACTGTTTCAGGAGTGTTTTTACCCATGGCAAAACAGTTCAAAGTATAGTCTAAACTCAGTGACTGCTACTCTTCCTGATGAGGAAGAATTAACCTTGTGAATTCTCTGCATTTGGGATAAATGACTACAACGCTTTATCTGTTGATGTGCTCAGTATGGCTAGAGTATGCTTTAATACTTCCTTACCTTTAGATTTCTAACAGCCTAAAATGTATATTAAGCATGAAAATAGCAGAAGGAAATATGACAAAGTAAGATATTAGATGAAGAAAGAGGAAGTAATTGGAATGACTGTTCCTTTCTGCTGGTGACAGTGGGAGCTTCTTTTTGTACCCTAAAATGGAAGTTACCTACTGAATACATAAAACTAAGATGCTTCAGAACATGGTGGCAATATGATTTGGACACACCTAGAAGAGTTGGTATTCTAATCTGAATTTAATCCTGTTTGTGTATAAGACTGTTCTGTTTATTGACCACATAGTTCTTCACTGCCTTATACTCCCCTAGAATTCAGCTAAAACAAAGAACACTCTACTAAATTAGAGACTGAGAGCTGATTGTTTCCTTGTCCTCTCCTGTGTGATGTTGCTAATTAAAAATTAAGTGCCCATCCAACGGTTAACAATACAATAAATAAGTACGATAAATAAATTGAAATCAAAAGTTTACTGTAACTCTCACCATTGAAGTTACTAAAACCAAAAGTTTAACATCACCATCTACAATTCTAAAACTAAATGATGATGACATTGCTCAGACATTATTTAAAAGGCTTAAGTAGACTTCCTGGGGAGGCTCATTTCCATCCAAATCAAGTCTATCGCAAATGTAACCCCACTCTATTTGTACTGCCTGGTGGGACACTTGGGGCTTCTGTTGTTTATGAAGTATTGCAGTGTAAGTAATTTGCCTGCGTAAGAGATCTATAGCTCAAAGGTCAAAGGTCTTGATAGTCTGTGACCCAGAGACAAGCAGTGTTTAGCCTTTTTGTGTACATATAGCTTGGCCACTTTAAAACCTTTTGAATGTGCCTGTGCTGTGCCCCTGCAGCTTGACGTGAACATTCTCCCAATGCTAATTGTTTTAAAAATTCCATTGCAAATAGTGTCTTGCAGGCGCTGTTTGGCCTCCCAGAATGTGAATGAAAAACACATTCATTCACTTCTGAGAGCTTGATTGTGATACACTTGCCTAATAATTTGTTGCTAATTAATAATTAGGTTACTGTCTAAGGCAGGGTCCTAAACTGTCCTTTCAGAGGGAACGTTTATATTTGCAGTTTTAATAACTGGTGCAACTTTCGGTATACCTTGCTGTTTTCTTATATTCCTTAAGAACTCAGCTCATCTTAATCCACTGTATGTGAGTAAATTACATGTCACCTGAGGAAAGAACCGAGTTTCGTTAAATTCATGTCTCTCTCAGATTCAAGAAAGGATTTTGCCAGAAGATCTGGAATTTATCACTGCAGCTGTTGGATCAAACAGCAAGGGAAAATAATCCAAAAAATATGCTAAAAATCTGAACAAAAACAAGGATTTTTAGTGTGGATTCCTATCCAGTCTTGAGTGTGATTTGAACAACATTTTTAACTATTTTTATTTAAATTATGCTGACCTTTGTGTGATGGTCTCACAAGATTCTTGGCAATGAGATTTCTATAGATACTTAAATATTTCTTGCCTTAGGTTTCAGTGTTCTCTTAATAGTCTTTTTTTTTGTTTTGTTAGAGTATCACTATTCTAAGAGCCCTATTTAAAAAAAAAAATATATATATATATATAATATAGATATATCTCATAGATCCAGAGTAGGTAAAATAGCTCTGAGGATGGTCAGGAAAATCTACCTAGGCATCCAATTCGTAGATTAATTTAATACCTACTGAACAGGGTCCTGAGGGGGGAGAAAAACCCACAACAGATAATGCTGTGAAACTACTAAATAGTGGCTTATTACAGAGATGAAAGCATCTGTCCAACAGTTAACAATACAAACTTAATTTATAAGAAAAAGCCCTTCTTGATGTTACCTCAAGAGCTTCTCTTACACAGCCCTGCTGATCTCTTTCTCCATGTACAACTGTGACATCATTTGCACAATGTACAGTTGTGGTGAAGTGTGATTAAGAGTTTAATGCCTGTGACCTCACCTCAATTCCAGAAGTCATCCAGACTTGTTCAATTGCCATTCTGCAGAAATTGAGTGTCCATATTGCTCCAGTTGCATATTTATCTAGCTGCTTTTGAGTATGTCAGTTAAATTATTTGGCTAAGTTTTCATATGGGCCAGATCCCCTTCTGAGCTTCTTTCTTCTCAGACAATTCACATATTTTTGGTGGGTTTTTTGTTTTTTGTTTTTTTTTTTGTTTTTTTGTTTTTTTTTGTTTTGTTTTGGACAATTTTTTTTTTATGGTAGTGAGGACTAAAAAAGATCATATTGTGACTATCAAAACCTTGATATTTTCTTTACAAATGTTGAAGAAGGAATAGGAGGGAGAGGGGGAAAAAAAGTATCACTGTTGAATATTCTTGTAAGTAACTAGCAGTAGTCATACAAAGCAATAGTTTTATTTAATTGCTATACTTCATTGTTTATAATTTATTGATGCTTCAGTTCTTAATTTTGTTCCACTTATCACAAGTAAACTTCAGAAAAATATTTTCGTGAATTTCTTTATGCTAAGTAATTTCATATGCTATGTTAATTGAAGCTCTGTTATTGAACAGGCTTGTATGTAAATAAAGAGCACTTCCAAGCAATGGGGTTGAACATTTGTAGTGTTTTAAAAGGTCTCCATTGCCTTTTGCAAATTATTTTCTGATTTGCCATTGATACAGAAAAATTCTGTAAACTGGAATATAATGTGCTTTTCTAACTGCAGCTTTTTGGCATATCGTAATACGCTTTAGCAGTAGGTGCAACTGTAGTCTTACATGGAAAATGTAAAGTAAATAGTAAGTCGCTTCAGATAACTAGTTTAATTGTGTTTCTAGGACGGATGTGGCATGCATGTGTTTACTGATTGATGCAACTTTAATTGTTACAGTTGACCACATTTTATCTGCTTTATACATGTCTCTCAGTCCTTCACAGATTAGATCAAACTATTAATTTCCCTTGAAGGGATGGGCACTTTTCAGTTCAGAGCGTTCACTTTTAAAATACTGTTTAGTTTCACAGAAAGCTGAATAGCTTGTTGATCGTGTGGTCTGCTTTTCTCCTTGGAAGATACCCATAACTGTAAAGCTATTTGTCATTTCAAGACTCTAAATATGACTCTAGTTCCTAGGCCCCCATAACAAATAAACACTTGTGCCTCCTGGGAGTAGTTCTACTAGCCTGCTACTGACTTTGGCTCGTTATACCAAGATCACTGAATGTTTGGTCCTTTTGATGTACTATGCATGTGATGATGAGAGAATGAGTGAGTGGGTGCTGCTTGGAAATGTCTGCTGTTCATCTGTAATATAAACAGGCCATACTTACTAGTCCCTAGGTAACCAGTTTCTGGCTCAGTGTTTAATCTGCAGTCTCCTGAAAAGATTGTATTTTGGACCTGTTTTTGTCAGTGTTAGAAAATTATCTAGAAATTATAAAGATTTACTATACAGAATTCCAGAATATATATGATCTAAATTTAATACCCTGATAACTCTTTTATGTATCATAGACACTTAAGCAATAAATCATCCTAAACTTTGAGTTAGGCAGCAGACGCCTACAAAATCTTTTTTGTCTCTTAGAGATTCCATCCAGTAAACTGAATCTTGGTAACTCATGAGCTAATAGTACTGTGCTTTATTTTCCCTGACTGCTTGCTTCTTAATACTGTTACCATTGCTGTTTTGTTTTTTAAATCCACTAATGATTTATGTATAGCATATGATAGTAATTTGAAAATGTTTTTCCTAATTTTCAACTCTGTTATTTCAAACTTAGAATTGGGAAACAGAGAACTGGAAGGTTGTGAGGAGGAGTTTGCGCTCCATCAATTGTTTTCTCAAGCTCTTAAAGTGTACTTGTACTGCATTTACCACTTCTTGCACTGATACTGTGACTTTCCAGCCATCCTACCTTGTATCCAAATGATAAATGATCTCTTCTTTCAGTGAAATGAAGTGTTTCACATTGCACTTTCTTTTCCATCTATATTGTCAGACAATTAGGAGAAACAGACCCCTGTTTGTTATCTTCTTCCTGAGCAAAAAGAGAGGATCTCCGGGGTGATATTTTAGGACTTCTCTCTTATGAATACTTTAAAATTTCTGAGATGTCTTGTTCTGTCCTGCTAGGTGGTGAATGGAGTATTCCAATCTCATGCTACTGCCTGTGCAGTTACCACTGATAACTTCAACTGCACTTGTAGTTCTCTTTCCTGTTTTGTTCGGTTCTGATTGTATGCAAGCCAGGTGGCTATTAAGCAAATAAAAGCATTCTTTTTTACTTACAGGGTGAAGCATGATCATTGCTTTGCTCTTTTACAGTTGTTGAAAAGTATTTGCTAGTCCTGGGCTTCATCTGTACTGTAATTTCCTATCCTGATCCAGAAAAGAGAACCCTCTATCTAGTTAGATTCTATTCTGAATAGAATCTGACAATGTTTCTTAACTTCTAGCAGGACTAAGTGCCTCCTTCTTTCTCTGCACTCCCTCCCCTCTTGAGCACAAACCTCCAGCCTTCACCTCTAGTCTTTGTGCACTGGTTCTTCCTTATTGTCTTCAGATGTGGGAGAGAAAAATCATCAGTATCCATGTCTCCACTTTTTCAAATGCTCTGTTTCCAGGCTATGCATCTTCCCTAGTAAATACTAGCTTGCAGTTCATATGTGGGGAAGAAGTCCTTTTATTTAAAAGCACGGAAAGCCTTATGTGTCGAGAAGCAACCTGCATAGGACAAAGCCATCTCCTTGTCTTCTCCATATTTCTCATACAACATAGAGTTCCCAATGTTTCCTGGTACAGTTATCCATTTACCTTTTCCTGAAAGTTATAAATTTTGCTGCTTAGCAGCTCAACACAGAGCAGTTAGTCCTCTGAGGCCTGGATTGAGGGCAAAAAATAGTCTGCCTTGCCAGTTTGGTTCATGAGCTTATGTGGCACAAAGGCAAAACTCAGCAATCTATATGTTACTCCCTCTCACCCGGTATTTTAGTCTTTTCTGCAAAAACAACAACAACAACAACAAAAAACAAACTAGAAGAAATCCACATACACAACTTTCTAGCAAACCCATTTAATCGTCAGAAGCTCATCAGCAACTATGTCTCTGTGACACCTGTGTTCCTCTGTAACAGCACAGCTGAAAAAGTATGGGTGGAATGCAATGCAGTATACAATAACCTCAGCCAAGGGATTTCGCTGTGAGATGAATTTTTGAACAACCCTATTACTCAAAGATTTTCAGTCTGAAAACTATGGCAGCTGTTGATTACTGTTAAATGTTAAATATTACAGTGAATGGAATAGGCTTCATGAATTTCAGCCAACATCACAGACTGCTGCCATCCTACATACAGTTCAAGCTGTAGCTTAAAAAATTCTGAACTTTTGCCACGACTGTTGCTCAGAGATGTTAAACACTCACCAAGCTTTCTCTCCATTCCTTTTTAACTGCTGTAGCCATTAGTAAAAGTCTCCATCCAATCTAATTCTTGGGGAATTCACGTGTGTTCTGCAATGCATCATGTATCTTTTTCAGATAGCTCTCTTACAATATAAGAGGGAGTACTAGAAAAGTCTGTATCACCAAAGAGGACAAAGGTTGTCTTGTTTTTAAGTGACAATAGCAAGTTCCTTGCAAGTCCAACTGGAAAGATATAAATGAAAGTAATCATAAAATCCTCCCGTTTAAAGCTGAAGACATTGCTGGTTTAAAAAAGTCACTTGAAGTCACTCATATTGAAAAGTGAAATTTTTTTTTTCTGTGTTTGAGCAAAGGAGAAAGCATAAAACAAATGTTGCAAAAAGTAATTTTTTTTTGATCCTCCAAATAATCAAGAAGAAATGTTAAAGGAAACTCATAGCATAACTCATATACTCATTGCATAACTCATAGCATTTTGCGTTAAGAAATGTTGGTTGCTTAAGTCATATGCTTGTAAAAGGATAATAGGATCTCCTGACTGTTCTTTTTGTTATTCTGCTTTCATAAAGTTCAATTTTAATATTATCTTCAGAAGTTGTCTCATTAGGTAGAGCCTCAAAGGTAACACAAATAATTATCAGAAGTAATGCATGTTAGAAATGGGGCTTATTGCCTGCCTGCTTGTTACTACTCCTGAGCAAATTACTTTGACAATTCAACCCGTGACACGTACAGATCCTTTTCTGTCCTTTTATCTATGTTTGCATGTATATTCCACAATGAGCAGCTGAAAAGGAGAAGCAGAAAAGTAACGAGCACAGGAAACTATAACTGGCAGTTTGGTGGTAATTAATATAGCTAGAGCTCTTATCTGAAGCTTGCACAGCTTGTAAGATAAATGTAATTAAAAGCATACCAGACTGAGTCCATATTACTCACAAGTTGAAGCACTGTGGCCTTAAACAATAATGTGTTTACTGTTTTATAGACCCTTTTGCTGAGTATTTTTGCATTAAAGAGTTCTATTAAATTTAGCACGTTCATACCTATAATTTTGAAAGGAGAACAATGTGCCTTTCAAGCCCTTCCAACAAGTTATTTTCTCAGCTATGAGTGCAAGGCTATCTGATGGAAAATACACGTAGCACTAATATTTTATTTTATTAGGAAGCTTTCCCTGGGAGGTGAGTGAAAATCTTGTGCTCCCAGGTTTAAATCTGATCAGAGTTGCGCAACAACTTCTTATATGAAGTTGTTATCTTGTCTTGTAACCTAGAGCATGTCTTCAAGAGTGTCCATACCTGTCTGGAAAACCTGCAGTAATAGCTTGTGTTGGTGAGTGTCACGCTCACCAGTTAAAAGTAAATGCCTTGTGTTCTCTAGTACTTGTCTTGGTTTTCAGGGTGTTGGTGATATATTCACGCTAGATTAACTGTTCTATTTCTTAACTTCCATTGTTTTGTGGCTTTTTTTGTTTGTTTTGAGCTTACCAAAGTCTAAAATAAGGGCAACACAGTGCTGGCAGCAAGACTGAAGATGTATCCTATATCTTACATGCTTATTTAATCTTTTTCTGCTCTTTAACAACTCCTAAAGGCCAAGGTAAGAGTCTTAAAATGATATCTTATGCTATAATAAAAATTTCAGACTAAAAACTGTGAATCTTTGGAGAGCTGTCAGTCACAAATGACATCTTACCACAAACCTAACGGAATACTTTATCTTACAAATACATATTTATGTCTATGAATACAATTTTCCAGAAATGACTGCCAGTTGAACAACTTTGATAGATGTCACTGTCAGTTGCTGGTCAGGCAAGGCTTCCTTGTATATGCTGATTAGTATGTTACCTTCAGCTTTGAGGGAAGATGGATGTGCTAGTGCAAATGAAAGTTCTTGCCTTGGGTCTTGCAGGCGTTTGCTGTAAGTTGCTGTTATTACTTAGCAAAAGACTTTTAGTTCAGCAGTGTAACCTGGGGAAAAAAGATGGGAACAGCAGCACCCGTTCTGAATTGACCAGCGAGTATATTGGTAGCCCCCCCCAAGTGTTATAATGCAGTCTTGAATCTTTTTCTTATCAATAGATTCTAAATTAATATGTCATTATTTCTTAAGAATTTCATAAGGCATTTCTGGATGGCCTGTTGGAGTAAAATAAGATGTCAGGAAAAATGAGTTGTTCAACTATGAGACTGCTATAATGACAATATCAAAACTGCCTCTTAGGAAGGGCAGGTTTTGCAGTATAGGAAATATTTATTTTTATTTTTTGTTGGTTGCTATTTTTTTCTGTTATACACTTCTTAAAAGATTGGCTAAAAATCAGTTTAAATTCGCGAAAATAAAGCATAGCATCTGTAACCTTCTAGTGAAACATAGGCTGAATGTAAAGCAGGCAGAGTATGATATATAATTAGCAATACAGCTACAAAAGAAAGAAATAATAAAAAAAAGCATACTTAGATCTGAAATTCACAAAATAATTATCATCTGTACTCAGAAAATGAAGTAGCTATTTTCCTATCGTTTATAGGATAAGTTGTATGTTTTAGCCTCTCATGTTCGGGTAACCTTAGCTGAATTCTGTTTATATTCATCAGTTCCTGCTGTAGGTCTTTAAAACTGCACAAAGAGAGGTAGAAACAACCCAACTCTTTGGTATTCCCCAAGTAAACAGTTCTCACAGTGTTTTGTGTGTTCTCACAGTAAATTAATTCTTGTGTGTTGTAATAAACAATAAGTGTTTTATCACCTTCTCTAGCAAAGTACTTTAATGAACAGGGATCACTGTTTAAAATTCTGGTGATGTCAACAGCATATGGAAATGTACCTTTCTGAAAAGAGATTCAACTCTAAAAATAATAATTAATTGAGGACTAAATAAACATTCTCATGTATGCTATATCAATTAATTCAGTATTTCTTGCTTGTCCTTGAACCCTAGACAGTATCAGCATGTGTAATTGCCAAATCTCCTTAGTTTTCTTTTCTTTGTAGAAGAGAATTAGTTTTATTTATTACTTTTCATTGTCTTCTGCAAAGTGTTTCAAGATCATGCACTTTAATTAAAGATCTGTAATTTTTCCTCTTTATTCAACGTTCTGATGTCCGCAATGGTGGGGGGAGCAAAGAGCAAAAAAAAACACCAAACAATCTCTTCAGTTTTTCTCAAATCTCTGCATGCTGTCAAGTTGTTAACTCCATATTTAGGTAAAATTTCCTTGTCCAGAAGTACGCAGTTGCATGTGATCTTGAGTTCTGCAAAGGTTTTGGTTGCTGCGTGTTAGTTTTCACAAAGAATGACAGAGACTAGAATTGCTGAATAATTATCACAGCCAGTCTGTACTCTCATGTAAAATTAGTTCCTGCTCTGTGCCACCAATAGTTGAGTGTAATGTCTTTCACAGTCGTGGTCTCTCTCTTCACCAGTGACCCTTAAAAAAGAGACATTGTTTAGTGTTCACTAAAGAGAAACTTTTCTCTGGGAACAGGAACTTGAAAGGTACCATTTCCTCCAAAGAATCCTGCAATGAAAGAAATTGCAGAGATGCTGTTCAGTCCCCTGTTGTATTACACTGAACATTTGGAATGCGTTGTTCAAAAGTATCATAGGACATATGAAGAGAGACAGCACATAAAGTACACATGGAATCATCTGTGATTTAGGCAAAATACTATGTGAACCGAGTTTGCTTAATTTGAAGTTTGATTTTATTGGATATGTTTTAATGGAGATTTTTCAAGCACTTATCAATATTAATACCACTTTGTCGTAGATGTTCTTTAGATGGCCTTAACATTAATTCGACACTTGTGAGTCTTTTTGTTGGTTTTGCACGCATGTGTGTATAGTATGCATGAGGTGATGAATACCTTTTACTGCATGTGAAATTAAGTGACTCATCTCTAAATAAAGTTTGGAGATCTACAGGGTTCCTGGTTTGGGGGGAGTCTCAGAACTCTAAGCCAACTGGGTATATGAAAGAGGTTTATGAATTCAGTTTATAAAGGAGAAGGTGAACAGGGGTCGATTTTGATGCCACTTCCACTATACGAACGAGAGGCATGAAATGAAACTATTGCTGTTCAGAACAAACCGCAGGAGATAGTTGACGTGACGTTAAGTTGCCACAGTGTTACAGATGAAAGAAAATTTATGTTATCTCAAAGGGTGGCAGTTAAAATTCCTGGAACAAAAAAAGAAACTTTTTTTTTTATATGAATAATACATAATTCTTTAGTTCTGCTCAGAGTGTCTTTGAGCTGCGTCTTTCTTCAGTCTAGAAAAGTATTACAGAGAATTATAGTTACATGATTGTCTTCATCTTCCCAAAGGAACTTGGGGGCTATTGTTTTGCTTGGGGAACGGGGATGGGTGGTGGACAGGGAGTACTGAAAGATGTTGTGTATGCTGGTAACCATTGGGTTGAGCTGGTAAAGGTAGGGATAAAATTTGGGCGACTGTTGAATGGTTTGAGTGACACAAGGATGCTTAAGTATTTCTCATTTTAATTCCAAAGGTTCTATCAGCTATGAAGGCAGTTATATGTTGATTTACTCAGCTAGTTTCTCAAGGACTAATATATTGCATCAAATATACTTCTGCATTAAAAAAAAAAATTAGTGCTCAAATTCACTGAGATCCTTACTGGATTCTTCATGAACAGTTTATATAGCATTTATAATTATCCTGTTGAATAGCAATATATTTTACATTACCTTTAAATGAAAAAGCAGTTCTAGTAGCATTCATTACATACGTGTAGCAAACACAAATTCATTTCAGAGAATTTATTTTAAGAATTGATATAAAATGTTTCTCAGTTGTGGGATTACATCTTCTTGAATGTACCACGCACTTGGTATTTTTTTCTTTCTGATCAAACCTATTTCATTTAAATGATACAGTGCACTTTGTTGTAACATTGCACACTATCTTAAAAACTCATGAACCTTAAATCTGTGGACTGTCCATTACACGTGAAAATAAATCTCATCTTTCTCCCTTAGTGTCTCTGTCATATAAGAATGCCTTCTGATAGAAATAAGAGGTGACTTTTGTGTGAGGTTGGAAAACAGGACTAGATTATGTAAGACCTTGCATTTCAGATAAAAATTGCACTTTATGTGATACTACAGAAAAGAAACTTGGTAATACGTGGTTTTGGTTTAAGTTCCAGTTCTGTGGTGGCTTGCTGCAGGTTCCTAGTCATCTGTAGCTGTACTGCTTAAGCTTTTGCAGGGGCTGCTACAATTTCCTTGCTTATGATGAAGTGAATGGCTTTGGAAATGTTGCTAAATCACCTTTATACGTCTGTGATCATTTGAAGTTTAAAGAAACTTAATAATTCCTCTTTGAAAAGGAAAAAAAAAAATCATAATGTAGTAAGTTCTGGGTGTCTGGAAGAAAACTCATGGTTTTAGAACCACTTTCACATATTATTTATCTGTTGATTCGCTGTTTCTTTTCTTCAGCATTGCAAGATAAAACAAAGCACTAAGCTACACATTTGTTTGGGGGAGGAGGAATTTCATTGCTTTTCTCTTCAGTAACAAAGTAAAAATATTTCCAGAGGCACAGAGCTGTGTATGACATTGTTTCCCTGCTCCTTCAGTCACAATAGGGTCAGGGCTGAGGATGAGGGTCCTGTTTTGCTGAAGCAAATCAATGAATTTAGCCCTGTCCTCGCTTTCTGAATGTGCGCATCTGTTAATTATCACAGTGAGAAAAGTAATATCTTTTAAGAGAGCTGTTTGTCAGAATGGCATTACCTGCCCAGATTCTTTTCTTTCTTTGTTCTATTCAAAATAAGTGGTATTTTTTTTTTTAACAAGAAGGGAAGTGCTGATGTAACGATAGAATCAACTTACGGTAGACCTAATCTTGTCCTTAAATTACATTTTCATTCCTGTAGACTAAAAAAAATAGAGAGATGCTTCTGAGCATGTCAAGTTGGAAAAAGAACACTTCCCTTCATTTCAGTACAGGACTGAACTTGATGGAAAATCAAGGGTTGTTTTTGCAACAAACGGAGCTATGCTGCTGTCAGTTTTGTCTTGCTAAGTCCAAGATATTTGAAAATCTGTAGATTTCTTTATATAGTGTTCGACCTAAGAAGCAAAACACTGGGAATGACATTATCTCAGTGAGGATAATAGAAAACTATTGTTTGTTATTATTATAAAGTATTAGATAAATTCAATTTTTAATAACAATATTATTGGAAAACTGTTCTTTTTTCTAAGCCAGTAATGAGCACAGCACTCCAAACTACAACTCAGATTTGAATTAGATGCACAGATAAAACCTTGCCTAATAATTTTGCTACCTGTGTGTGATGTAGATTTGTATTTCACTTTAATGCTTTGATTTTCAAACACAAAACAAAGTTTTTTTTTTCCTGTTTCCCTTCATCAAAAAAGTGGAAATGGAGAAAGCAAATTTTTTTTAAAGCAGAAAAAAGCACTTTCCTAGCTAAATATCATTTGTTAAGGGGGAAATATGTTTAAATTCTGTATTTATCAATTAGATTTAAATTTATAAATTTATAATGGATAAATACTGTGCAAGATTTTTTTTTTCCCTCTCCTGTGCTTTAGGTAACCTGTCTGAAACATTTCAATAACTGTCAGTTACTGAAACATAGGAGTACATGTTTCATTTATTTGGTGTTATGTATTCTGGTAGCATATGTGTGACTGACCAGCAAGATGTCTTTCATGTTCAAAATACTTTTCAAAAAGCAGTAAAATTATTTCTGCCAATGTCAAACATAAACTGAAAAACTTGTAGGCCCTCGCAGATATAGTAAAGTCATGTGTTGTTTGCTGGTGTTGCAGGATTATGATAACTCTGTGAGGATAACAAGCTTAAAAATTCTGACATGCAAGTGCAAGCAGGTAATTTCATAAAAGTTAAGTATACTGTAAGTGTACGTTGACATGCTTCTCACTTTCCATAGATGCTTTGTGGACATCTCTCTAGCCTTTGAAAACAGTAACTGGGACACTGTGACGTATTCAGTGCTATTGTGCCTCTTGTATTAAAACCAAACTAAAAGAAAACAAAAGCCCAAAAAAAAGAAAATACTTTCGAATAAGATATTCTGTTTAAGATGTATTTGGACAAGCCAGGGGTAAATCTGCCTGGGAAAATGAGATTTAAGTGTCTAGAAAATGAGATTAGCCTTTTCCATTTGATCTTTAGTGAAATCACACTGAACTGAGATGTTTCAGAGTTGACAGCTCCTGGTGAAATCACTTTTTCTTCATTTCACTGAGTTGAAGAGCAGAGGCCACAGGCCCTGCTGCCCTTTTATTGTCTCCTAGCTCTCTTGAGTCATTTCTCATGCAAGAACTTCTGCTGCATGCATTGAGAAGCTAAGGGCCTCACTAATAGTATCTGACACTGCAATAGCTGTCTAGCCAGTCATACAGATAGATTAGGTGGACTCAAATCTCTGTGATTATGGATATGTTACTTCATGCAACTTTTTGCTTCTTTGATGAATTCAGAATAAGTGCCATAATGTAGTTATAGTCCATGACCTCTTAGAGTAATTATCTCATATAAATGGCAAAAAAATTGTAAGTTACAATAATCACTTCCTTTTTCTAATAAACATTAAACATAAATAAGCCTCTACAGTGGATGTAAAAAGCAGGTTATGCACTTCTTATTACTTATTTATGTAATGATTAAGACCACATACATGGTATAATTTGAAGGGAAAATAGTATTTATTGTGAGTCAGACTGACTAAATTCAGGAGAACAAAATGTCCCCAGCAGAATTATTGTCTGTTCATAATTCTGTAACAAAATTACCAAAAGGGAGACTATAAAGTATAGTGAAGCCCTGGAGGAATAAATCTCTCACACGGAAGTTGTATCTCAGTTGGCTCTCTCTGTTCTGCTATTAATTCAGTTGAGTAGTTTGCATTAATTGCACAAGAAACGTAGCATGGATAAATGTTGAATGTATTTCATCCACAAGTAGATGTATTGTTTGCAGTAAGACTTCCCTTCAAAGTTTTCTAAAAATCATGAGATCTATCGCACCTTTCATTCTTTGTGTGGTAAGGGCTTGGCTTTAAAAAAAAAAAAAAAAAAAAAAAAAGAAGAAGAAGAAGAAACAAGAAATAAACCTAAAATGAAAGCATGAAATGAGTTGAGAAGTATTCCTGTTTGGTCAGACATACAATTTTGCTGCATCTTGGTAGTTGAATTACCGATTTAGAGATTAATTTCATGGATTTAATTATGTGACTTACATTCTTGCCCACTTTTCCTCCTATCCTTCTTGGATATCCCCTTACATCATGGGCGCTTTCAAGGACAGGATACAGATTCTCAGTATGAGGCTCTTCTTTAGTGTTAGGTATCTCAAAGTTAGGTATATATTCTAAATTACATGCAAACACCGTTTACCACTAACCAATGAGTTTTATTGCATGTCCTAAAACTAGTGTCAAAGAAGGGGAGAAAGAGTTCCCCTTTGGCAAGGGCCCATGGGTCTTCATGATATGCAGTGGGACACAAAACATTTGGCTGTGGACTAGAACCTTAATTCTGAGATGACAGCAGGGAGATGTGATCCTGCTTCCTGTGCTTTATTTTCCCGGGTATGGTTAGTTTTGTTGAATATATGCCCACACGTGGCTACTGTTGAGAACAATTGTAATTCTCCTTTTGGATTTTATATTCTTTGGACCCACGTGAATGCTGGCACGGTGTAAGAAGAATATGGAATAAGGCAATGGTGCCCTGAAGGCATCCTGGCATTTACATGAATTTTGGTATTTCTTTGTATTGTACAGTTCAACTGTTGAGCTGAAGAAAAGTTCAAGCAAGCCAAACATTTTTCTTTAAATCTTTGCAGATATGTTAAAAATAGTCTGCAATTATTACTTTTTGAAACAATTTTTTTTAGTGAAAGAAAGCAGTTTAATGTGAAATGTCTATTTGATATTTCTATTTCATCAAAATCAAATCATTTAGCTTTGCACTGTGGAGTGAGGGGGGGTTAAGGAAAGAGTTTACTTGTAAGGTCAAGTGTTCAAGCCAACCTGAAAGAATGAGTAGCATTATAATTACTCCTACTGCTGTGCAAACACAAAACTGACTGAAATGAGTCTTAATTATCGACTTCAATATTGTATACTTAGAGTAAGCTTTTGAAAACTCACTGAGCTACATTGTAACTTTTTTTTGAACTAGTCCGAGAATAGAGCAAACTTAAGAATGTTGTCACTCAGAATTATTACTTAATGAGGCATCAACATCACAGTTAAACTGAACAACATTTCACATGAGAATTATGCCAAAAAAGAAAAGCAACTACCACATAAAGAAAACCACCCTAAACTGTTGCACTGTAATGTCTTGTTCTGATTGGGGTTGGGGGGAGGTACACTTTCTCTGTGTTTTTAAAGATCAAATAATTTTTTCAAGACCTTCCATGACTGTGAACAGACTTGCTGTTAATATCACTATGTGAATACATCTCTTTCCCATTTGAGCAAGGAATAACTTTATCTTTTTCTGATGGATGGTATTTGGATGAAAGCAAGAAAAGGAAAAATCACTTTTAAAAACTGGATGTGATTTGAAAGAAGCCTATTACAATTCAAAAGGATATAATTACAATTAAGAGTTGCTCCTAATTCCCACCATCTGCTTTTGAAGATTTTAGTGTAAAAACTGTGGGCTACAGGCATTAAACTATCAGGTGAACAACACTTATTTCAGAACTGTGGAAACAAATGTGCCTTTGAACTATTTCAATTTCTATATAATGTTACCAGCTAGAATAATAGGGTTCCAAATATCTGCCAGAAAACACCTACTTTTACTAAATCTCTCATGTCTTGTAATTAAAGTAACCTAAGAGCAAGAGGTGTGTGGTATGACCCACTGTGCAATCCTTCATCAGCATAAAAATGTGTTTAAAACTATAATGTAGCCCAAATCTTCTCTCTAGCAGCTGCCTCCATAGTAGCCAGTAGCAGCCCATAGTAAGGGCTCAGGTTCCCCAACAGCCTCACCTCGTTTGTAACCCTGTGCAGTGCTTCAGTGGTACTGTTCCAAGGGAACAGGAACAGGAAATATGTGGATGCACAAGCACCACTTTTCTCTGTCCTGCTTAGGTGATGTAGCTATTAGTGGCTCTCTGTTATACAAATGGGTGAGAATACAGCTATCACTCCCCTGCTGGTGGTGTTATTAGGTAGGAAAAGCAAAATCTGGCTTCCAAACTAATGATGTCAAAGCTGACTTTTTGACCACTCAGAATTAAAATAAATAAATCAGTTAATACCAGTAGTTCATGTTTTTGAACCTACTCTCTTATACAAAATATCTGGACACCTTAGTTTTCTGTTTTGTTAGTGGATGTACCTTTTACCTCCTCTATCTGAGATGCTTGGCTGCTCTGGGAAGATGCCATCACTGTACGGTGTCTTACTAAGGAGCTGGGGTTGGTTTTATTTTTGAAGACATTTGGGCTTATGCTCATTATAAATAGAGAAGATTAGGTTGATTTCCACAGCTGGAACCTGCTACTGAAAGTGGTCTGTTGCTCTACCCTTTGCACTCAAGAATTTTACCCTGGGACGGATTAGTTGAAGTCTCCCTGTGGAGTATAACTGTAGGATTGTGATGGGATAGAAATTTTTGAAATAGATGAGGCCCAGCATGCCACCTGCTTTTTAGATCAGTAGTAGCTACTTAAATTCAAGTTACAAAGAGGTAAGCAAGCAGAAGGATGTGCTGTACTGAAGGCTGCTTTGCTCAGGGTGAGCTGGGTCCATGTTGCATGCATCAGCTGCCTAATCTAGCCTGAAGTACTCAGTGTCAACAAGAGTCTGGCTGAAAGGAAGAAACTGATGAGAATTGGTCTCAATATCCCTCATTAAATAAATTCATTAAGAATAAGGGGGGAAATTAGCACAGCTTTCACTATGTCACAGGGAAGATGTTTCCTGGCTAGACAGTGAAGGAAGGAATTGCTTGTGGCCTCTGATGCAATCTATGTCTCAGTGCACCTTTGGTCTTTAATTCTTTGTTACTGCATGTTTGATGTACTTATTTCTTTATTTAGTTAGTGGATTTTGGAAAATTAAATGGTTGGCAATTGAGTTCTGAATTCTCACAGATAGCAGCTCTTCATTCTTCTGTTTTTGTGCCCAGAATATACCCTTAGGTTTGATAGCAACAATAACACTCTTTATTCAGCACAAAGCAAAGCTTTTTTGAAAGAAACATATTACGTTTTTTATTAAGCAATTGTTTAGCAGAGAACAAAACCTCCATAGAAACCAATTTACATATGGTGCCAGTTCCAACTATTAGTAATAGTAACTTCCTTGTAAAAAATAAAAAATGGTTCATGTGTGTATTTCTTCTTAAGATGGAATGATAAAATTTAGTTTCAATTGTAATGACAACAGCACTCCTTATTCATTTCATTGTAAATGATAACAAATATTTTATGGATGGTATTTCTTGTGTACTTGCTTTCAACCCTATCTGTTGGACTAACTTCTCCTGCAATGCTGATGTGTAAAAATAAGTATTTTTGTTATGACTAAGTGTATGTGGTCTGAACATGAGACTGGAAAACAAGAACAAATTTACTTTGTGGTTTGGAGCTCAATCAATGAGGAATTGATTCAGTTTCCCTCAAAATATAAGAAATGTCATGCCCTGTTGGCTCAGACAAGCTGTCTGTCTACACTGTCTATCTAGTTTTGTCTCCAGCAGTTGCAATTGGAAATGTTGTGTAGGGAGAGCATATAAGGCTGTCCGTTTCCACTGTCCGCTTCCCTCATACTCTTCTAACTTCTGCCTCCATTGAATTAGGGTTGCAACATTTTACTCCTCTACTTCTACATTTTTATTTTATTTATTCGTTTACTTAGTACACATTTTTTTATCCTCATCTCCATTAGTTTTTCTTTAATCCTTATGGTTGTATGTTTCTCTTTTTAATCCTTGTGCTTCCCACAGCATCAAATTCTAGATGTTAGCTACCTGCTGTATCAAAGAACAAACACACATTCCCCCCTAAAAGAACCATAAAAGAAAATCCCCACAAACCATCCTTTCATCATTTTTAGGCATATCTCCAACTATTTTTCAATGAATTTTCTCATGTGAAAAATGAAGATGAATGCACTATCTCATTAGATCATTCATTGGAAGACTACTGCTGGAAGTGTGTGTAACATGGCAAGTGTATATGTAGTGGTCATGTGCTGTTAAGTGCTAATATGTTTTGTTGACTCTAAATTTGTTTATAGAGTGACATTACTGCAATTATACACAGATTAGTTTATGCAAAGCTATCAGCTAAGAGGTTACAATTGGTCATTTTACTGCTACAGTCAGAGATTATAACTTGGAACAACTTCACTACATGAAGAGATTAACTAGTTTACAGGAAGCTAATATTCTCTGCGTGCCTGTTCATGTGTATAAGGAGTCACACAAGAAGATAAAATATAGTAAAGAGAAACATTTCATTCAGCTGTCTTACATTAAAATCTGTGTGAGAGCTCTCTCTATTCTGAATTTAGTCCAACTTTGGAGATATGTAATTTGATTTAGAGAATTCAAGCACTTTCTTTAAGATACTGCCTTGCACCGCCTGTTTTGTTTTGTTTTGTTTTTTTGCATCATACCAACCTCTTCCTATGGCAAAATTTGCCAGGGTTTTATGCTATTGCAGTTGTCCAGTAGCATGAAGGAATTCTAATGTGAAATGCCAATTGTATTGATTTTAAATGTTTAGAAAGAGGATCCCTAAGGACAAAGAAATCCCAGTAATCCTGAATATCAGTCAGTGTCAGAGGGCTGAAGATGAAGGATTCCTGTTTTGTCAGTCAGTTTTCAAGAGGGATGAATGTGTATGTCAAAAGGAAGAGAGAAATTTCTGAATAATAATAAAAAGTTCTGGAAATAATAAAACCCAGAAACCAAAAAACACTTGGCCAACTGCCACGAAAAAATGGCTTTGCAGATGTGACATCTCCCATTGATTTAAAGTTATTCACCTTGTCAATATTTTTGGGTTAAAGCTACACTGAAGAGTTCCTAGCTGAGGGTTTCATGAAAAGCAGTTTCCCATGGTTTATGGTGTATGGTGAGAATGCCTGATCAAAGTCAAGGAAAAGATTTCAGTTGCTTTTGGTGATCCTCAGGCCCCTAATCTTTTAAATCATTTTCTAGATTCATATACTGAATGCTTGCACAAAAACAACCCATCTGCTGGTAAGGAATGAGAAAAGCCATTATGAAGACAATTGTTGAAACTGTAGTACTCCTAAATGTTTCTAGTTGATCCTGTATGTTTTATACAAACAGGAGGATTTGAGGAGAGAAGTAGACTACAGCATGGAATCCACTGCATTGTCCTTTTTCAGTAGGCAAGTGTTCTCTTCCATAGGCTAGATACACAAAACAGATAAGAAATGGATAATAGAACTTGGGATTTAAAGGTTCGATTGGCAAAAAATTAATTAGTGATCAGGTGTTCTGGTAGTTTGCTGAACCTGAAATGCTTTCTTCTGTATGTATTAGGCTCATTAGTAGTGTTTTTACATATGACTTTGGTGTTTAAAATACTGATCAATAAACATTTTTTTTTCTTCCATGCTTTTAAGCATTGGAGGAAGAATAAGAGAGTCAATGCCATAGGGGAATTTAGGACTAAATATACAGCAGTACCTTTGTTCCTTGGAATGACTACAGAATTGCAATTCCTGAGTCTTTTGAGTTGCTGCACTCAGGAAAAAATATTAAATCTTTGATATTTAAATTAAAAATACATTCCACTGAAGCTCACCAGTAAAGATACGTGTGTTGAAACAAAAGCAAACCAGGATGTCTGCCATTTTAACTCTCGGACACTCTGTCTGTTTAAGAACAGAGTGCAAGAGAGATTGATTTGAATCAAACACAAACATTTAAATGACATCCTGAAAGAAAAACATTTAACAGCTTGTTTTTCAGTCCTGAAACATCTTAAATAAGCAAACTCCACAATAAGCAAATAAACCAAATTACATCAGCATGCTACTGATTTTTATTGCTGCAGTTGGTGCTTTCCTGTTCCCCGCGCTCAGCTCACGTTTCTTCTAGTGGCTCCTCTCTGACTTCTTACACTGCTACTGAGTGAAGATAGAAAGAAAGCAGGTATTGAAATATACCCACTGAATATATCAACTATGTCTCGGTGCTGTAGAGGAATGTGCTTCGCAGATGGACTTTACGTTAGATTCACCTTCAGAATGAGGTCTGGGTATACGTTAATGCAATTTAATAACAAGATCAGGAGAATGCATCTGAAGAAATCTTTTATCTGATGACATCAAAAACTTCCTTTCTTTTCCAATAGTAGATATTACTGCTGTTAAAACATAACTAGGCAAGGCCTAGTTATACTGTATTGCTACACCATTAAGTATATCTCTTTAGTCATTTGTGTTTATAGGGTCAATTCACTGCCAAGAGTGATAAGTGCTGCTTAGGACTTATCTACCAATTGTCCTGTAGGCCTCTCATGGATGTTTTCATATAAGTGAAATTTATTAAATCTCCATAATACAGTAGCTTCTGCTTAATTTGAGGATGAGAGGAAGAATATTAATCACAAGGTGATGGTGAAAACAAAGAAAGATTTAAAATCAGAAAACATTTAAAGTTTCCCATCTTTAATGGGGCAGAAAGAAATTCAACCTGAATTGATGGAAGTATTTAAAAGCAGTGGAATAGTCATTTGTAAACTGAAGACGGTTGAAATCTATGATGCTTCTTAAGAATTTTATGCTTAGACTGTGACTTGGGGCACTGTGATACCTGATTATGAGTGTCTGGTCATGACACTTTAAGCTTGGTTTACAGTGTAACTGGTGGAAATGCACTCTCATGTAGAAGTATTTGATGCCATTAAGGACTTCTGTGAATTAAGGGGAAAAGCAGGAGAATAAGAGTGTTAGTGAAGTGGAAAGTAGACAATGAAGCCAGCTGATGCTGTGATAGTACAGCGTGAGCAGTACATTCAGTTTTGTTTTGGGATTTAGTGGCAAAGAGATGCTCCTTGCATGACAGACTGTCACTGAAATAAAACTGCATGATTTCATCATTTTCTACACCAGTCTGTAATGTCTGAACTCAAGCCAGTAATGCTGCATTTCTGTGTAGAGGGGTTTATTAGCATCCTGCAGCATGCTCTTTGGCTTTAATCCTGTGCTTTGATCTGCAGCGCTGCAAGGGTTCATTGAAGAACAACAGGCTTCATGATGTATTTATGCTATTTTATATCATTGTAGGTAGCTGTTCTACTTAACTTCTAGCCCAGTCTTCTTTTCGTTGCTTCACTATGTTGTGAAGATGTTCAAAAAATTGTTAGTGCTTCGATAACTTTGGAGTAACTATGAAAGCAACTTTAAACGTTCCCTTTGCAAAAGAAATGATCGCTTCTCCCTTGCGTCAGAATAATCGCTACGTGTAGTAGGAAGATGAAGTGCCATCTTGAAAGTGATAAGGAGTAGCACAGACAGCACAGAAGGCGCCTACACGCCTGCTAGGGACCTCTGCTTGTGTAACCCCTGGGGCGCTGCTCCTGAGCGATCACAGAATGGGACTCGGAGGAGCAGGAGCAGTGTAATGTGAGCAGGCTGCCAGCGGACAGCCCAAGCAGCCAGGGCTCTGCCCACACAGCTCGTTCCCGTACAGCCGTGGTACTAAACAATGTTTAAAGGCGATGCAGAATGATTCGAAAAGCTTTTCAAGTGTTTGCATGTTTCACTAATGCTGTCACGTCACTGCTAGTACAAGGAATGCTTCCGTTTGCATAGCTGAGATTTGAGCGGGCTGCATTGTGTTATTTCATTAGCAATGTGCAATTTGTTGTGGTTAAACTTTTTTTTCGTCTAAGCATTACTTTCAGTCACAGTCTCAGTGGAGCACAGCATCTGTGCTGTTTATTTTGGGCTCTTGACGGGGTGGAACTTCTGCTCGGAGCCAGTTCCAGGCTGTCAGTGATCAGAAGGAGGGTGCTCTTTGGGGTACTATGTTTTAATTTGACAAAATGTTCCGCTGCTCCACTGTCTCAGAGGGGCCACCACTGCTCAGCAAGGAGACAAGGAGCCGATTAGGGTTAAAGAAGTCTTGCACGATTTCAAATGGGCTTCAGAGAGCATTTTAACCAACTTCATCCGGCCGTTTCACAGCTGATTTCCTAGCTGATTGACCGCAGCTCTCTGAGATCTTTGATTTTTCCCTCCAGGTCCCGGTCCCGCTTTTTTCACTGGGGCCTGGGCGAGCACGGCTCCGCTTGACCGCCGGCGTCCTGCTCCGGACCGCCGGCGGCAGGCGGCAGCAGCAGCAGCGGGAGGAGGAGGAGGAAGGGCGGCCCCTCCCGCCGCTGGGAGCCGCAGGCAGAGGGCGCTTTCGCCATGCGTGGTCCCCGCGCCCGCCGCCGCGCAGCCCCAGGCGCCGCGCAGCCCCCGGCCGAG
>JANHGO010000001.1:51763396-51773681 GCA_024606505.1 Aquila spilogaster
GAAAAGAGGGAAAGAGAGAGGAGAGGGAAAAGAGGGAGAGGAGAGAGGGGAAAGAGGGAAAGAGAGGGAAAAGAGGGCCACACCCCCCGGCTTGAAGTACAGAAAGAATGCATAAAATCCGGGCTTTATAAAATAATCTCAATAGCTCTAGGGCTTGACTCTGCCTTCTCCTTCATGGACAATTGTACAGAACTCCCCAGGTAGTGAAGCAAAGAAAGAACTGCACTTAGCTAATGGCCAGATCTGAGAAAAAAAAAAATCATGTCTCTGTTCTGTTTCTTCTCTTCCCATGTAGCTGAGCTCATGGGCTTTGAGAGGTTGCCTTGGACTGCATACTAGTCTGTAAAACAGATTAAGGTAACATCAGAAAGTGGGAAATTTGGAGAAAAAGAAGATTACTGCAGATACAGATAGGGAAAAAATAAACTTTTGAGTATCCCTTCTGTGCATGACTCGGACCCCTGTACGGATATTGTCCCCGGCTATAAGAGCTCTAACTGTGGATAATTCAGAAAAAAAGCAGTAATAATTTTAATTTCTGATTATTGAGCATATTCAGGTTGCTAGTAGAGTGTGAATATTGTACTGCTAGGAAAGAGATCATACCATAATCACAGTGTATTACAGGTGATGGAGATGGAAAAGGACTTTGCACTATACATTATATTTAACAGAACAACATAATTTTGCTCTCTTGATGTAACTTTTGTCTAGATATATTAGTTTTCAACTATGACCTATGGAGAAGAAAACATCTCTATAATGAAAAGTAGTTTAAAAAAAAAAAAAATCTTTCTTTTACTGCTGTAAATAATACTTTATTCTCAGTTTCTGTAGTGACTGATTATGAAAAGTTCTCAGAATTAGCAAAAACAGCTCTGTTACAACAAGCTGTTTCAAATACAGTTTGTATTACAAATGTTTAAAAAAAAAATTGCAAAACTTTAAGAGCCACTGGTAGTTATCTCAAGGACATTCACTAACCATCTTCTAACATGACTTTAGCTTCACTTTATAACTTTTTAGACTGACTTCAGCCAATTGCAATGTGATTAATTTTTTTATTTGCTAATTTGATAATTCTCCAGTAAAACCTACTGACATGTCTAAACATTGAGATCTATCATACGTTTCAATTTTTGTTCAATAAAGAGCTAAAAAGAATAAGCAAGACATAAAGCTAAAATGAAAGCATGAAGTCAGTCAGTCAACAATCAAACACTTCTCATATTTTTATCAGGTATGCCACTATTACCTTTGCTCCATTTTGATAGTCAAATTTCCAAGTTGGAGATTAATTTAATGGATTTAATCACTTGCCTCACTTAAATTCCTGGCCCTCTTTCCTCCTATAATTCTTGTACAACCCCTTAAGGCATTGGGGCTCCCCAGGGACAGATTTTCCAATGTAGATTCTCAGCACGAGACTTCTCTTCTGTAACTTTAGGGATCTCAAAGTTAGCATATAGTGTACCCCTATTACCAACAGAGAGAAACCATATTTTAGTGCATGTCCTAAAGTGCCAAAGAAATGGAGAATGAGTTCCCCTTTGGAAGGGGCCTATTGCTCTCCATTGACTGTAATGGACAACCAGACACTTGGCTTTAGATTAGAACTTTAATTCTGGGATGACAAAAGGGAGGCAAGAATCTCTTCCATTATTTTACTCTTTCTGGGTGCAATTAGTTTTGCTGAATATCTGCCCACACATGACTACTGTTGAAAACAATTGTAATTCTCCTTTTGGATTTCACATTCTTTGGCCCTGTGTGTCAGTGAATGCTGGCATGATGTAAGAGGAATATCAAGGCAACGGTGCCCTTGAGGCATCCTGGCATTTGCATGAATTTGTGGATTTCTGTGTATTGTGGAGGTTGGAACAAATACAGTTCAACTGATGAACTGAAGAAAAGGTCAAGCAAGCAGAAACTTTTTTTTAGTCTTTGGTAAAAATTAGTAGAAATGGCCTGTAAAGTTCTATTTTTAAGATTAACTGCTTTCTTTCATTAAAAAGATAGTTTAATGTGCTTTGAAATATCAAACTGACAGCTCTGTTTTGTTAAAATCAAATGGTTTGGCTTGTGTCTTTGGAGGGGGCAAAAAAAGGAGTTTGCTTATAAGGTCAACTATTCAAGCCAACCTGAAAGAATAAGTAGTGTTATAATTACTCCCACTGCTGTGCAAACATGAAACTGACTGATGAAATGAGCCTTCTTAATTATGAACTTTGATATTCTATATTTAGGGTAAGCTTTTGGAAACTCACCGAGTTTAGTCCCAGCTCTTCTTGAACTTGACTGAGTAGATTGAACTCAAAAAGTTGTCTTATTCCTACTGGCACTCAGCATTATTATTTAACAAGGCATCTGTTACACAGTTTAACTAAACAATAGGTCACAATAAATATGCAGAAAACCCCTTGAAACTACTGTAGTGTATATAACAACTAGACTTTGAAGTTTTGTTTGGAAAAAAGGGAATACACTTTTTCTCCGTAGTTTTAAAACTCAAGTGACTTTTCAAGACCTCCTAAGAATATTAACAGCCTTGCTATTAATATCATTACATGAATACATCTCTTTCCCATTGAGTGAAAAGAGCCTTATCCTTTTTGGATAGATCATCAACACACTTGGATAAGAGCAAGAAAAGGAAAATTCACTTACAAAAATCAGATGTGATTTGAAAGAAGCCTATTAAAATATAAAAGGATATAATTGCAATTAATAATTGCTCCTAATTCCCTCTGTCTGCTTTGACAATTTCAGTGCAAAACTGTGGACTACAAACATTAGCCTATCAGGTGACTATAACAGTCAGTTCAGAACTGTGTGGAAACAAATATCCCTTTGGACTATTTTAATTTTTATGTAATTTTACCAGTTAGAATACTAGAACTCCAAATGTCCACTGTAAACATCTATTTTCATTATAAGTGATTAGAGACTTACTAGGAGTAACCCAAGAGCAAAAAGTGTGTGGTGCAGCTGTCTGTTTGCAACCCCTCGTAAGCATAAAAATGCTTTTAAAGCTATAGTATAGCTTGTATCATCTCTCTTGTGGCTGTCTTTGTAGCAGCAGCTCCATGTAGTTTGGGTTCACCGAACTTCACCAGGTTCTCTGACAGTCTGACCTCCTCTGTACCTCCGCAGCTGGGGCGGCTCAGCACCAGCATGTTCCCTCATCCCGCAGTCCTTCCCCTGTACAGGGGCTGCTACTGACTGGTCCCATCTCAAAGGAACAGAAAAATAAAATGGCAGTATGAGCAGGACTTTTCTCTATCCTGCTTAGGTGTGATAGCTGTGAGTGGCCCTGTAGTTGTACCAAGGGACTAGAACACAATTATGACTAACCTGCTGGGGTTGGTAGGGACAAAACCCAAAATCTGGCTCAAAAAAAAGGCGATGACAAAGCTGGCTTTTTGACTACTCAAAATTTTAAAGCAGGAAAGGTAAGCACAGGTGACTTCTGTGCATCTCTGAAAATTGATTTCAAAAAAGGTAGGTTCAAAAATATGGATTATTATATTGAAATATCTGCACATTTTAAGTTTGGGGTTTTCTGGTTTTTTTGTGGTTTTTTTTGTTGTAGTTGTTTTTTGGTTTTGTGGGTTTTGTTTTTTGTTTTTGTTTTTTTTAGTGCTTGTGTCTCTACCTCCTCCTCCTCTATCCAGATCAAGTGGTTGCCCTGGGAAGATGCCATCACTGCAGGGAGTCTTACTAAGAAGCTGGCGTTGTTTTTAGTTTTGAATACACTCAGGCTTATATTCATTATCAATAGAGAATATTAGGTTGAGTTCCACAGCTGGAACCTGCTACTGAAAATGGTCTGTTGCTCTACCCTTTGCACTTAGGAGTTTTATGCTGGGACAGATTAGTTGAAGTGTCCCTGTGGAGTATAGCTGTAGGTTTGTGGTGGGATAGGAATTTTAAAAATAGATTAGGCCCAGCATGCTTACCCGCTTTTTAGATCAGTAGTGGCTGCTTATATTCAAGTTACAAAGAGATAAGGAACCCGAAGGACAATGGATGTGCTGTACTGAAGGCTGCTTTGCCCAGCGATGTTCCGGTTCCATGTTGCGTGCAGCAGCTGCCTAGCCTAGCCTGAAGTGTTGAAAGCCAATAGACTGGCCAAAGGAGAGAGACTAACAGGTTGTGCTGAAAGGAAGAAACAGTCAAGAACTGGTCTAAGAATGTGTCCTATTACATAAATTCATTAATGGTAAGGGGGGAAATTAGCATGGCTTTCACTGTATCACAGGGAACTAGGATCTGTGTCACCCAGTGTTGAGTGCTTAGGAAAATGAAATTTCCTGGCCAGACAGTGCTTGTGGCCTCTG
The DNA here is from genome assembly GCA_024606505.1 of Aquila spilogaster. Lineage (NCBI taxonomy): Eukaryota > Metazoa > Chordata > Aves > Accipitriformes > Accipitridae > Aquila > Aquila spilogaster. Next base: position 51,767,737 of record JANHGO010000001.1, read on the forward strand.
ATGCCATCTGTGTATCAATGCACCTTTGTTCTTTAAATCTTTGTCATTGTAGCTTTTTTTTTTTTTTTTTTTTTTTTTAGCAGCTTTTTGGAAAAGAAAAGGTTAGGGATTGAATTTTGAATTCTTAGAGATGGCGGCTTCTCATCCTTGTGCCCAGGATGTATCCTTAGCTCTGACAGCAACAATAACACTCTTGATTCAGCACAAAGCATACAACTTTTTGAAGGGAACATGTTATGGTTTTTATTAAGCAATTGTTTAGCAGAGAACAAAACCTTTTTAGTAACCAAGTTAAGCATGGTTCCAATTCAAACTATTAGTAATAGTAACTTCCTGACCGAAAATTGGGGTGTAGGTTTCTTGTTTTGCTTTGTGTTATCACTGAAAAAAAAATAAAAATCTGCTGCTTTACTGTTTTTCTGTGATATGTATCCAAAAAGCAGATACATGGGGTTTGGTTTATGTTTTTTCTTTTTAAGATGGAATGATGGTGATGGCAATAGCACTCTTTATTAATTTTATTGTAGAGTATAAAGAATATTTTACAGACTGGATTTCCTGTGTACTTCCTTCCAACCATATCTGTTGGACTGACTTCTGGTGCAATAATGATGTGTAAAAATAAGTATTTTTGTTATGACTAAGTATACGTGGTCTGAACATGAGACTACAAGACAAGAACAAATTTACTTTGTGGTTTGGAACTGAATCAATGAGAAATTGATTCAGTTTCCCTCAAAATATAAGAAATGTCCTATTGGCTCAGACAAACCATCTGTCTAGACTGTCTATCTAGCTTTCTGTCTCCAACAGTTGCAACTGAACGTGCTGTTTAGGGAGAGCACACATGACTGTCTGCTTCTGCAGTCCATTTCCTTCACGCTTTTCCAGCATCTGCATTCATTGAATTAGGTATGCAACGTACTTCTCTACTCCTACCTTTTTTTTTTTTTTTTTTTTTTGGTATCAGTTTATGGTCCTGATCTCCATTAATTTGTCTGATCCATTTTTAAACTTCTCAGTTGTCTGCCTCCAACTTCTCATAACAACAAATTCCAGAAGTTCACTACCTGGTGTGTCAAGAGAAAAAAACCCAAAAACCAACAAACCCAAACCAAAAGCTAACCCAAACTACAAACCTCTCTTTCATCATTTTTAAACTAATCTCCAACTGTTTTTAACTATGTGAAAAATGAAGATGGGCCTAAGCAAGAATCTCAGATCTGAATATTCCCACATTTTGGCATTTTTGGTTTCTGAAGCAGTAAGATGGACCAAAGCAAACTCTGCAGCCTGAACCAGCACATCAGGAAGGAAGTTTTGACCTTCAGCCAAACCTTGCAATAGGTCACTAACAATGATTTGCTGACCCCAAGAAATAAAGGGCAGCATAGGTGAAATACACCTTTACTTGTTACATTTACAGATGAGATCTAGCTAGCAAGGACAGCACAGACAGGTAGGCTTAAAATTGGAAATAATTTTGATAAAGTCAAGAAACAACTAAAAAAAAAATAGGAGATAGCGGAGACCATTCTGTTGGGAAATGTGAGTGCTCTACTTATGTTGGAAGAGTCAGATCTACAACTGCAGGAAAGGGAAAAATTGGCTGGATAGAAAATCCTCGAAAAATATCTAAGAGTTACTGCTGATTGCAAGCTGAACATGAATCTGCCTAATAGGCAAATACCATATGGGAGTGTTATAAGGGTAAGCAGAACTTCAGAAAAAAATCTATGCAGAAATGTTGGAAAAACTGATCTTATTTAGCTTAAAAGAAGATGACTAAGTAAGAAAGGGTAAGTGTTCAAATATGTAAAAGGCTATTTTACATAGGAGAAAAGAATTGACTTTGGTAAGGAAAACCTATTAAATAATAAGGAAAAATCAGGATCATAATCAGTAATAATACATTACACTATTCTGGGCTTGGAAATGAATTTGTCTCAATACCATTTGGCAATTTTTTTAAAGTTTTAATACTTCAGCAATTTGCATTTGAAGGGTTTAGCATATTCTTAATTTCCAGAACAGCCAAAATATTGAACAGAAGGTTTGAAGCACTGAAGAAAAGGGGGAGGAATGCCCCAGAATATATATGAGTGGAGAAGAGGTATGCAGGAGCTAGGTTAGTGGAAATTGCATCTCTTTATAGAAATAATTATTTCTGCCATTGTTTTAGGAATTATATAGAAATGTCTCTTGAATTGATTTCAGACTGTTTTGTCCTGTTACATTCCAAAGTCTTGTAAGTATAGCTGGGGAAAAAAGATTCTGAATACATTCTTTATCTCGTGGACTGTCACTTGGAAGACTACTGCAGAAAGGTAGGTAACATGATAAACGTTTTTGTGTAGTGGTCATGTGCTGTTAAGTCCAAATATGTTTTGTTGAATCTAAATTTGCTTATATAGTGACATGGCTTCAGTTATACACAGTTTAGATTGTGCACAGCTTTCAGTTAAGAGGCAGCATAAATTTACAATCAGTCATTTTATTGTTTATAGTCAGAGGTTATAACAATGAGCATCATCACTATGTGGAGAGATTAATTAGTTTACAGGATGTTAAATCAATATTCTATGCATATCTGTTCTTGTGTGAGACCTTACATCACAAGTGGGAAGAAAAACTATAGTAAAGAGAAAGATCCTAATGTAAGACAGCTGAGTAAAATGTGTGCTAGGGCTTTCTCCATTCTAAATTTAGGGCAGCTTTAGAGATATGTAATTTGCTTCGGGTAATTCAAACGCTTTTCTTGAGATGCTGCCTTGTGCTGTCCATTTTTGCATCATACTAACCCCTTATTATAGCAAGGGTTGCAAGTGTTTTGCACTATAGCAGTCATCTAGTCTGTAGCATAGAGAAATTCTAATGTTAGATGCCAATAGTCTTGATTTTAACGGTATAGAAAGAGAATCCCCGAGAACAAAGAAATCCCAATAATCCTGTAATCCCTGAATATCAACCAGTGTCAAAGGGCTGAAGACTAAGGATTCTTGTCTTGTTAACTAATTTTCAAGAGGGACCAACTTTTATACTAAATGAAAGAGAAATTTTGAGATAATAAAGTGTGGGTTGCTAGGTCAAGCATTGCAGAAAATGATTTTGCAGCAGTGATGTCTTTCTCATTGAATTAAAATATTCATCCTGGCAATATTTTTAGAGAAAATGAATGGATAAAACTACATTTTGGGATCCCTAGCTGGAGGTTTGGGGTAGAACAGTTTCCCATGGGTTAAGTTTTACAGTGAGGATGCCTGATCAAAGTCAAGAAAAAGATTTCAGTTGCTTTTGATGATCTTCAAGCCACCATGCTTAGATCCTTTTCTAGGATCATGTAAGAAAATACTAAATGAGGGCCTGTACAAAAAAAGACATGTTTTTAAATCTGCTTGTGAGGAATGAGGAAGGCCATTATGCACATAATCAGTAAAACTGCAGTACTTCTAAATGCTTCTACTAAATCGTGTAAGTTTATATAAAGAAGAGGGTTTGAGAAGTGGATTACAGCCTGAAATCCACTGCACCATCCTTTTTCAGCAGCGAAGTCTTCTCTTCTGTAGAAGTGGTTACTCCAACTGGATAAGCAATATGATAAGAAATGTGTAATGAAACTTGGGACTGAAAGATTCAATTGGCAGAAAATGCATTAGTGAGCAGCTGTTCTAGTAGTTTGGCACTGAATCTGAAATACCTTTTTTCTTTCTTTTTCCCCTACATGTATCGCGTTTGTTTACAGTATTGACATAGGACTTTGATATTTAAGACACTGATCAATATCCAAATTTTCTTTTCCCATGCTTTTAAGCATTAGAGGAAATATCTGTAGAGGAACTAAGGACTGAAGCTTACTACAGTGCCTCCATCTTTTGGAGCGACTCCAGAATGGCACTTCCACAGTCTTTTGAGTTGCTGAACTCGGAGAACAATGTTTTCTACCTTCAAGATTTACATTAAATATAAATTCCACTGAAACTTACCAGTAAGACTATGTGTGTTGAAACAAGAGCAAACCATGCTATCTGTGATTTTAACTCTTGGGCATGCCTTTATACGTCTATTTAAGAGGAGAATGCAAAGGAGATTGGTTTGAATCAAACACAAAAATTTAAACATAAGGAGAATGGAAATGACATTCTGTGAAAAGAAAACATTTAATGTTAGCATTCAACTCTACAATAAGCAAATAGACCAAATTACAATAGCATGCTACTGATTTTTTTCTTGCTGCTATTGACACTTTCTATTCCCCATCTTGGCTCATGTTTCTTATACTGGATCCTCTCTGGCTTTTTGTACTGCTAATGAATGGAGATAGGAAACAGGTACTGAAACACATCCACGTTTCAGAAGCAGAATGTATCAGAAAGGAACATACCAGCCATATCTAGACACATGAGAGGGATGTGCTTGACACATGTACGTTACACCAACTGGAAGAACAGAATAGGGTCTGGATTTTTTTTTTTTGATGCAATTTTAAAACCACATCAAGAGAATTCATTTGAAGGAATCTTACATCAGACATAAAAAATTTCCTTTGTTTGTCAATAGTAGCTATCATTGCCATTGAAACATAACAGGGCAAGACCTAGACCTGTATCTCCACACTGTTAGGGATATCTCTGTAGTCATTTGTGTTTATAAGGTCAGCTCACTGTCAGTGTAGTGAGTGCCACTTGGAACTCTAATTGTCCTGTAGGCCAATTTCTGCTTAATTTGAAGACAAGAGGATGAATATTAATCATTAGGTGGTGGGGAAAGGAGAAAAGATTTTTAAATCGGTAAACTTTAAATTAGCCATCTTTTATGGGATGGAAAGAAATACAGCCTGAATTGAGGAAAATCTTAGTGTCCCAGAGCCAATGGAATATTTATTTTTTTGTAAACAGAAGTTATAAAGTATCATAGATTTCAACCACCTTATTTTAAAAACCTTATGATTAGGCCATGACTTGAGGCACTATGACTATGATTACTAGCTTTCAGTTATGACACTTTAAACTCGCTACACAGAGCATTTGGTGGAAATGCTCTCTTGCATAAAAGCCTTTGATCCTGTGATGGATGTTCTATGAATGGGGGGGGGGGAGGGACAGACTGAAAGTCCCGGGGAAATGGGGAAATAAATAATGAAGCCAGCTGATATTATGATGGCACAGCATGAGTGGTATGTTCCATCCCTTTTTGTGATTTAGTTACGGGGAGGCACTCCTTGCATGGTACTCGGTTATTGAAATAATTATCTGTGCATGATTTGTCAGGTGGGTTTTATTAATGTGCTGCAAAAGAACTTGCTTTCTATGCCAGTCTGTGATGTTTCTGAGAGATTTTAGCATGTTTAAACTGAAACCAGTAATGCTGTATTTCTATTTAGGTGGGGTTTGCGTCCTGGACTACGCTCTCTTTAGGCTTTAATCCTACGCTTTGATCCGCAGCGCTGTAAGGGTCCACTGAAGAACAATAGGCTTCTTAATTTATGTATGCTATTTTATATCTTCATAGCTGTTCTGCTTAACTTCTACCACTGTCTTTGCTTCATGGCTTTACTGTGTTGTGAAGATGTTAAAAAATTGTTAGTGCTTTAATAACTTTCTAGTAACTGTAAGAACTTTAGAAATAGAGCTGCATTTTAAAACTTGAGATTTCATTCTGACTGCAAATGAAGAGATTACTTCCTAGCATCAAAATAATTTATTTGTGTAGCAAGCTGAAATACCATCTTGAAAATGATAAGTAATAAATAAAAAAGAACAGGAGGTACCTAAAGGCCTGCTAGAGGCACCTTTATGCATAACCCCCAGAATGTTGTTCCCTGAGTAGTTACATAATGGGATTCCCAAAGAATAAGAGCAGTGTAACATGAGCAGACTGCCAGCATCCAGCCAAGGCAGTCAGGGATCTGCGGGGGGGGGGGGGGGGGGGGGGGGGGGGGGGGGGGG
>JANHGO010000001.1:51783475-51795268 GCA_024606505.1 Aquila spilogaster
GAGAAGCGTCACTTAGGCAGTTAAGAGACCTTAAACTTTGGAAAGAAGTATCTGCAGTAACAAGGAGGGGGGAAGAAAGAAAAAGTATCTCGGGTTACAGGGTTGCTGGAAAAAAAAGAGATTCCCCGGATTTCCCAAGGAGCGCGGAGCACCTGACCGGCAGCTCCGCTGCCGCCCCACTGCCTGGGGTACAGCCGTACCCGCCCCCAGCCGTGCCCGGCGCCCCCCACGCAGGGCAGAGCTGGGCCCGGGGTGCGGTGAGGTGCGAGGAGCCGGAGAAAGGGCCGGGGAGTGAGGTAGCGAGGGGAATGGGGAGGATGATGACAAGAGAAGCCCAGCCTTGCCGTTTGCTGAAAAGTCTCTCGGAGTTACTGACACTTTGGATGACATACTGCTGCGTGACAGTTACAGAAGGTGTAATGTGAAACCTTGAGCTGAAATTTCTGCCCAAGCACACGGTTAAGGTTCTGCTCAAATCCATCGTTTTGCAGCCACAGATGTCCTCAAGTCTGTGCTGACTTATAGTTGCGTAGAAAGTTTTGTACCTTAGTACTGGAGTACCTTTTAGCAACCGCTGTGGTTTTGCTGTTCCTGCTATACTGATGCATAAAAACCATGCCCAGCATGTGGAGCATAAGCACGTGACATTGTTAGGTGTACCTTTGATGTCTGAGCTCCATAGCAGTCCTTACCCTCGGCTCGTTGTTTTGGAGATTTTCGACATGCTTTCTGAGGGCGATCATGACCCAGCTCATTCATTATTCGCTTGGGAGGTGGAGTGCGTGGATTAAAAGCTAAGCTGATATTCTGATTGCCTTTTTTCTAGGTTAGCAGTGCTATTTTTGATCTGGTTGGAGAAGTAAGTTGTATGTACTAGTGCTATTTGTTTTACTGAACAGAAATAAGGGAGAATGTGCTGTAGCTATGTGGGAAGTTCTGATAGCGTATGTTAGCTGTATGTGTATTTCTGATATCCAGACTGCCGCAGACCATACGTTGTTCGCAGAACTTGTGCATTTCAAGTACTCTTGTGTACTGGAAAAAGTTACTGAGTATAGTGTCTCTCCAAATGTTGTAATTACAGATGAATGCTTACATTGTAATGTTCTAAATGCTAGCATGTTATCAGTGTTCGTATTGCTTAAATGTTTATCCAGCACTCTTCAAAGCGAAGTGTTTAAAAATAGGAACACAAAATCAAGCCAGCGGCTCACTCTTATCACTCAAACTGTTTATAAGAAAGGCAAAACTTACAAAAAGGTAAAAATTCTTCCACTTTCTGCAGTCCCGTGACTATAATAAGTCAGTCATTTAGTGAGTGAAGCCCGTGTTTGAGTTGCCAATCCCCGGAAGAGCTTGTGCTAAAAAGGCGGAAAGCATGAAAATTGGCCATGGTGTGTATCTAAGGGGCTGAGGCAGGACAGCTGATTGTGGAGAAACTCTTCTAAGTGATGCTGTGTTCCCATCTGTGCATGCACTGTAGATGGTCGTGTTTCTTGAAGGAAGCTCAGAGCCTTCTGGAGCGGCTGCTGTAGAGCACTGCGTAGAAGTGTGAGTGTTCCCTGGAAAGAAGGGAGCTGTGAGCAAGTTGAAGAAGGAAAGGTCAGGAGATGGGGGCAGGCAGTGTGACAGCATGTGTTGAGCCATTGCATTAACAGGAAGACGTTTTTGTGCCTGACTAATGGAGAGTAGTGGAGAAAGAGAGAGAGACTGCATCCCAGCAGGCTTCGTCACATTGGAAGTCTTCAGCTGTGAGTTTGTTGCCTTTGCTGGAACTGTTTGAGGGGATGAGTATTATGCATATTTGTTCCTGTGATGAGAGAACATGGGATGGCTGTCTGAAGTGATTAGATAGGATTAAATAAGTAAACTGTAAGTAATTGTTTCAAGGAAAATGTGATTATATTGTCAGTAAAAAGTCACTTGCTTGAACTTTCTGAACTTGAATGAAAAATGTATGATCACTTGTGTTTGTGGCTGCTGTGGTTCCTGTTTTTACTTTCCATCTGTACCACTGCATAGCATCACAGAATCATTAAGGGTGGAAAGACCAGTAAGATCATCCAATCCAACCATCGACCCATGCCTGTGATCACACATTAGCTGGTACCTAAATGCAGGTCCAGCATCTTGGGTCAACTCTTGGCACAACATCTTTATTCTTCTTTACTCCTATTTTAAGAAGTTCAGCTGTGGGAACACTTTTTTTTTAGAGTTTGGATGATGTTGAGGATACTCAAGAGGCAGAAACATCTAGGCAGGAAATTATTGTATTGTAAATTATTGAAAATTATTATTGAAAATTATTGTAAAGTATTGTGTTTTTATGCAGGTGTTTAAGTGTCATATGTTAATGTTGTCCTGGAGATGTGCAGCCCGGAAGTATTACAGATAGATGTGAAGAACTTTATTATTTGTAGCTCTTTCAGGGGCATGCTCTGCTGTAACTGGGTGCTGATAAGCGTGTACAACACTACCTTCCCCACCCTCCCCTTGCCTTTTTTTTCCATCTCTTAGCTAAAGGGTAAAGTTCATTATTTGATGAGATGACAGGGCCTGGATTAATACTTCTCAGGTGATCTGTCTGAGCGGTGGGATGGGAACACATCATGCTCATAAATCATTTCTCTTGGATTTCCTGCACTGTGAGGGATTTCCCCCAGCACATGGAAGCCAGCACCGCTGTCTGGCACATGGATGTGTCCCCAGTGCCTTGTGCTCATGCAAGCTTTAGGAACTGGGAACATGCAACGGGTACTCACTGCCTACCCAGGAAGTCAATATATTCTTAATGCCTTATTGTTTGCTGAAAACTTCAAAAGGAGCTGGAGGAGCTACATGGGCGTTCTGGGTTTAAACTTAAATTCCTAGGTTATTGAAGTGGAAGCTTGACAGTGGCATGTACCTAGACTGAATTAATGGAATTATGGTAACAATAGCAGGAATAGGTTATTATGGTAACAATAGTGGTAACAGCAACGCAGTAACAATAGCGGGAAAGAAGATAGTTCTATAGCTAGGAGGGCTTGCTGCGGTCACACCTTCTTCTTGCTGTGCAGTCAGACCTTTGGGGTTATGTGACCAGACAATGGTAATGTTGATCAACTGTTGCACATGAGTTCATAAATAAAGAATAATTCTTAGTTTTGTGTTAGAATGGGAATAGCAAATGGAAATTTGAACATATTTGAATGTTCTAAGGTTCATCCCTGGAAGTTAAGATGGGGCTTAAGATGCTGCCCCCTGTCACATAGATCGATCTAGATAAACCCGTGACATTTGGTCTCCTGCAACTTTACTTTTTAGATATGTGGCCACTCTCTTTTCAGATGTACATGCAAAGATGCTGTGTTTTTTAGAGGCATGGTTTGTATCAAAATTACCTAGGTGGGATTAAGTAATGCAACAGAACTCTGTGAAGACTGAGAAAAGCTTCTGCAAGTGAAATTCTTAAGCCTTTGCCTATCCTTTTGTGTGAGAAGAGTGCAATGCTAAGCTCTAAGAGCTCGTGACACTTCCTAGTTCTTGGTGTAAGTATGTACATTCCTGGATATCTTGAGTAAGCACACTTATGTGTCTGCGAGGGTTTTCACAAGATTGCTGCTGACAAATAACTGCATTTTTAGAGGCTCTAAAAAGCTTTGGGTGTTATTTTAGCTAACTGCAGTATTTGGAGGATTACAGAAACATCCCTTCAAAAATATTATTTTTAAGCTCATTTAGGTTCAATGTGTGTTAACCTTTTTCATGTTCTCTAAGGGTGTGTGTACTCACTCATTTTAGAAAAAATAAACCCAGACTGGCTGGTTTTGCTGTTGCAGCTAGAGTGGAGGTAACAATCATCTCCCATTGATAGTCTGCATCCAGAATAGGAAGTCTATCTAGAACCTCATGCTCAGCTGCTGCTTTTTGGAATGTGGTTAGTGATTCATTAAAACAAAATGCTTGGAATAAAGGAAATCCATATGAAGTCAGACTGGTATCCTATCAACTTTAATATCCTTGTTTAATGTAAAAAATGTGCTACAGCTGTTTGTAGAATGAACTAGGTTGTTATTTGAAAGATGTAGGCTCTTTCAAAGATGCGTAAGAGTTTAATGTCTTGAATTTTATTTAATGACTAGGGTAGCTATAATTGGTTTCATTGTTGTAAGCATTCAGTACATTTTAGTTGCAACTGAGGGTGTTGGGAAGGGAGGATTTCCACCCTGATTTTTTTAATCTGAGCGATATATAGTACCAAATTCCCCTTCATAAATATATACAGCCATTACTGTTTTTTTATGTAGATGCATAAATTGCAGCAGATTTTTAATTTAAAACATTAATAGCATAGAGTGATCCTAAGGTGTTGTTTGTTGGATTCTTATTATGTAGGAATTCGTCAGCTTGTTTTCCTAATGTGGAAGGTTTTGTGTTAATGTCACCAACAGGTTTTCTGGTGCCATAATACGTAGGTCATTCTGGAAGTAGTGCCTCCTATTTATTTCTGTGGAAACTACAACAGTTACAAAAAGCACTATTTGATAGAGCAAACTCTCAGATCAAAACAGTGTTTTTTAACATGGTCACCACTATTTACTATATGTTTTCACCAGGAATGATCTAGAGCCTGCATGCCACTCTTGCAAAAATCTGCACCAGTGGAGGCGACCCACCTTTTCATAATCATAAGAGAAAGACCGTCTTCTTCTCTGACCTGACTGGAAGTTCCCAGCTTTCAGCTTAGTCAGCAACACGATGTAGCAGTCAGAGTTGGTGGGTTGTCTTTATTTCAGGAAATGCAGAAGGATCACCCCTTTCCTGTCTCAAAAGACAGCGCACATCACTTTATCTACTGAAGGCTGTGACATGAACTTTTTTTTTGGATGGGAAATTCATGTGTTTCCACTTCATAGACTGTTGTTTTGACTCCAGCATGTAGTGTTAACTCTAGATTTTGTCACTGGTGATGATGTGATCCAGGAAACTGTCACCTTCAGCCCTGTATTGGTTCAATAGATCCTGACAAACTTGCATACAGTGTTCTTTTTGTTCCTGTGTGAGAGTATTCATGGAACCCACGTGGTGCAAATTTTGCAGTATCTCAACATCGCCACCCTTGTTTTCAACACAATCAGTTCAGTTGAAGGTGATACTCACGGTTCCCTGCTCATAATGCTCTGATTTGTGTGGACCAGCTGATCAAGGTGCTCTTCATTTTGTAGTGTGACAGCTGTGTATGGCTGTCTGGAATGTGGCTTGTCTTTCACATTGCTGTCACCACTGCTGAAACACACTACTTGCTGCCTCACTGTGCTCACATCCACTGTTTGGTCTCCATAAACATTCAGCAAGTTTCAGTAAATGTCAGTGGGTGCCGTTTTTTCTGTGTGGAGGAATTCAGTTAAACAGTTTTGCTTCTTATGCAATTTTGTGTCCGATGCCATTCTGTCAGATTGCTCCGCTGCTGCCATCTGCCGCATGGCAACAATATGTCATGGGATATTGGTGGGGAGGTTCATCCTCTACTGCCACACCAACAACATCCACTCCTGACATCGCGGGCCACTGTCATAAAAGGGCATTACTTTCAGATCAGCCCTCATAGTAATCCATTGTGGTATTTTTTTTTCAGACTTTAGATAGGAAATAGCTAAATCATAAATCATTAGCTCTTCTAGTCTTGTGCTGTAATAATGGTGAGGTCAATCTCTCTGGTTTCTTACTCATTTGTCCTTTTCTTTTGAAATCTCTTAATGTGTGTAATATGGCTGTAACTCCTGACAAGTATTTAGAGACTGCAATTGCCAAAGGAGTGAGTAGGTGTTTTGGTAAGATGCACCGGTTAACAAAGTGACCAAGAGGAATGAAATTCATTAAAAAGGAAGAAAGAAGCACAGGAAAAAACACCTAATGGCAACTGGAAAAAAAATAATAGTAGTAGTTGGTAGTTTTCAGCTGGACTGTAGTTTTCCCCAAGTATGTGTGACTTCTCTTTTTGTTGTCTTTCTACATAATGTGTTGCCTTCCTAGAAAAAGATACTGATGCAATATCTCTTCTGAATGAAATTGTGTGTACACTGTTTGGGGTGAACTTCAAGGAAAAATGATTGATTGTGAAAGTTAATGACCTGAGTTACCTGATACTGCTGTCACCCTGAATCCCGTTGGAGGTTCTTTACATCCTGTTCCTTGTAGAAAAGAGCATGGCTTTTTGTCCTGGCAAAGAACTTGAAGAAGCCTTGGAAGACACCAGAAGGCTATACTGGGGAGCAGGGCACAAGGTGTTTGTGTTTGATTCCTAGGTGTTGCAGTCCCTCTGTTATCCTGCCTGCTTGTGACTGTGTTGTGGAATAAGCACTTAATTTCAAGAATCAGACGCTGTCTGTGTCATCCAGAGCAAAGTGCTTTACACTATAAAATGGTTTCATGTTTTTAGCTTTCTTTATTCAAGAATTGTGCTCAGTTCCCGGAGAGATTACTCCTTTTAACAGCTGTAGTGCTTCGTAACTTCCTCAATTATTTTCTGTGTGAAATCTGTAGCACTCCACATGCATGTACATGAAAATTTCCAGCACTTGAAAAGATGGTCAGAAACAGTAGACATCCTGCTAGAAACCATTCAGAAGGAGCAAGATTAGTCTCTAGCTGTTCTTCAACTTTATTTAGCTGAAGAATTCAGGAGACCTTTTTGCCTTTGTGGTAGACTGCTGCAGCTTCCCAGTGTGTGCTTGTTGCATCCCAATATTTACAGCTAAAAGAAGAACTGTCCAAGCGAAACTTCACACACTGTTAGCTGCTGTCTACTCATTTTGTGATTTCTTTTCACATTTCATGGGTGTTTTGTTTTGTTTTTCAAATGGGCCATGAGAGATGCAGCTGGTAGTAACCACTGTAGTTTGCTGCAGAAATGTTTACAACAGAGAAACAAAGAAATTGTGGAGGTTGAGGTATCACTTGCAGGTCAAATGTTGATTTTGCCAGAGCTGCATTATCATTCTAATAGAAGTAAGAGCCATTCCCTCCTTTCCACATAGGTGGCTTAACCTTCATTACCACAAAGTATCCATATGCACAGCCATGTGAGGAAAAGCTGATGGTGTTTGTGTGAGATGTGCTGTCAGCAGATGTTGAGATCTGTGTTTCTGCTCCCTGCTTGGAGTCCTGATTTTGCAGGATTCCTGCTGATGAAGCAGCTGAAGACAGCTTGCTGGAGCTTCCTTTTATGGCCCCTCGTGGAACCCATAGCAAGCCCAAGTGGACAACACTGCAAAGCTGTTCTTGTGCTCAAGGAGTCATAAGCACTGAGACTTGGATCTGTGGATTTAAATTTACACTTAATTGTATTTAAAAGTTCCCTAACAAAGATGATCTCTGGGAACTGGCATGTCTAGGTGGTCTTGCTTTGTGTTGCATATGTATTACGGAAACTGTACATGGAGAAAGAATAATTTCACAATGGCTTAAAACCTAGGGAAAGCCTAAACCAAAACAAACTTTACGGGGGAGCATGCTTGAACATCTTAGCTTTCAGTGCTTGGATATCCTTTTGGTATGTATTTCAAAAAAAATTAAATCAGCATTTCTTGGCAGATCTTGCCTTTGGAGCCCTGCAAAGGCTCCAAATGAAACCTTGACTTGTCACTCTTCTTGACAGACATCCTCTAGGTATTGCAAACTGTGACAGCATGATAGCTTCTGCAATTTGGTGACAGGGAGGATACCATGAAAGCGAGTCTCACTGGAAGTCAAGGCATTTTTATTTTGTATCTCTGAAAAGATAGTTTGTTATCTGGTGTAATACTGAGGAGGGGGAAATCTGCAAGCTTCCAGTTTCTCTGTTGTACAGAGAGCAGAATTCCAACTTATTCTTGTTGGAAATAACACAGAAAAGGTAAAATATGTAACATCCATCATTTTGGTTATGTTATGCGTATTTGTATCTGGCAGCAGATAAACTTGGTAGAAACAAGCATTGCCTTTCAATGTAATGGAGCCAAGACTGTTCTTAGAGACTGTATGTATCACTTCATGGAATTCCTACTTATGGTTAAGTTGATGGTGTAATTAACTAAGGAAACTAAGCAGTGAAATTGAGGTAGTGCCTTAATGACGTTCATCCTTTGCCAAGGGACAGATGTTTCCAAATTAAAGCAGAGCCCTGCGACTTCCTCTTCACCCCACCCGCTCCCAGCAGATCTTGCATAACAGGCAGAGTGCTGCTGTGGTACAAACGTGACCATTTACTTCATGTTTCATTTTGTTCACATATATCAAGGCACTCTTGTTAAAATTTCAACATTTCTTTGCAGTAAGGAGTTGGTTTTATGTTTGTTTTTTATTCCTCTATATCTTTAATGCTGGAACATTCTGTGATTTAGAAGAAGTGAGACAATCTTGCTAATGATCAGCAGGTCTTTGCTGTTGAATCACAGAAGGTTCGGTGTAGATGGAGAACTGTTTTTTTCCAGGAAGGAAGATAATGATAGACGATGATTGTCTTTCCATTTGGGCATGTTTCTGGTTGGCTAGGATGAGCAAGAAGAGGAGTTCTGAGTACTTCTTTCTCTAAATAACTGTGGAGAGACTGATGAGACGGTGAAAGCACACTGAACTGTGATCTTGTAGCAGGAAGTAGGCTGGGGAACGGGAAGGATTTTCAGAGGCCATGACCACATTTTTCAAAGGAAAGGAGGAATAGCTGCTTTATTTCATGAGGCAGAACTAAAGAGTTAGGCAAACTCTAAACTGAGCAGTCATGGTTAATCTGGATTAACAGCCTAAAAAAGCTCTTTGTAGTAATGAAACTCTTTGAATATTTTAGCACAGCAGTTTCAGGAAATTAATGAAATTTTCAAATCCTCATCTCTTATGACAGGTGGATGATCTGTGTTTTTCTCTTGAACTTTTAAGTAGATGCTTTACTCCAAGAATAGTCAGCTTGTGGTATTTGAGTGCTGAAGTAACATAAGAGTAGAAGAATGGTGGCTGCACCCAGTCAGACAAAGTGCCTGGTTAGACCTTCACACCTTTTCAGTGGTGTTCAATGTGAGCAACCTCAATGTGCATCTTGCTGCATATCCACTATGAGTGCACGGCGAGTTCCACTGACGCAACAGGATGATGTGGAGAGTGATGTTGTTGTTAGAGACCTCATCCACAGCATGTAACAAGGAGCAGTCTGTCCCCCAGTTTGTTCCAGGTGAAGGCTATCCTTTAGCCACAGGCACATCTCTTCCTGCAGGAAGACAGACCCAGTGAGTCCTGATCCCCAAAGGTTTCATCTTGCTTCACTGATCGCCTGTGGATTGTTTGTTGCACAGCATCCAGCTGATTTGTCCCCAAACCATTCCATGGCAATAGCTCATTGCCCCCCTTGCATTTTTTCTCCTCCTTTGCATCCCACAGAGTGAGTTCAGGGAGATCTCCGAAGCTGTATGTGTGTATGTGTTCCTGCTGCGTGGTCAGCTGGAGCTGGAAAATCTGTCAACAGGCACTGGCAGGGGCAGTGGGAGAGATGTTTGCAGGGTCCCAGGCTCATCATGTTTTTTTTAGTGAGAGGGCAGCCATGGCAACATGCACCTGGCTACAGCCACTCTTCTGGCTCTTCCAGTACCTCTTAGTTGGGATTTTTGGCTGGACTTCTTCATTCCTTTTTATTTATGCCCTTACCGTCCAAGGCCCTGCCAAATTACAGGACCTACTTGACAACCTCCTTCTGAGCGTAAGAAATAGAAATTGTCACTACATGCTTACAGGCTGTTGGCAGCAGGGCGGCTTGTAGGCTTCCTTGTCTTCAATGATGTTGGGGGGATGCTTTTGTTTGTTTGATTTTAATTTTAAAATGTTTCAGTTGCCTTTTCTCCTGTATATTGTCAGGGTGCTTACTGAGCCCACAGAAACTTTTGACATCAACAGCTTTTTCTATTAAGAAAGCTTTTTTCTACTAGGCTTTAAGTAGGTGTTCTATTTGCATATATATTTAAAATAAACAATAACAAAACTGAAAAAGCTGTTCTTTTTATTTGCCTCGAGCCTGACATCTGTTAGTTATGTATGAGTCTGCCTTCATCCTTAATCTGGACAATGCAGGGAACAATTCTGTTCATACTACTTGTGTTTTTATTGAGTTTCCTTCTCAGTTGTTCTTTTTGAGGTTAATGACCCTTCATTTATATAACCTGTTTCTGGTAATGAAGCCTTTCCTCACCTTTGGTCATCTGACTTCATGCCTTTCTATGCTCTTTTTAAGACTGTGGAACAAGGACAGGGAGAGCCAAGGGCATTCAGAGTTTTCACACCCATGTTAATTCCACTTACTTCAGAAGTCTCTTGATTGGAGAGTATTTTGTAGCATGTCCAACACAAGCATGATTAAAGTGCCTCTTTGAAAGAACTGCCGTATTTATATTGGAGAATTGGGTGAGGAAGGCATTTCATAGTTATTTACTTCCTCAAAGCTCTCATAAAAGCTGTTCATAGAGGCCTGCTTCAAGATGATGCATGATTATTTAACGTATGTGTTTGTTATGCTCTGAAACTGTTTTTTTCTGCCTGCCACATGTGCACAGTGAGAGTTAGAGGGACTAGCTATCATATGAGTTATAAACCATGGTCTGTGTATGTAACGTCCCAAAGTACCTCCTTTTCTGCTGTTTAAAAAAAAAAAAAGAGATGTACTCTCAGAGTAATTGAAAATACGCCAACAATCTTGTGCAAGCTGTTTACACCTGTTAACAATAAGATGTTACTGTCATGTAAGATTTGTGAGAGCTTAGTTGTGTGTACTAACTCGGTACTAAGCAAATTTATCTTGGAACTACTCACACTTGCAAATTTTTAGATGTATGCCAGGCCTAGCCTAAAGCCTAAGAATACATGAAATGCCCTATAGGGGCAGACTTAAGTTTGCCTAGACAAGTGTTTTGCCTCTGACAATTTCAGCAGAATGTTGTATTTAGGGAGAATGTCTGGGCTTAGTTGCTCTCTTCAGGTCACTCCCTTGTGCCCTCTGAACATTCCCAGTTATCAGACCCAGGATATTAGAGGATGCATTCGTGCTCCTTCCCTTTACTGTCTGTTTGTCTGTGGATTTGGCTAGATCCATACTGAAGACACCACAAATGATTAGTAGATTCTGAGTTGTTTCATGCCAGAGCACTGTCAGGAGCATTTCTGATTTTGATGACTTGCAATATTTGAAATAAATAACTATTTCTGCAGTTAATGTTCTATACTCTTTTGTTCCTTGGAATCTTGTGTTACATCGATAGAAGAGTTGTTTTTAGAAATTAACAAATAAAATTTACTGTTTGTTTTAGAATAATAGCCTTGACTTTTATTCTTTTTTTTTTCTATCCATAGATAACATGTACAATGAATTCCTCAAAATCCCTGTTACAGTTTTTGTCATACAGTTAAAAGACTTTATTGTTTTATGGGTTGAAGTGCAGTGTTGAGAGATTTAAAGCAAAGGCAAAGTTTTGCTAAGCCATGGAATTAATTGGTTATCATAAAACTTGCACCGATAGCTGAGTAGTGATCTTAAAAGAGAAGTGGAATTAATAACCGTTGTTTTTAGTAATCATTAAAGTGGCTGAATTTCATGCAAAGCTACTCTTATCCACTGCTTACCAGTTATTTGCTAATGTCCTTACATAAAATCAGGATTATTTTGCAATCAGTGTCTTGATGCTCTGAAATGAAAATGCTTTACCTGGGGCTGAAATATTGATTTCAAATTCTTCTAAGAGATTGAAAAAAAAAAAAAAAAAAACAACAAAACACAAACCAACCCCACAACCAATCTGG
>JANHGO010000001.1:51795368-51825832 GCA_024606505.1 Aquila spilogaster
CTGTCCAGAATGTACTTGCTGCATCAGTCACAGTATTTAGAGCCAAGAGAAAAACTGGCCAAGTGAAGCTTCACACGTTAGCTGCTGTCTACTTACTCATGTTTGTGTAGACAATGAAACATTTGGGGTTTTGTTTGTTAGTTTGTTTGTTTTGTGGGTGGTTTTGTTTCCAGTTGGCTAAGAGAGATACAGCTGGTAAGTAACCTCTGCAGTGTGCTCAAGGAACAGTCTCATTAGAGAGACAAAGAGCAGCAATTTTAGAGGTTGAGGTATTTATTACTTCCAGGTCAAACGTTAATTTTAGCAGGGGTGTATTATAATTATGTTTCAAGTAAGAGCCAAGCCATTCACCCCTTTCCAAATAGGTGGCTAATGCTCATTACCCTGCAAGTATGGGATCCGTATATGCAATCATGTGAAGAAAAGCTGGTAGGATTGTTTGAGGTGTGCTGTCTGCAGATGGTGGGATCCGCATTCCTGCCCTGCCAACTGGATTCCCAATCTTGCGGGATTCTTGCTGAGGAAGCAGTGCGAGGGCAGCGTATGCGAGTTCCCTTCCCTGGGCCCGCTGTGACCCAGAGTGAGCCCAAATGGGCACTGCTGTGAACCTGTTCTCGTGTTCATGGAGCGTGTAAGTACCAAGACCGCGATCTGTGGACTCAGATTCACACTTACCTGCACTTCAAAGTGCTCAAACAAAGTTGAGCTCCAGGAATTGTCCATGTAGGTGGTCTCACTTTGTGCTATATGCATATTAAAGAAACTTAACATGGAGAATGAAAAAAAAATTCGGAAGAGTTTAAAACATAAGGAAAGCCTGAGAAGTGAGGAAAACTGTAAGGAAAAATTTGCTTGAACAGCTTTGGTTTTGTTAGTTCCTTAAAAAACAGGGAGAGCATTTCTTGCCACAAGCGTTGGAAGTAATTTTGAGAGGTTTTTTTTTTAAAAAAAGAAAATATTTTCTTTGAAAATGTTGCTTTTGGAGCTCTGAATTCACCACAGTCTTGACCTGTCATTCTTCTTGACTAACAACTGCTAAGTATTGCAAACTATGTGACAGCTTTGTGGCTGCAGTGAATTGGAGACTAGGAGGATACCATGAAAGCAGGTTTCAAAGGAAACGTTTGTATTTTGTACCCCTAAAAGGATTGTTCACTATTTAGCATACTGCTGAGGAGAAAATCTCTGCTTATTTGCGTGCTCACTATTACTTAGAGAACACCACTCCTACTATTTTGTCTTATAAATAATGCAGAAAAGGAAAATTATGTAACTTCAGTCATTTGGGTTATGTATATTTGTAACTGGCTGCAGATACACTTGACAGAAACATACTTTGCCTGTAAATGTAATAGTAACAAGACTCTTGATGGAGACTATATGTATCATTTTTATAGAATCACTACTTATGGTTAGATTAGCAGTGTAATTAACTGTCTAAGGAAACTAAGAAATAAGCTTGCAAGGTAGCGCCTTACTGACGTTTGTCCCTTGCCTAGGGACAGATGTTTCCAAATTAAAATGGAGCCTATGACTTCCTCTTCACCCCACCCGCTCCCCAGCAAATCTTGCGTAACAGGCAGAGTGCTGCTGTGGTACAAACATGACCATTTACTTAGTTTCATTTTATTCATGTATGTCGAGGTACTCACGTTAAGAGTTCAGTATCTCTTTGCCATGAGGCTTTTTTTTTTTTATTTTATTTACTTTATATCATTAATATTGAAATATTCTGTGATTTGGCAGAAACAAGACAATCTTGTTAATAATCAGCAGGCTTGCACTGTTGAATCGCAGTAGATTCAGTAAACATGAAGTGTTTTTTCCAGGAAGGAAGATAGCAATGGACAATTATTTTGTCTTTCCAGTTGTTGTGGTTTAACCCCAGCCAGCAACCAAGCCACACGCAGCCACTCACTCACCTCCCTCACAGTGGGATGGGGGAGAGAATCAGGAGGGTGAAAGTGAGAAAACTCCTGGGCTGAGATAAAGACAGTTTAATAGGGAAAGCAAAAGCCGCACATGCAAGCAAAGCAAAACAAGGAATTCATTCACCACTTCCCATGGGCAGGCAGGTGTTCAGCCATCTCCAGGAAAGCAGGGCTCCATCACACATAACGGTGACTTGGGAAGACAAACACCGTAACTCTTGAACATCCCCCCTTCTTTCTTCTTCCCCCAGCTTTGTATGCTGAACATGACATCATACGGTCTAGAATACCCCTTGGGTCAGTTGGGGTCAGCTGTCCCAGCTGTGTCCCCTCCCAACTTCTTGTGCCTCCCCAGCTACTTGCTGTTGGGGTGTTGGGAGAAGCAGAAAAGGCCTTGGCTCTGTATAAGCACTGCTTAGCAATAATGAAAACATCCCTGTGTTACCAACACTGTTTCCAGCACAAATCCAAAACATAGCCCCATACCAGCTACTGTGAAGAAAATTAACTCTATCCCAGCCAAAACCAGCACACCAGTTGGGTGTGTTTCTGGCTGGCTAGAGAAGAGCAAACTGTTGGTTCATTTAAAAATTCCAAGAACCCTGTTGTGCAGGCCACAGGGCACAGCTTTCAGGAGAACATTAACAGCTCCTAGGTATCCTACTAACATGACTGAATATGGTGGGTATTGGCCTGTCTCCTTTGTAAAGTTTCATGGCCTTTCATGGAGTTTTCATGTAAACTGCCACGCAGCAGAAGCCAAGAGGTTAGTCTCAAAATCAAACTCTCCGAGGGTCTCCTTGCTCTCTCGCTGGAGTGTTAGCAGTGCTGAGTTTGCGCCTTCTGCCTTGTGTTCCCAGGCGCACCCTGAGATGTGAGAATGTACTTTTTGAACAAACACACAGTTTTGAAAGGTCTGGGCTCCTTTTGTGGCCCAGGAGAGCCCAGCAGGTGGGCAGCTCTTGGCTGCTTCAGTGCAATTTCTTTCACCTGCCAGGAATGCTGTGTTAATAGTACTGGGCACATGAGATTGTCCGGACCCCTCTTAGGCGGGGATTCACTATGTCTGCGCTGAGGGAGGTGAGTTTGATGAACAGTCTGGACTCAGACTGAGATCAGGCCACCTTAGAGTGGTGAGTGGTTGATAAAGGGTTGTCTCTGCAGTTACGATTCCCTTCAAGATCGTGGTCCTCAAGTCAAGAGTAAACGCAGCCTGTAGAACTAAAAAGTGTGGCAAGTGATGCGTGAAAAAATGCTTTTATTTTTCTTGTCCAAGAAAAGCTGCCTATTTCTCTCTGATCATCAGCTGTGAAAATGATGAGGATCTTTAATGAGAACCCTGCTTCTTCATTTCTCCGGGCGGCTGGGCCAGCAGGTCAACAAATCACTAAAAACAAATGGAAGGAGTAAAGAGCTGCAGAGGAGTTCCAAGTAGTTTCCTTTCCAAAATATCTGTGGACAGGCTGATAAGGCAGTAAAGGCACATAGAACTGTGATCTTGGAGCAGGAAGTAGGGGAAGGAGCAGTGAAGGATTTTCAGAGGACAGGACCATGCTTTGAAGGAAGGAAGAATGAGGCTCTTTTATTGCATCAGGTGGAACTAAAGAATTAGGCAAACTCTAAACTGAACAGTCATTATTAATCTGGATTAATAGCATAAAAAGGCTCTTTGTAGTAATGAAACTCTTTGAGTATCTTAGCTAACGGTTTCAGAAAATTAATGAAATTTTCAAATCCTCATCTCTTATGACAGATGGACAATCTGTATTTTTCCCTTGAGGCTGTAAGTTGCTGCTTTACTCCATGATTTGTTGGCTTATGGTATTTATTTTGAGTATTGAAGTCACATAAGAGTAGAAGAATGGCTGTACCTGGTCAGACAAAATGCCTGGTTAGCCCTATATGCCATTTTCAACAGTGCCCAACATGGGCAATCTTGTTGGACATCCCCTGCTGCACAGCCACTAAACATGCACAGTGTGCCCCACTGATGTGGCAGAGCATGGCTCAGAGAGTGATGCTGGAAACCTGATGCACAGCACATGATGAGGAGCAATCTGTCCCATCTTCCCCCTCATGCTCTTTTCTCCCCAGCTCCTTCCAGGTGAAGGCTGCCCTTTGGCCATGGGCATGTCTCTTCCTACAAGAAGACAGTGCCCACTGAGTCCTGGCCCCCAAAAGTTTCTTTTTTTTATCCTCTGTCCTGTGAGCTGCCCTGCTTGATTCCCCTGTGGGGGTCTTGTTGCATGACATCCAGCTGATTTGTCCCCAAACCATGCCATGGAAACAGCTTGGGAGATTCGTATTCTGCTTGCTTTGCTTCTTCACCTTTGCGTCCCACAGACCATGTTCAGAAGAAGCCCTGAAACCCTGGTGTGCAAGCGTGTACCTGCTGCTCGTTCCTTGGCTAGCTGGGGACTTCAGTTGGAAAACCCAACAGCAGGCATCGGACGTTTACAGGGTCCCCAGGCTCATCATGTTTTTTATAGTGAAAAGGCAACCATAGCAACATGCACCTGGCTACAGCTACTCTTCTGGCTCTTCCAGTACCTCTTAGTTAGTTTTTTTGGCTGGACTACTTCTTCTCTTTTTTTATTTATGCCCTGACCATCCAAGGCCCTGCCAAATTACAGGACCTACTTGACAACCTCCTTCTGAGCAAAGAAATGGAAAGTGTCACTACATGCTTACAGACTGTTGGCAGCAGGGCAGCTTGTGGACTTCCTTGCCTTAAATGATGAGGTGGGGGGATTATTTTGTTTTTCTTTATTTAATAGCTTTCAGTTCACTTTTCTCCTACGTTCTATCCAGGTGCTTATTGAGGCCACAGAAACTTTTGACATCAACACCTTTCTGTATCAAGAAGTTTGGCCTGAGTGGATGTTCTGTTAAATATATATAATAGTAAATTTAAAGAAAACAAACAAGCCCCCAAACTGAAAGAACCATTCTTTTTGCTTGTCTTGAGCCTGACACCTGTTAATTATGTATGAAACTTCCTCAGTCCTTGTCCTGGACAAGGCAGGGAACAATTCTGTCCATGCTGCTTGTGGTTTTATTGAGTCCTGCTCTCTGTTGTTCTTTTTCAGGCTAAAGATCCTTCACTTATGTAACCTGCTTTTTGTAATGAAGCTGTTCCTTACCTTTGATCATCCAACTTCATACCTTTCTTAATTCTTTTTAAGACTGTAGAACAAGGAGAGGGGAGAGCCAGGAGTTGCACACAGGATTCCGGATGTGGGATACCACAGATGTGTGTAGGGACACAATGATGTTTTGTTCTCTTTCCTAACAGTTCCAGTTAATATATTTATTTTAAAAGTGTGTCTTGATTGGAGAGCATTTTGTAACATGTCAGACATCAGTATGATTAAAATGCCTCTTTTAAAGAACTACCCATAGTTATACTGAAGAACTAGATGGGGGAAGGCATTTCATAGTTACTACAACTTCCTCAAAATTCACATAAAAGCTGTTCTTAGGGGCCTGTTTCAAGATGATATATGATTATTTAACCGATGTGTTCATTATGCTCTGAATGTGGTTTTCTGCCTGCCACATGTGCGCAGTGAGAGATTTAATGGGACTAGCTATCTTCTGAGTTATAAACCATGAGCTGTATATTTCATGTCCTCAATTATTTTTTTAAGAAATAAGATGTGCTCTCAAAGTAATCTGTAAAATATGCTAGCAATCTTGCAACGGTCGTTTATACCTGTTAACGATAAGACATTACTGTCAGGCAAGATTTGTGAGAGCTTGGTTATGTGCGCTAACTAGGTGCATATTACTAAGGAAATTTATCAGGAACCTACCCACATTTGTAAATTTTTAGATACACATCAAGCCTAGCCTAAAGCATAAGAATGTAAGAAATACCCCAGTGGGGCAGACTAATGGTCTGCCTAGACAATTGTTTGGCCTCTGTCAGTCCGAGCAGCGCGTGCTGTTCCGTCTGAGGAGAATGTTTGGCCTTAGTTGCTTTCTGCAGTTCGCTTCCCTCATACCCTCCTAACATGCTCAGTTGCTGAACTGAGGCTATTAGAAAACATGACCCTGCCTCTTCCCTTCAGTGTCTGCTTATGGACGTCTTGTCCATGGATTTGTCTAGTTTTGTGCTGAAGGCACTATGAGCAGTTAGTAGATCCTAAACTACTTCGTACCAGGACGGTGCCAGCTTGGGTTCAGTGGAGCTTCTTTGATTTTGGTGACCTGCAATTTCTGTAAAGACTTATTCTACAGTTAAT
The DNA here is from genome assembly GCA_024606505.1 of Aquila spilogaster. NCBI lineage: Eukaryota > Metazoa > Chordata > Aves > Accipitriformes > Accipitridae > Aquila > Aquila spilogaster. The sequence continues at coordinate 51,801,547 of JANHGO010000001.1, forward strand.
ATTCTTTAATTCTCTCTTCTTTGAATCTTGTGTGTTACACAGGCACAAGTTATTTTCAGCACTTGAAAAATAAAATTTGCTGTTTATTTTGGGATCTGGGATACATGTCCTGAAATTTTCAAATACTAAACTAAAGAAGAAACATGAATGTGTCATTTAATTCTTTCATACTGTATTTCAATCAAAGACAAATGCATATTTTTTATATATTGGCCAGTCACAGGGACTGGGTCCAATGTCAGATTTCTCCCACCCCCTTCATTAAGAGGCTGACTTTATTTTCATCATTAGACCTTTACTACATGCATGGTGTCTCATCAGTTGCTGTCTGCCTGTGGTTTTGCCAGCTTTAAGCAGTATTTTCCCTATAGGTCAGAATCAAAATCTGTAGCTCTTTTTGAGATGCCTATGGTGCCTGGAACCCTTATTATGGATTTGTTTGTGGGGAATTCCATCTTCCAAATGTCACTTGGAGAACACAAGTGCAGTGCTGAGTATAGGAGTGCAACAGGAGATCCTGTCTTGCTCTTGATGCCCCACTCCATAGAAAAGTATGGGAAGATTTGGAGGAGTATTTAGAGGAAGGTGGTGGAGTTGGGTCCTGAACAGTTGGGTCACAAATTTCCCTTAACTCCCTTTTTGCCTCTACCAGGAGGAGGGAGAAGATAAGGGAATTAAGGGAAACTCTTCAGATAAGGATTATATAACGTGAGCTTTAGCAGACATCCAGCATTACCCCCTTAGAAACTTCTGTCTTCTCCTGAAGAAAATTAAGTCGTCTAGGGTTTGGATTATTTTTTTTTCCTCCTTGCATTCATTGTTCCTTCTTCTTCGTGGTGTTGAGACATCTTTCCTCTGCCTCAATAGAGAAGTACCATGTGCTGCTCTGAGGAATTTGTGCATCTTGCTAAGGGTCCCACAGAGACATATATGTTTAAATCTCCATTATTATCTTAGAGATACTATCTAACAAGTGATATATTGAATAGAACTGAAGTTCTTCTGGATAATCATCAGGTTTTTTCTTCTAAATATTTGTTCCATGTTTGTACTAACCTATTGAATTTGCTATTATTCTGCACATTCTTTATTACAACTGTGAAAACTGCATTTAGCTTTGATTTTATTCTCTTTCCTTCCATAAATAACATGCACAATGAATTCCTCAAAATCCCTGTTACATGCATTGTCATACAGCCCCTAACTTACAGACTGTTTAACACATGCTCTGATAAAGGCTTATTTTTATAATAACTGCGTATATATTTTTTTTAACTTTTCAACTGCCTCATGAGGAAGCAATTAAAAAGAAAGCTTATTCTGAGCCAGAGTAGGGTGTGTTCATTAGCCTAATGGTTTCATTAGAATGGGAATTTCCCTTCCACTTTATGAGTGTGCAATGTCGAGGAATTTAAGTAAAGTCTTACTAAGTTGTGGAATTAATTGCTTATCTTCTAAAACCTGCACTGATAACTGAGTAGCAATCTTGAAAGAAAAATGGAATTAATAAACATTCATTTTGGTAATCATTAAATAATAAAGTGGCTGAATTTCAAGCAGAACTACTCTTATCCACTGCTTGCCAATTATTTTCCCATGTCTTCATAAAATCAGAACTATTTTGCAACCAGCATCCTGATACTCTGAAATGGACATGCTTTAACTGGACCTCAGTGTTAGCTTCAAAGTCTTCTAGGAAATTGAAAGAAAACAAGAAAACCCCACAACCTCTCTGGCTCTTCTCAGTGATGATCATAACAGTGTGAGAAATTTCTACCACCCTCTTTGAGGGCACTTTATTTCATTCCAAACTCTGGCAGAGCTGTACCTGGGAAGGACAAATGTTTTATCTTTTTTTTTTTTTTGTTACTGAAATTGCAGTGTTTTTACTTAAGAGTTGTCTGCAATAAATTAATTTTCTGGTATAACTATGCTGCTGTAAGCAACGCTGATATAGAGGTGTAATTGGTCATACTGTTCTAGGTCCAGCCATAGTAGTTGAAGAAGGTAGTGTATATGAGTAACAAGTTACTGCATTGCACCTGGGCTATGGTAAATAAGGCTGTGCTTGCAGCATAAATTTGACAGAAGGGCTGCTACAGCCAGAAGCCTGTCCCTGTTCTCCTAGTTCTTACTCCTCCCTCTACATGTGTTGGAAAAGCTGGTATGGGAGGGGTAAGGCAAGGGTACTCCTTTTGGCAGCAGCATGGATTTATGCTGGATTTTAGTGGCTGTGCAACAGTTCACTTGTAAGTACTTTTAAATGTTAAGTGAAACATTTTGGGTAAAGCAATTCTAGTGACTGATCTTGCATTACTGTGTAGCAAAATTAATTAGGAGTAGTCACCTACCTGGTTGCAGTGATTCTTTTGTGGGTGTGTTACCTCCTCACAAACACATCCTCATGAACTGTGACTACCAATGTGAACAGTTTATTACAATAACAGTGTCGTCTTCATTTAATGTTCGCATGTAATGAGGGTGTTTATGTAGGTCTCGTTAAGCAAACTAATTTTGCTTTTTTGTACTTTTCTTTCTCCTTACATACATATAAAATTCAGTAAAATTAAAGTGAAAGGCTGGTAATACTGAACCACATGGCTAATTTAAATAGTCAGCTATGCTTCCTGCAGAAGGTGGCCCAGGATCAACTATCAAGCTCCAACTCAGCTTTTGTGATTAGACAGTGCTGTGAGTGTGTTCTGTGTAGCAAGAGGGTGATCTGTTTAATGATGTATTTGTAACAGGTTAATTATTACAACAAAATCCATGCAATTCATGAGCAACTAAACTTACGCTAACAGTTTGTAAGCCCATCCCTTGGTGGGTTATTATTTGTGTTAACATTAAATGGAAGTAGTTGTCCAAAGTGATTTCTATGGAAGTACTGTAATTAAAGTGATTGTGATCCCTACTAAACTAATAGAAGGACATATAAACAAATATTGTTTACCTTCTGCTTTGTACTTGGACTTTCAGTGACACGAGTTCCGTGTCTGGAAACCTTTTTCTTGCTATGATATGGAGATTTATAATCAATATTTTGTTGTCATTCCACATAAATAATATGCTAGCCTAGAGCCAAGGTAAATCTAGTAGTATTGCAACCGTAAATGTATGTAGTACGTGAATATATACACTACAGTTTGCTACTTCAATAAAAATCAAGTGTTCAGAAGTTACACAGTGCTAGAGTTAAAAACCTCCATTTTTTTGTGATGTTGTTCTAGTACTCTTTGGAGTTGCCTGATGTTCAGGGACATTGAAAAGATCAACAACAACGTCTACAGTTGTATCATCAGAGTCCAGAGGACAGTCTTCAGTGGTCATGGGCCTGTACGACCAGTTTCCCAAAGCACCAGGAATGCTGCCTTTTCCCTTATCTGCTCCTCACTGTCATCCCACATCCCGGCTGGCTCTGTCCTCCTTATTTAACCTGTTTCTCCACCTGACTGAATGGGGCTTGGTACAGGGAGGTGGTAAGCAGCACCAGCAAAGTGCTTCCACCTCCCTCACCGCGGCACCTGCTAGCCATGCTGAACCTAATTCAAGAGGTGTGCGTTCGTAAGGAAACTGATCCAGCTGAAGAGATGGAAGCGATGGAAGCCCATGTCTTAAGACCTTTGGGTGTTTTTTTCCCATTCAAGGCAGCATTGTGTAAATACTAAAATAGCTGAGTGGGGCAGCAGGCTGTACCTTTAGGCTTCTGTCTTTCACCTGTGCTCTTGAGCAGCTCCTGGTTTTAAATCTCTCTCTCGTTCCTTGCTGCTTTCTCTACTACTTGCTTCTCCTCTTCATCAAACTGTGAAATGATTTGATCTCTCCCTTCCCTTCTCCATACCCATCATCCTAACCTTTGATTGCCCTTTCTCCCCTGAATAAATGGCAACGAAGTTGCACCAGGCTGTCACAGCTCTTTGATTCCTTTGGCTCTTTGTCTCTGCATAGCAAATCCAGTACCAACCCAGGTCCCTCTTCAGTGTGTCTCTTCTCTCCCCCATCTCCCTTACTAACTTCAGATCACAGCATTCTTTTCCTGCTTCTCCCACTGTCTTCTCTGAGATCCAAGTTTTAGCTGCAGACTGTAGCTCTGCTCCCTCTCTGTGTCCTTCCTTTTTTCTTATTTTCTTCTCAGGGCAGACTGAGCCTTTCTGCTTTCTGTTCCTTTACACTCAAGTATCTCCTTTTTACCTGTCTGCTCTGGAATCACTGAGAGTACATGAAAGAAAAACCTCACTGCTGTTGCTTCATGACGTGCTGCAGACCAGAGCTGTACCTGCACAGCAAGTCTTGTTCACCAGCTTCAGGGAACAGATACTGATGATTCCTTAAACCTTTTTGTGTTTTAGCAGAGCAACCTGCCAAAGCCTTTACTGGAAATTCATAAGCTGTAATGCTTATTTGTTGGCCGAATTTTGGTGAAAATGATAAAGTATGCCCCTGAAGCACCCTCTGTTTTTTCTTTCTCTGTCACTCCAGATCATGCTTCCCTGTCAGTTTAAGATGCTACAACACCTCATTGAGGAGGCTGCACTATTTTAATGTGGACAAGAAATGGGAATTAGGACAGTTCCCAAGTGGCAAAATCAAGCTTCAGGTGAAGTCTGTCAAAACCTTTGAATAAACAGCTAGAAACAAGGTCTTGTAAGGGGAGAAAGTGGAGCAGTTCAGCTGAAGTTAGCTACTTAAACCCCTGTAGTTTGGTGCCGCTAGCCCAAACGGCATTCCCAGCACCCACTTGCTTATTTGTCCCCTGCACTGTCCTTTCCCAAGTGCCAGCAGGAGCATGTGGGGATCTGCATGGGGAACTGAGTTGGGAACAAGATCTGAATGACAGCTTGCATGAGGGGAAGGTGTGAGGGTTAAGGAGTACTCGCTTGGACCACTTTTTCAGTCGGGTTTACCTCTTGGCTTTGCGTATGCTTGTGTCTGCACAGGAGACAAGGACTTGTGGGAGGGCAGGAATAAGCAGTTGGGAGTAGAAAGAGTAGAGGTGGGCAGTTTTTTTGGTGGTAGTCTAGGACATTTGTTGATCAATAACTTCACATCACAGTGGCACTGTTAAGGGGGGCCCTGCGAAGGCCTATTTTCTTTTCACTTTGCAATGTCCTATGGAAAAATAGCCTTAGAGGAGAAATTACTGCCTTGACGGAGGCATGTTTTCTTTAGAAAACATCTGTGATTATTGGTTGGCTTTATCTCACTTTATCTGCTTAAAGGTTAAGCAACTGAGTCACACTGTCTGGACTCCTGTTGTAACTAAAAGACAGAGACAGGCACCTACAAGGAATACATGACGTGACCTCATCAGCCACAGTTTCAAGGTTTCGTCGGAAATTTCAAGTTTCAAAGTTACCACTTTTAAGTGGGCATACTGATGGGGGGGTGTTAAATGAAATAAGTGTGTGTGCGCGTGCGCATTTATCTTGTGTAACTACAGCAACTCTTTTCAGTTGCATTCAGTGTTTTCCATATCCTCTTTGCTGAAATCACTGAGGGATTTTTCATAAGTATACAAAGCTTTTGTCCTCAGACCAAGCTTTAAAGGTTGCTGAACCTTTGCTTAATGTTTAAATCCCACTGGTTGGTGCTGAGTTATAAATAGCAAGTGGCTGAAGGAGAAGGTGAAAGGGATAAAGAAAAGCAGCAGCAGCAGCAGGGAAGAGATGGGGACTGCTGTCCAATTATTCCTACAGCTCCAGCAACAAGTAGCCAGAAACTAAGATTAATAGAAATACTATATAATGTATTCTATGCTGATAGAGTCTAAAATATATTTTTAATTTTTTTTTAAAATAAACTGTGGATTAGATCAATGCGTCTGATACCTAACACCAGCTGTTGTCTTGATTCCCATTCAGTGCTAATACAGTGGAATTAAAGGAGAGATAATTTTAGTTTGGAATTTCCTGAGGTAATATAGTTTTATTTTAATGTATTGTTCTGTATCTGGATGCTGTTGCTTAATTTAGGTCTATCTATAGAATATAATTATGCTGTTTCCACCCTTATATGTATAGACACACACATGCACACACACAAAATGTGTCTATATCTATATACACACATGGATCCTTTTAAATATGTATTATTATTTTCAGGGTATTTACTGTGTACTTAAAACTGTCAGCTAATGATTCAGCTATAGCTGAAATAAAATTACTCACATTTTTTCCATTAAATACTCTCTTCTAATTTTATGGTTTGGTTTCCAATAGGTCAGTTACAATTTAGAAAATACAGAATCATGGGGGAAACAACTTTAAAATGGAAATAGAGTCTTAAAAATAAATATTTATTTCCAATTTTTTTTTGTTAACTGCCTATTTTTATACAAAGCCTAAAACTTTCTTACCAACTCTGATAAAAGTGGAGGACTGAAGACTGACAAGCTGTTTTTCAGGAGCTGGCTATTATACTTGTTACAGTCTTGATGAGAATATCAAACCTAGGTGTATGTTAAGACTACAGGATATACACTTCCTATGTTTCTTAATATTTTATAGATATCAAGGTTTTAAGTCTGTATACTCATATGTAATTATACTATTGAAATCTTGTATAGTAGAGTGGAGTAAATGTGTGTTATCAGGAGAACTGCTTTTGTTTAGAAGAAACATTTTTGAGCCCAAATTGTGTCTTTGTTTAGCGAAGCTTTTCTAATTTTTAGCTGCCTGACTTACCATATTGTCAAATCACAGTGTCCACTCTATCTGATGTGGATGAATAGTAGGGCGAGTTGAGCTAACTTTGGCTCCTCCCACTTAAAACACTGTATTTCATTGTCTATCTCTTCATAGCATAAAAGTTGATAAAGATATGCATGAGGCAGAAGTAGTCAACTTAACCTTCCTTTTATTAATCTGATACCTTTAAGTAGTTTTCTAGGTCTTTATTCCCAGTTGTGCACAGACTGAAGTACATGCATGATTATTACTTGTTCCATAACTAAATGTGACTGTTCACAAATGTACCTTTAGATACAGAGATCTTTGTGGTAGTGCCAATGCATCAATTGCCTACACTCTGCTAACTCAGATGCCAAAGTTGGGGTCTGTTTCACTCCTGCTCCTACCTGCTTGCTTCATCTTCATCCTTCTTTAATAAATGTTTTATTCTGAGTGGAGAAGTGAGACCTGAGTCACCTCTCTCACACTTGTTCATTTCATCTGAGTCTGAAGTGTTTCACAGTTACCTTACTCTTTTCTCAATTTGCCCCAAACTGTGAAGTGTAACATATTGCAACTCTCTGCTTTAAATAGAAAAAAGATGCTTTTAGTAGACCATGATTACAAAAAATCTCAGGTGATCTGGATCTGTGCTTGAAGTACAGTTCTCTGCCCCAACACTCCAAGTGATAGTTTCATAGAAAATAGGGCAAATGAATCACTGAATGCCACTCCCTGTATTCCCCATTCATGTTTTTATGGCAAAAGGCTGTTTAACTTTTGTTAGAAAGGAAAGTGTAAATGAATCAATTAAAACTGTTACTTCAAATCCAGTGGAGTGCCTTGATTTTTCAGCATGATAATCCTGACCTTGTCAGGCCTCATACTTATGATTGTCAATGAGCATCGGCAGAAACAAAGCATTAGAGAAAATGTCTTCTTGAAAGCCTGGAAACTTTAACTTAAAGAATATTTTAACTGTCATACCATGCTAGTTTGAATGGCCTTAGTAATAAATTGCAAGTGGTTTATATGGCCTATAAAATGACAACCTATAAAGATAGGGAGAGCAATAAACAAACATGTTACTGTTGCAGAAGTACTTCCTATGTCACTGTTATCTTCTACATCACATACAAAAACTTTTTTCACTCTGCTGTAGCAAAATGCTGGCAGTCCCAAATAGGAAAAATCATGAGTCCAGCAAAGCAAAATAATGAGACTTTAAACTCACGATACTTGAAACAAAACTGTGATTTGCCTTCTAGTAATTAAGATTGAATATACTTGTTACATAGACAGAAGACTTTCTATGTAACAGTTATGCAGACAGTTATGTAGATAGAAGAGGAAAATAACTTCTAGTGAGAGTCTTAAAGAGTTGCAGATCAAAAGATGACTGGAAAAAGCATGTAGAAATCTTCAGAAAAGAGAAAATGTAACATGGTAAAAGGCATAGCAGAAATTAAAAACTGAGACATTGGGTTTTGGGGTTTTTTCTTCCTTCTGAATTGTGAGAGTGACTAATCTTTGGAATAAACTGTCAAAGGAAATGGTGACTGTAGCATCTATTCTGATTGTCAAGTCTAGGTGCTCACAGGTAGGAGCCTTTATGTTTCTAAGATGTTCGATTTGGTGCTGAGATACATAGATGAAAATGGCCATTGCATGCAGGAGGTTGGAGTAGATGATCTTCCTTTGGTGTACCTGACCCTCCAAGCAGCGTACCTTTGTACTGGCACATACAGTATGGTATCGTCATTTAAACCCTGCTGGCAACTAAGCACCACGCAGCCACTCGCTCACTCCCCCCACCCAGTGGGACAGGGGAGAGGATCGGAAAAAAGCAAAACTTGTGGATTGAGATAGAGAATGTTTAATAGGACAGAAAAAGAAGAAAATAATAATGATAATAATAAAATGACAATAGTAAAAAGAATTAGAATATGCAAAACAAGTGATGCACAGTGCAATTGCTCACCATCTGCCGAACAATGCACGGTCAGTTCCCGAGCAGCGATCCCGCCCCCCAGGCCAACTTCACACAGTTTATATACTAGACATGACATCACATGGTATGGAATATCCCTTTGGCCAATTTGGGTCAGTTGTCCTGGCTGTGTCCCTCCCAACTTCTTGTGCCCAGCCCCCAGCCTTCTTGCTGGCTGGGCATGAGAAGCTGAAAAGTCCTTGACTTGTATAAACACTACTTAGCAACAACTAAAACATTAGTGTGTTATCAAGGTTATTCTCATACTAAATCCAAAACATAACACTATGCCAGCTACTAGGAAGAAAATTAACTCTATCCTAGCCAAACCCAGGACATATGGCATGCCAAAATCCTCTTCAGTCTGACTACAAGTACAAAAAAGCATTAGAAATACCACGCTTAAGTCCGTCTGGATTAGTATTTCATCTGATTGTGTTGTGAATACTGAAGGACTGTGTTCGAAGTGGAGAGATGCTTTTTTCCAGTCTTATCCTTTGGCTTCCATCAGGCAGCAGATTGGGGCTGAGATAAGGCAACTCTAGCCCGCCAACTTTAGTATCCAGTTGTATACTCACCTACCCTGAGTTTGCCAAATTCCTTTGTTATGGCTGTTTATAGCTCTTGCCTCCACAGTCTTCCACAGCAGTGAGTTTGAGTTGCACCGTGTAATTGAGTCTTGGTGGGGAGGTGGAACTCTTCTCCCCCTTCCCCGCCTTTTCTTATTTTAAACCTGTTATTTGATTGTTTCTTTAGATTTCAACCAGTTCTCGTTTTGTAAGAAATAGTGTATAATCATTTGGGTATTGCTATTCATAATTTTGCATTTATTTTACAGCTCTCATACAGAAGCAGTTTGGCATTGTGGGTTGTTGTTCTTGTCTTTGTCTGCTTGTCATATCCTCTTTTCATTTTGAGGTGGGGTGATCTGATTCATGCATGATGTGAGAGAACACAGGGAATTAATGAGGTATAATCATACAAGACCAAAATGTAGTTATTGTCTGTCAAATCAGCTGATAAGAGCAGTCTATTTTATTCAAGTGACATATCCAAACATGACTTTATCCCGAGACGTGCTCATTAGCGAGTGTCTCTCTTCATTGTAATGGCTGTATATCTCCTCACGTGATGGGAGATTGTGTGCAGCCTCTTACATCTCCTTCGTGTCTTTCCTTGTCCTCTTACGAGCCACTTACATGACACTTTCATGTGAGCAGACATTCATCCGTCGTACATCAGTAAACTAGAGCAGGCATCATCATGGTATGCCTGTTTCTAGTTAAGTGAAGAGAGAAGAGCTGTGATCTTTCCATAAACATTATGACAGGGAGTGAGATGTGTGAATAATTCATGCAGCCCCAGCTTGCCTTTTTATCTGAAAAAGAGGACGAGAGGGAGGAAGCTGTAGCTACGTGCAGAAGGAATTATTCTAGCGAGCCAAATCCAGTAAATAATTTTGGGCACCTCAGTTCCAAATGACCTTTCTGGCTTGGAAGAAGTATTACATTTTTTAGAGGTTTTTTTGTCATTGCTGTGTTTTGTTTAGAAGCATATGTAAAAGTTTGAATTGTGATTGCTTCCAGGAGTTTTAAGTAAAACAGTAAAAGCTCTGTTTGAAGATGAAAATAAGATTTGGCAATATTGCTAACAGAAAAAAATTAAGCTTTCAAGCAGTGCATTTAGGCAACAAAAATAATTTATTTTATAATTAAAATATAAATGCACCACTTTTCCTAAACTAAGCATGCTAAACAACCTGGAGTACGCTTTGCATATCAAAAACATGCGACTGTTCTGATTGTTAAGGAGTTTAAAAGAAGTTAAATTTGTAAATGTAAGAGTTATTTTGGCTTACGTTCTTTTATTTACTCAGTTGTATATCTCAAATAAATGTATTAAGTCAGTAGTTAGTCTGGGCTTGCACTACCGTGAAAACAGAACGCGATCCATATTTTTGTCCCAATCTGCAGCCTTAGGTGCAGATCCACACGTAGAAAGAAACAAAATACGTAACCAACATCCCCAGTACAAATCTCAAGCCTTTACTCTTGGATATACTTTTGGGTAAAAGATCAAGGGTCTGATTCTTCAGTGGCATCAAAGGGGGAAAAAGAGCAACAAGCTGCTGAGGGCTGGATCCCGTGAGCCAGCATGATGGCGCTCGGGACATCCATACCTAACCTCTAGGCACTGAGACCCTGGGTAGCAGCAGCCTAGTGCAGAGCAAGACAGCATGCTGAATCGGGCATCTGGTAAGGCTTGCTGGGTGGTTTTGAACTTCTGGTAGAAACTGTGCTGGAATAATGGATCCCCATTTCCTAGGCAGGCATTCAGGACACTAAACCATAGATAAAAAGTGGTCACTGGCCCCCTCCCCTAAGTGGATTTTTTAGATGGAGGCGCCTGTTGCACCTTGCACAAAACTGAAGCTTGTCAGGCTGTGTGAAATGCCTTCAGAGTGTGCCAGCATAATCAGCTTCTTGGGGAGATTCCCTGTGGCGACCCTCCTTCCTGAGTCCTAGATAACCTTACGTGTGCAATGGGTGCTAGGACACGCTGCTTTTTTGAACTGGTAAGCAAGTGTAGTTAAGTATGGTGAAATGTTGTAGCTGAGGGTACCGAGCACGGTTAGACAGAACACGCAACTCCAGCTTGTTTTGTCATCTGGGTAAATGTAGCCAGATCGAGTGCTGTTTTGTGTGGCATGAGATAAAAGCGTGTTAGATACGTCTTAGGTGTATGTCAGATGTTTCCTATTATAGGTCAGAAAAAAACTATTAGAATGGATTTTTATTTTTTGTCTTCTGAGAAGCACAAAGAAAGTGCAGGTGGGTGCTGGTCAGCCTTAAGCCCCTAAAATGTGAGTGCTGTGAAGCAGCCTGCCCAGTAAATTAGAGCTGCTCTGACATTTCAGGCCACAATAGCTGTGGCATGGAAGTTCTGCTGTGGGCATTTGTCCTTCTTCTTTCATTCCCCCACTAAGAGGCTCTACTTGGAAAACCTGTAGCACTTCATATAAAACACTTCTGCTCAAGAAAATGCTCCTTTCAGCCATTGAGTCCCCTTCCCAGCCTGTGAATGCAGCTCAAGTGTCATGTACAGAGGGCAGACCAGGTCAGACTAATTCCCTGTTTGGGAAGCTGTGGGCACTAGTCAGGGGCTTGAAGTACATAAGCTGGTCTTGGAGAAGTCCTGGGCATGGTAGCGAGGGTTGCTGTAATTCTCTTGCTTAGGGAAAAAAAACCCACAAACCCCCAAACTGATTCTGCATTGTTCAATGTGTGAGTTTATCTATATGTATATGTAAAGCCATATTAATTGCTACAGAAAGTGAAGACCTACAGAAACTATTTTTATTTTGTTCCTGTAGTTTTCAACAGCCATCTGTTTGGTTAAGGATCATAGTGGGAAGGGAGGGTTAGAAAGCAGTTACAGTCTTCGATTTGTCAGAAGACATCTGTGCTTGAACCCCTGTTTAAGATAACTTAATGGGGTGTTTCTAGGCATGTAGCTGGGGCAGGATGGATCTCTGGGAAAGCCTGCATGAAGTATCTTGGAAGGATTTTCTCTCTACTTAGTTCTGTGTTGCAACAGCCACTTCAGTGTTAGTGCACCTATGTAGCTAATTTGCTTTTAACTCATGCATCGTCGCAAACTACCTTCGCGTTTTTTGTTTGAATTGGAAATAAATGCCATGATTAAATGTATCATGCAATGTAGGTACAGTGAAGACAATGCTAGGCTTTCTTAATTCGGGTGTCTCACTACTGGTTTGAAGGCCTACTTTGAATATTCAGGCTTTGAATAACAGCTGCGGTATATGCTTGGAATTCTAGTTCAAAAAAAATGCATAAATGTGTAGCACGGGGAAGTATAATTCTGATCTCTGTGTATGTAGTGTTGGATACATAAACTGCAGACTGGTAATTTCAACCCTTTTCTGCTAGCAGTTGTAATTTCGAGATATGTATCCCCACTTTGAGTTTACCAGCTACAATTCTGTAGTTGAATTTTCTTGAGCTGATGACCCTATACATGAAGATCATGAGCTCTCTGTTGGTAGTTATGAGATTCAAGATCTGATTCAGTTTCTGAAGTTAGTGAAAGACCTAACGATGGTTTTAGTAGGCTTTGAATTAGTCCTAGTGTGTGTATAAATAGTTATTTTAGTGGGCCTAAAGCATGTACTTCAAGATCATATAAAAATTAGAAAATACTGCCAAGCAATTCTTCCACCATGACTTTTAAGAGTCAATTAAAGATTGAAGTATATTAATATTATTAGGCAATTATACAGGGATATGTGAAAATATAATAAGCTATTTTATTTCTTTTTAATATATGTTAATTTTAAAAGGCAGTATAGAATAACTTCAAGTGAGTGATGTCAACTTTGTTTCCACAGTCTAAAGAAATGCAGGAATCTTTGGGAAATGAGGGATTTGCAAGATGCTGAGCAAAGGAGTAGTTACTACCATCTGAGGACTTCAGTGTGCTTGTTAACTGAGTTGCATTTTGAACACAATCCATCATCCATAGGCATTTAGCTGAGTGCTGTATTAGAAACTTAGTCACCTAAAGCTGTCTTGAGAAGGAGCAGCTTCAGAGGATAGTTTAACCCATGTAAATTCTAAATTAGCCCCTGGAAGTTCACTTCTCTCTGCACTGTCTAAGGAATTGGGAAACCTGAATTAATTAGTGCCTAAAGTTAAGTGGGATGCATGTGTGTATGTGTTTTTTTTAACTTGTTACAAAATCTTCCCTTTTGTGTTAATAAAGGTCAAGTTTACTTCCTGTGTTGTTTCTGTTGAAGGCATTTTTAAAAATACTGGCCTTTTTGATTCATGACTTGGATCTGGTTTTTGTTTGTTTGGATTTGCGGGCGTTTGGAGCTTTTTGTTTGTTTGTTTAGGAATCCGCTACTCATGGGTCTGCTGTGCTTGGATCTCACTATCATGAATCTGCATAGGCTTCTCTTAATCCAGATAGGCTGGAACACTATATTGCCTTGGTGTACTTCTCATCTCTGAGAGCAGGACTTTCTGACACCCCAGGCATCCAGTAGCTTAAACATCTAAACATCTGCTTTCGCAAACGCCAACTGTATGGTTTCTTCACTTCAACTATTGGAGATAGTTGAGTCAATGAGCAGCTTGGGGTTTTATGAAGGTTTCTAAGACCTTTGGGTTCCAAAAAAGATAAGGAGTTGTAGATGCTATTACAGGGCCTCTCCGTGATCTTGTCTGCTTCAGTTCTTCACTGCTACCATTTAGAGAGCTTTGGCGGACAGCCGAGATTTCTCTGCTTACAAATGGCTGCTGAGATGGAAGTTCCTTCTTCCTCAGCCGGAGTTGTAGCAGTCCACTATTTTGCTATGAAACTGTGTTCCTTTATTGTTCCAGATTTCATTCCCTCCTGAAACCTCTTACCATGTGCCTTTGTTTTCCTCACTGCTTTATGAATGCAGGCAGTCAAGCTGTTTTCCACCTCTCACTGAAAATGAGTTATTTTGATGTGCGATCTTTGTGGTTTGTTCTATTGCATATTCAAACAGTAGTCCGAACAGAAAAATCTAGATGACATCCTGAGAACTGGGTACAATGGGATGCAAGAGAGCAGTATGGACTTATCATACTGTATCTAATGCAATCTTTTGTTTAGCCTTAGTGTTTTGTGAAGCCACCTTTCGTTAATGTATTTTATCAGATTTTTGTCCATATTTTTGTTTTTGTGATTTTGATCACTGTTCTTTTTAGATACAGATTTTTTGTGGATAGGTGACTGATCTGACTGCATTGTGTTCTTAAAAAATTTCGATATCTCTACATTACTTTAAAAAAATTGTCTTTAAAAGCTTAAGTCTTCTGAGAGCTGATCACTGCTACAATCTCAGTAATACCATATCATGAGTTATGTAACAATTTTCCAGCTATTCCAAAATCAAAACAATAATATCAGGAAGGAGTTTAAAAATTAGTATGTATGCCAAGCAAATGTCCACAAACAGGTAATACGGATTGCATATTTTAGTTCACTAAAATTTGTTTTCTTACTAACAAAGGTTTTTTTCCTGCTTAGTCAAAACTTACTGAGTTAGGTTTTTATGAGTGCAATGAATAGAAGGGAGAATACCTGTTGCTCAGCTATTGGAGTATGCACCTTGAAAGGAAAATAGTTTGAACATGTAAACACAGTGTCCTGGCAAATCTTAAAGCTTTTTACTTTTGAAGGTTTCTGTTTGTGTGTTTTTCTTCTCACCACATTATGTCTGGCATGGTTGAAAAACTATGCAAGTTAGTGACTTTATAAAAAATGTGATATGTGTGGAATTCTTTTGTATGCATTAATGCTCACTTAGCAATAATTGTTGCATTATTGCAGCTGTCTTAACGTTGTTAGGTATTATTTAGGCCTTTCAATGTGATTCATCTTTTGTTGCTCTACATCTTGTAGTAGCAAGAGCAGAACCCTGCCTCAAAGGGCTTTAAGTCCAAACAGAAAAAGAGAGACAGAAAAGCAGTGTTGCTCTTATGTCCATTTAGCAGTTCTGTGTGGATCCCTATCTACTTCACTGTAACCTTGTTTACCCAAACAATTTGTGGTCTGTCATTAAGAACAAAATATGGCCATTGATATATAGGTTTAAAATTTATTTACTTATTTTTTGGTCTAGACCAAAGCCATAAGGGGATACTTTTTGTAGGGGAATTTCTCACATGCAGAAAATGAGGTTAGTCTTTGGAGCTTTATCTTTTAATTTATTTAGGAATTAGCTAGAGTTAAGATTCAATATGGAGCTGTTTCAGAGAGCATTTGAAATTATGTGCTTAAGAGTTTTATTCTGAATGTTATTTTTTTTATTTTTAGCAAGTGCTTTAAATTAAACTTGAATTGTATTAAAAGTGGGACCAATAGTAATTTTCTTCTTTATTCTCCCTAAAATTAAGTAGTTTAAAACAGGAGAACGTTTGAGCTCAGTTATATAAATGTAACCTCAGCCAAAGCTGCAGAGCTGGTGTCTTTATTATAGGGGAGAAGTCTTTCTGAAAAGCCAAATATTGCAGTTTCTTATGACATAATTATTATGAAAGATGCTTACTCCAAATTGTCATGCAACTCAGATAGACTGATGATTTGATTTCAGTAATTCTCTATCAGATAAAAGCCATAATGTGATACTGAGTATGTTTTGATGGGATTAATTCATACCCATATAATTTTTAGAACTTTAGAACACTTTTGCTGATTAGAAAATCATAGTTTTAAAAAAGTATCTTATATAAATGCAACACTTAATTTTCTGTCTGATTCACTTTTCAACTCTTGAACTACAACTGGACTGTTTCTGATACTATGGTTTAAACCACTGATGTAGTTAAATTGCTTTAAAGCATTATTTTGAAAGTGAAGGAAAGCTTTAGAGTTCCCACTGATGTCTTCCTGATTATTAGCAGTCTAAAATTAGCAGTCTGGCTGTTTTCAAATTACTAATCATTCATTTTTAAGAATTCTCGTTGATCTAACTCATGGTGGTTAATTTAGTTTTGCTTATGTTTTTTCCTTACTGTGTTGATATGTAGGAAAGATAAATTGTAGCCACGTGCATATGCTAAATGTAAATACCAATTATCACCACATTATGGGCTTATTTAAACAAGTAAGGTCCATAGCAAAGGCTCCTTTGAGTGCTCCTGTAAACTGCCTTGAGGAGATGACTGACTGTGGACTTGGCCATATAAATTACTGCAAACGTCAGCAAAGCTGAATGAGTTTAGTTAATACCCCTCGTGTTATTTCCTCTTCTTACATCTTCCACTTCAGATCACTTTCTATATAATCAACAGGCTGAAGAATTTTGGAGGATGGTAAGCCATGAAGGCAGTACTCATGCTTACTGTGTCTCAAATCTAGTTCTGTAGATTCAGGCACCCCTTGTATATGTTTGGTTCATCATCCCCCGAAACTGGTGGATATTTCACTATTGATTTTTAGTGGGGGTTGGACCAAGGTTCTGCATTTGCGTAGCAATCCCTTTTTCCTTGAAAGCTGGTCTCTTTTTAATTAGAACTTTTACTTGTCCATGTATGGTTTGTGGACTTCTGCATTGTTTAGAGTGACATACCAGCTTTTTTTTGTTTTGTTTTTAAGAGAAGGAGGTATGATTTCTGGTTTTCTGTGTCCTAAACTACCTTACTTTATGTGAAAGCAAGATATTATTTTATATTACTTTATATTACAATTTAGTTTGTATTTCATCAAACTAATGAAATCCATGTTTTTTATTACTTCAGTATAAGGGTACTTCATAATCATAAAATATTTTATTGAACAAAATGGCAAAATAATTTTAAAAAATCATGCCATAATTTCTTCTTAGGTGTTTCGTAAGCTATCATTCTAAATGCAAAGCTTCAACTTAAGAATGATCCCCAGTGTTATGTGTATGAGACTTAGAAATGTTGGTGTTGAGGCGCATATATAATGAATGTATTGTTTCAAGACTACATTTTCTTCTCCTTCTAAAGAACTTAAGATTTTTGTAGTGGGTCAATAAATCAAGCAACTATACAATTGTTTCTTACACAAAGAACTGGCTTCTGCTGAATGTCTGCATGATGCAGGCTAGAATGGAGGGTCATTGTATGGCTAAACCATAGATCCATTTTTATGTAGACCCAGTACAGGGATGGGTGGTTTATATCTGAATTCATGAATGGGAAAAGTAGCCAGACAGCAATGTGTGTTCTACTGGCTGAAAGATTACGTTTCACTGCTATGGCTCCCCTTGTGTTTTATCTTCTTACAGCCCAAGTATGTTTCTGCATGTTTTCATGTTCACTTTTATATATGCTTATTATATATGTGGCATTACATGGTTGGAGTGGATTTTGTAGTCTGAAAATCATCATAAATTTTGCACAATTAAAAAAGAAAAAGTTCCTACATTTTAAATTGTATTTACATTCCTTGTGAGAGTAATACTGCAACTTAAAACAAGCATTTGGAATTGATTCATTAGTCACAGGAAGATCTGTTTCCTTTTTATTCCCTTTCCTCTCTCCCATTCTCTTAAAGTACCAGGTGGCAATATGGTAGGCAGAGTCCTGAATTTGGAACAGGTGTCTAAACAACATCCATTTTGTAACTGCAGCACAAGATAATAGTTAGAAGTACTTCAGATGTATTTTCAGAAAGATTTTTTGTTGGCTGGTTATATCCAACACATTTAATGAAAAATCAGTCTATTGGATTATTTCTTGGGCATTTTTAAAGCAACCGTACTTTCCTTCTAATGTGCATAATTAATTACACACAAGGACACTTTTTAATGGAATCAAACTCCCATGTAGAGTTGTCCATGTGAATTTTGAAGCAGTATTTGGTCCACTGAATCTAGCTGAAGCCTCAGAATAAAAGAAGTTTTGAATTAACGTTTCCTTATTTTGGTACATATACTTTGGAATATTTATAACAATTTTTAATAAGATATGCTCATCTATTTTCATTAGAGAAATTTGTCTTGATTGCTTTCTGTGACTTCATTTGTGGTGGTATAGTTTTACCACAAGACTGGCAGAAAAGACACTGGGTAGATGAAAAGCAAACAAAAAAGCCACGATAAGTCTTTGTATGGGACAGTAAAAGGAAGTCTGAGACAAATAGGGAACTTTGCTTATATACTTATGTGTATAGATCTCTAGAAAAGGAGATTATTCAGCACAACTCTTAGTCCTAACATCCAGTGTAAATATTGTGTGCTGTAAATGTAAGTCCGTTATTATTTGTCCTGGATAATATGGATATGGAAGATGGCTTATTTCCTCCTTCATTGTATTTAGCCCTTTACTCCCCTCAAGCTCCTCTTCTTTAGACTAAACAATGGTCCCTTCAGTTTGTTCTTTGTAGATGTTAACTTGTGTTCAGCTTGTGACTCGTAGATGGCTTTTCTGGAGAGCTGCTACAAAGTTGGAATTTCTTCAATTTGTGTTTATCCAGTTGAATATTCCTGCTTGAAGGACAGAATTTAAAAGATCCTGATGAGTGGAAGTGTCATAACAAAATTTCATAATCTTTCTTTTTGTTTGAGTATTTCTCTTATTGGCCAAGTTCCTTTTGAATTCTCATCCTGTCCTCTCAAGTTTTTACAGCCTATCGCAAAGTAGTCAGCTGCGTATTTAGTAAGTATGTCCCTCTTCTGCCACCCAAATCCAGAATGAATATGTTAAACAGCACAGCACCAAGAGTACAGCTGTGTTCACTTTGACAGTGAATCATTGATAAACAATGTAGGGTACAGTTTTCCAACAGTTTTGCTTCCCTCTTTGTAGTAACTTCCTCTAGACCATATTTCCTGCATCTTAGAATGTCAAGGAAAAAGTCTTACTAAAGTCAAAATAAATTACAGAGTGAACAAGATGAGGCTTGTAATTCACACTGAGGTCACAAGCTTTCCAAGAAAACAAGAGACAGGCATCTGAGCTGACAGAAAAAATAACAGATTTTTTTCTCAAGAATAATTGCAAGAGGAAGTGCAGCTCCATGACAACGGTTTCTATTTCTTGTAGTCTTTAACCAGTGCAACACATTGGAGAAAGGGCCAAGTTTGCTTATCAGTTTCTTTTAGTGGGTCCCTTTTGGCCACAGGACCTCACAACAAATCATGCATGGGGTAGGATCATGGAGAGAGGGGAGGGAAGCTGTTATACAAATACTTGATGTGCAGTTATAGCATGTTTTGGCTACAGACTTTTATTATGCTGCAGAAATAGCGAGTTTAAAAGAATGTATGATCTGTCTAGCAGCAGAGGCTATCTGGATCTGACTAGTGTCTGCATTTGCATGCAGGGACAGTACAAGGTTGGGAGAAGGGTGCTGGGAGCAGTGAGGCTGGGCTGTGGGCTTGCAGGGAGAAAGTGTGGCTTTTCCCCATGTGAAAATGTTAGAATGCTGCTTATTACCATGCAGAGGGTTTATCCTAATTCATCGGATCCTTATTGCTGCTTCCTTATCAGAATGAACCGTTTCCCTGTTGTAACAGCAAGAGAGAATGCTAGTCATTTGACATGATTAGTGCATTATACACGGCATAATCAGGAGTTTACAGTCTCTTGGGGGGTAGGGGGTAAGGATTCTTCTTCTTTTCCTGCTCCCCAAGACCTTGCAAACAGCTCGTTTACCGTTTGCTTTAATGTTTGTGCAATTGGAGTTGAGCCTGGATAGGAACTCTGGTTTTCTTTTCCAGTCTCATGAAACCACCGATCCTCCAGATTGGTTATCCTTCTCAAAGACAGCAGCTAATAGCTCTGCTGTTCCTTCTGTCAAAATTGAAAGTATCTTAGGAAAAACTAGACAAACTCTTTTTTTTTTTTTTTTTTTTTTAAAGCATCCAGACTAACATGCAGGAGAATGCTTTCCCTATTTTAGTTGAAGCTCTTTGTTGCTGTGTTCAACACGTCAGCTGCCTGATTGCAATCGACATTTCTTAAAGAAAGGAAGACTAAAAATTATAAATCTGTCTTCCTAGTGCAATCTGTCGATAAGCTGCTCTTCTCCATTAGGTAGAAGATCAGCTTTCGTTTGAAGGTTAATGGACTATTCAGTCAAAAACTCTATTTCCTTCTTCACATTCTGGACTAAGTCCTCCCTTGTAGTCGGGGTGGAATTTAGAAATACTTGCTCTCTATTGGTTTTCTCAATCCTCTGTAGCGAAAATTGTGATAAGCACATAACAGAAGCTTGCTGGACAATCTGTTCTGCTTCATTCTTTCCTCGGCAGACTGGAAAGTTAAAGCATGTTCGTTTCCCAGTACTAATGTCCCGTACATTGATTGGGTGGTTGGATCGTGAGAGGCCATGTCTTGCTCACTTTCTGTGGTTAACGTCCTTACCACCACCTTTATTCTTTTCGTTCTTGTCACTATCCAGCTGTAGTAGATTGTCTGTTTATAAACAGCACATGGTGTAGTAGATATAATGATGCACAAGCTGGCATCTATTGTAATTACAACTTTGACCAAAACCAGCAGTACTTGCTGATAGTCTGTTGCACCAGTGCTGTTTACCCCGTAAGAGTGTTCTGTGCAGAACTCAATCACTTGGTTTAAAAAAATAAAATTAAATTAAAAAAATCTGTAAAAGATAAACTAGATAAATTTGTGCCTGGTAAATCATTTGAACTGATTAGAAGATAAGGGGTTGGATTTAAAGCTGCACCACTTTACATCAGCTAACAATCTGGTCTAGGAAAGGAAAAAGAGCTTTGTGTTTATAGGGACATAAGGTAGATTTATCAGAGTTTATGTGTTGCTGGTGATTGATGTAGTACATAGACATAATAAGTGCCAGCTGTTCCTCCTCCATAAATCAGAAACAATAATATTTCCTTGTATTTCATGCTTGAATTCCTTTTTGAATTCAAAGGACTTTTTATTTAGTTACAAATAAGAAATACATCTACACAAACAAATTAGAAACATTGTTATTTAAGACTGTAATGCAACCTGAAAGCAGCATCACAAATACCTGTGTATTATTAGGGTTTGCTATCCTTCATGAGCTATGTCAAAAGCATTTTTCCATTTCTGCCCATATTTGAGTAATATGGATTTCTGTCTTTTCTCCATTAAAGTTGATGTGTTTGCGGCTGCCCACATCACTTGGTACTCTAGCCATATATGGAAGCATCATGTTTTTGTATTGTTAACTAGACTCAAACAGATTTGACTATTTTATTCCTTTTGATCTCCACTTCCAAAGTTCCTGCTTTGTCAGGAACTGTTAAGTAAGGGATTTACATATTTAGCATGAAAAAATCCAGAGGGTTGATGTTGATGTACTAACATATAAATCTAGTGAACTACATGCTACGAGTAGTTGTCTTAAAATCATAATTTATCTGTCCTTTTTAGGCTTTAAGGAGATTGCATTTCCTACTATGTCTTTCCAGTTTCTGTAACTAATAGGTGTGTTGATAAATGTCATGTGTGATGTAACAGGATCTAAAAAAAAAGATAAAAAAATAGTTACGTGTTTGCAGAGTGTAAATGGTTGTGGACTATGTAAATGGAAGAAATTAAAGTTGAAATAAAACACTTGTTCAGTATGCATAGTCATGTAATGCAACAAGCACATTCCTGCAGCTTGTTAATAAATTCAATAAATGAGAGTTATCAACGGCTGGTATCTGCCTTTACAGTTATCCAAATGAACAACTGGTGCATGGTGACCTTTGATAATTTATTTTAATTATAGTTTAGTGGCTCTTTAAGGTTTTCAGACAGGTTTAGTTAATACAAGAAAATTCTCCTCACTGGAATTCTCATAGATAATGCATGTCTTATACTGTTTCTCAACCTTCAAATTACACAATTTTTGTCTTTTAAGAATTAATCTACACTGCTGCTTGTAAAAGAAGGCACAGCTACTCTGTTCGTGTGTATGACAAGTGGCATCAGTTCCCTTAAAACAGCTTGCTTTGTTCCACTGGTGTTTAATTTCTGGGCCCCATTCCTGCTAACTTGTATGTGCTTTATATGATGCAAGTTTTACTGAATTTTCAACTCCAAACTAGGATAGGTTACATATAGTACAAATAGACAGTGCTTACTTTTGTCTGCATCTGAATTGTTTTTTCTATTTTAGAATATATGAAAAAAGTCTTACTTTTGTGGTGTTGTTATTTGTGGCTTTCTCATGTTCTGAAGTTTAAACAGAAATTAACCAAAGCATTTTTATTTGTGGAAACAGACAAAACTACCATTTGCCTTTTAATATGATATTCCATCATTTCAGATGTCTCTTTTTCTATCATTTTAATCCATTTACTTTTAAAAAAGGTTATTAGAAGTCATAAGACAGAGGTGCTACCACTTTGAAATGTAAGCTGAAGCTTTATTATTTCAGGACTTGGGCTTTTCAGAAATATGTTTCCCTAATTTGACCCTCAGTAACCCTTGAGAGACCTAAGCACAAGTTACAAACTAATTACATGAATTGCTTTACTGGAACTTGTTAGGCATTTTCTGTTTATACATTAATGTAATATAAATATAGCTTAGGCAACAAAAGCCCTTGGGGCAAATTTATGTCCTGAGTAACCCTGTTCTAGTGACCTCAACAGAATTACTCAAAGTCAAGACAGAATTTAAATTGGAAGACCAGATCTTCAGCTGCTGTAAATGGGTCTGAACTCCACTAGAGTCAGTGTAGCTGCGGTCACAACAGCTGTAGAGACGGAATTGCTCCTTCAAGTATATGTTGGGCTGGGTTTTTTGATTTGTGGGCACTTCCAGCAAAGGTGTTGGGCTGCCTTTTCTTTCCAGAGTTTAAAACCGAGCAGAACTTACCTATAGAAACAATTCTGATTTTAGTCTAGAGCTGTTACAATGTTATACAACCTGCTTTTGTCTGAATTTTTAAAAAAGGCTTAATGGAGTGTTGGGGAATGTAGCATCTTTTGGTCCTGCATCTTTGGTTTTTCTACACCTTTTTCTGTGCTATGATCTAGCTTCTAAAAAAAGTTTCTCTAACCAAGTAATGTATATAGGAAATTGTACTCAACAGTTATATGGTCTTGTACAACAAAGTTTGTTTGTGTTTCATAATGGCTTTGTTTCAAAAATAAATTTAAACTAACGGCTAATCTGTACTCCAGCCCTACAGATGTATATATCGCTTTCACCTTGAGGATTATCTCCTTGGTCTAATTGGAAAAAGATGTGCTCAGTGTTAAGTCTGGATGAAAATGGCTTCACAACTGAAAATCTGGATTGAGAGTATTTTGTTTATGAGGAGCCATGAGTGATCTGCAATTTTTACAATATTATAGCAATAACCTATCAATGGGAGTTGTTTGATATGTTTTCCAATTCAGTAGTCAACATCAATACTGGGTTTTTTTTCAGCACATTGAGATGTGTGTCTCTCCCAGAGATTCTCTGAGCTAACTGTAGGGGTCAATAACATCTTGGGTTTTTAGTGACCTCCACTCACTAAGCAAATATTAAGTTACCATCAGTCAGTTGACTTGCTAGAAGAGAAACAGCATATGTTTCTGATAAATGGTAGCCCGCAATGAGACTCTCTTCTCGTCATTCTCTAAAGCTCTTCTGCAGGCTTGGCAAAGGAAGTAGAATTGTAGTTCAAGATGTGAGGCTGGTGATCCTCATTGTTGCTCAGCGTTTCTGTCTTGCTGGGCAATATCTCCAGCAGAACTGAGACCCTGCTTATTTTTCTGGCTTAGGACATGTTTTGGGCTCTGTTGCTTTGTGTTCTATATCTAAGCCCTGAACTATGGTAGCATAAGTGTTGCAAGCCATTCTGTGCCTCTTTTTGAGAGTTAAAGCAGCTGCCCTTTCTGCTTTTCTGTGGCAGTGCAGCACAGTCACCTTTCCTGACAAACCTCTTCCTTGTAACATGGTTTTAGACTTGCTTTTCAGCATGCAGTTCAGCTTCAAAGGGGTTAAAGCATGTTGTTAAGGGCGTCGTCCAAATGCCTCTCACACACTGACAGGCTTGGGGCATCGAGCACCTCTCTCAGAAGCCTGTTGCAGTGTTTGACCACCCTCTCGGTAAAGAAATGCTTCCTAATGTCCAGTCTAAACCTCCCCTGGTGCAGCTTTGAACC
>JANHGO010000001.1:51825932-51878718 GCA_024606505.1 Aquila spilogaster
TTCAAATTCTTCTAAGAGATTGAAAAAAAAAACAAAAAAAACAACAACACACAAACCAACCCCACAACCTATCTGGCTCTACTCAGTGATGACTTGAACAGAGAAATTTTTACCATCCGTTCTGGGGCAGATTCTTATTCTAAACTGTGGCAGAGCTGTACTTAGGAAAGACAATTTATGTTTCATTTGTTTTGTTTTGATATCTTTTTTGTTGTTATTGAAGTTTTGCTTTTTTCAGTAAAATAATCTTTTAGTTGACAGCAAAATTACCTGTTGAATTTTTATATTTTTATATACAAGAGGTTACAATATATGAATTAAAAGATGAGGGTAAAACTTTGCAGAGAAGTAATTCTTCATTTAGAGTCACATTATCTAATATTGACTTTAC
Source organism: Aquila spilogaster (assembly GCA_024606505.1). Lineage (NCBI taxonomy): Eukaryota > Metazoa > Chordata > Aves > Accipitriformes > Accipitridae > Aquila > Aquila spilogaster. Next base: position 51,826,324 of record JANHGO010000001.1, read on the forward strand.
ATTTTATACTTTTTTTTTCTTACATACTTATACAGTTTAGTGATATCCCAGTGAAGAACTGGTGATACCAGACCGCAATGTGGATTTAACTAGCTAGTTGTGCTTGCTGCAGAATTTGGTGCAGGATCAAGTCTTAAGCTCCAACTCAGCTTTTTTTGTGATTAGTTAGTGCTGAGGATGTGTTCTGTATAGTGAGAGAGAGATCTGGTTAATGGCATTCGTAGGCAGCTTAATTACTGTAACAGTATGCATGCAGCTCCTGAACAGCTAAAGTTATGCTGATGGTTTGTACAGCAGTTCCCTGGTTGTTTGTTATTTGTGTAAATGCTGAAAGGAAGCAGTTACACAAAAGCGTTCTATGGAAGTACTGTAACTGAATGAATGTGATCTGTATTAAACTAAGGAAGGGCATATAAACAATTACTGCTTACCTTCTGCTTTGGACCTTATCTGTCAGTGATGTGAGTTCAGTGTCTGGAAGCCTTTTTCTTGCTACAATGAAAATTTACAATCGCTGTTTTTCTGTGATTCCATCTAAATAATGCCACTCTACAGCCAAGTAGTACCTATTAGTACATACCAGTAGTACTGATGGACACTGCGACTTTAACTGTAGTATGTGAAAATGGATACTAGTTTGCTATTCCAATAAAATCAAGTATTCAGAAGTTACAAAATGCTAGAATTGAAATTCTCTTTTTTTTTTTGTTGGCAATGTTGTATTAATACTCTTTGGAGGTGTGTAATTTCCAGCAACATTAATGAGACTACTAAAAATGCTTGCCTTTTTATCATCCACATCTGCAGTGGGCATGGGCATTGTGCCCAGCTTATAGGAGTGCTGGGAGGTCTGCCCTTCCCCCAGTGCCATCTCTGCTGCCCTCCCTTGTCTCAGATGGTTCTTATCCTCCATGCTCTGCCTGGTCCTGCCTGGCAGAATGGGGCTTAGGGTTGGGAGGTGTTAATGCTGGCCTAGCTGTTTCTGTGTTCCTTATTGCAGCATATCTGGGAGCTGTGAATTCATAAAAAAAACTGATCCAGCTGGTGGAGGGATCATAGAATGGCTTGTTTTGGAAGATCTTCCAGTTCCAACCTCCCTGCTATGGGCACAGTTACCAGACACTAGCTCACACTGCCCAGGGCCCCATCCAACCCGGCCTTGAGCACCTCCAGTGGTGGGGCATTCACAGCTTCTCTGAAAAGCGAAAAGATGGAAGCCCACGTGTTAAGAACTTTTGTGTGTTCTCCCCACACACATACTCATTCAAGGCAGCACTGGGTAAATCCCAACGCAGCTGAGGGGGCAGCAAGCTTTAGGATTCTGTCTTTCACTTCCATTGCTGAGCATTTCCTGTGTGAATGATTCCAATTGCATGCTGTTTCACTTCTTCAGGCCATGGTTTAGTCTGATCTCTTGCCTTCCCTCCCATACCTATCCCTCTAACATCTAATTGTATTTTGTTGTACAAATTAATGCCAAGTAAGCTGCACTAGGCTAATGGAGCTCTTCTCTGCTCTCTTTGGCTCTGTCTGTGCATAACAAACTCAGTCCCAAACCAGCTCCCTGCTCAGTGTCCTCATCTCCCTCCAGCTTCAAACCACTTTTTCTATACTTCTCTGGCTCTTTCCTCTCAGATCCAGTTACAAGCTGTAGCTCCCTTCCCTCTCCTTCCTTTTCCCCTATCTTCCTTTCAGTGCAGCCTCCTTCTTCTGCCTTCCATCTCACTCTGCGCTCAGGTTCCTCCTGTTTCACTCCCTGCTTTGGAATCCCTGAGAGCACAAGAGAGAAAAATCTTACTGCTGTCACCTCATAATCTGTTACAGGCTGGAGCTCCATCCACACAGGAAGATATCTTCAGTAGCTACAGAGTTCATACTGATCCTTGGTTCAGCCTTTTTTCTTTTATCAGAGCAATCTGCCAAAGGCTCCCTTGGAATCTCAGGAGTTGCAACAGTTGTGCAACATTTGTTAGGCGAATTTTGCTGAAGTTAATAAAGTATGCCCCAAGACACCTGTTTCTTTCTCTTCCCTGTCACTCTAGGTCATACTGCCCTGTCAGTTTAAGGTGCTACAAATCTGCAGAGAACAGACTGTGTGGTTTTGATGTAGGCAAAAACAGACTTTAGGACAGTTCCCCAGTGTAATAAAATCAAACTTCAGGTTAAAATCTGTCAAAATCTTTGAATAAACAAATAGAAGCAGGGTTTTATAAGTGGAAAAATGGAACCAGTTCCAGGTGAAGTTAAACCTCTTAAGCTGTTGTTTGCTGCTGCTAGCCAAAGCAGCATTTCTGTTGCTCACCTACTTGTTTGTTGCTTCTGGAGGGCCGGTATAGGTATGTTGGGCCACTTTTGCAACCTGCTTTAGCTCTTTGCTTCATGTATGTGCGCAGGGCACAAGGGCTTGGGATGCAGGGACAAGAAGCTGAGAGCAGGTGGAACAGGGCATTTCTCATGGCTAACCCAGGACATTTGTTGAACAATAACTTCAGATCACAGCAGTATGTTTAGCTCTGCTGCAGGGGCCTATTTTTTTCACTTTGCAATGTGTTATGGAACAAAAGAAGTAGCATTAGGGCACAAAACATTTTGAATAAGGCAGTAATCTTTTGGAAGGAGCTCAGAATTATTGGCTGGGTTTATCACACTTTATCTGCGTAGAAGTTAAATGACTGATTTGTGCTGTCTGGACTCCTTCATAACTAGAAGACAGAGAGAGGAGCATATTGAGAAATGTGGGACACTACTTCACCAGCCACCATTTCAAGTTCTTTTTTCTTCTAATTTTCAAGTTTCAGAAGTTATCACTTTGAGCATACTGATTAGGGGGCATTAAATAGTTGTATGCACGTGAGTGCGTGTATCTCATGTAACCAGAGCAAGTCTTTTCAGCTGCGTTCCATCTTTTCCATATCTTCTTTGTTGAGGTTGGATGCTGTGTTGATATTTTACTTGCTGTTTAAATCATGTTGGTTAATGCTAATTTATAAATAGCAAGTGGCTGAAGGAGAGGATGACAGGGGTAAGGAAAAGCAGTGGCAGAACAGAGAGGAGGAGGGAGAAGGGAAACAGCCATGCAATTATTCCTACAGTTCCAGCAGTAGGGTTAATAGGAACATTATGTATATATTATGTATAAAATATTCTGTGCTGAGAATCTAAAGTATATTTGAAAAAATAAGTCTTGCCTGAGATCAATACATCTGATATCCAACACCAACTGTTGTCTTTATTCCTGTTCAGTGCTAATATGGTGGTATTTAAGTGGAGATAATTTTAGTATGGAATTTTCTGAGGTCATGTACTTTTATTTTAATGTATTGTTCAGTATCCGGATGCTGTTGCTTAATTTAGATCTAACTGCAGAAAATAATGATGCCGTTCCCACCCTGTATGTATAGACACACATACACTCAAAGTGTGTGTATCCGTGTATACACATAAATACATGAACGCATGCATATATACGCAACCCCTTTAAAATATGTATTGTTTTCAATGTATCTAATGCATTCTTAAAACTGTCAGCTCACAATTCTGCTATAGCTAAAATAAAATGACTCTTTTTCTTTTTCCCATTGGAAAATCTCTTCTAATTTTGTGGTTTGGTTTCCAGTAGGGCAATTACAATTAGAAGAATCATAGGGAAAGATAATTTATAGTGTTTGTTTGTTGTTAAATATATGCCTATTGTTAAAACTAGCTGCCAATTTTTATACAATGCAAAAAACTTTCTTGTCAACTCTGGTAAATGTGGAGGGAGAGGCTAAAAGGAGGTGGACTAGTTGTTCAGGGGATGATGATTATGTTACAGTATTTATAAGAATATCATACCTACATACATTTTAAGACGACAGGATATTTACTTCCTTTTTTCAATAATATTTCATAAATGTCAAGTTTTAGTCTGTATATTCTTATGTTACTGTGCTATTGGAATCTACTGCAGTGGAGCACAACAAATGTGCTCTATCAGGAGAACAGTTTGTATTTACAACAGATGTATCTTCAGGCCAAAACTGTTTTTTCATGCAGAGACTCTTTTCAGATTGTTAGTTGCTTGACTAACGCTCAGATTACACTGTTCACTCTATCTGGTGTGAATGGCTAGTGGACTGAGTTGAGCTTCCGATCCTCTCACTTAAATATTGTCTTATTACTTTGTTATATAAAAGTCCATAAAGATATGCATGAGGCAGACGTGATCAAGTAAATAATCTTCCTTTTATTAATCTGATACCTTCAAATAGTTTTCCAGGTCTTTATTCCCTGATCTGTGCTGATTGGAGTTCATGAATTATTATAGATTTTTTTATTGTTCCCTCGATAATTAAATGTGGTGCTTCACATATGTACCCTTAAATACACTCTGAGATCTTTGTGGCAGTGCCAGTGCCTACGCTCTACTACTTTAGATGTTTTCTCTTTCACTCCTGTTCCTATTTGTCTGAGCCCGTCTTCATCCTTCCTTAATACGTTTTCTTTCTGAGTGGAGAAATGAGACCTGTCACCATTGTCACAATAACTCATTTCTATGATTTCATCTCAGTGAAAAGTGATTCACAGTGACCTTATTTGTTTCTCATACTTTCTCCTAACTGAACTGCAACAGAATGTGCCTCCCTGCTTTAGATAGGAGAAAAAGATGTTTTTAGTGGGCCATAATTAAAGAAATAACTAAATAGTTGATTTGTACTTGAAATGTAGTTCTCTACCCTAGTGCTCCAAGAGGTTGTTTTATAGAAAATATGACCAGTGAGAGACACACAATACAACTCCCTGTATTTCCCACTTGTGATTTATTTATATGTATTATTTTTTTTCTTGTTGTTACTTTAATGATAAGAGGCTGCTCAACTTTGCTAGAGAGGAAGTTGGAAATGAATCAATTAAAGACCATACTTTAATCCAGTGGAGTGCCCTAATTTTTCAGCTTGATAATGCTGACCCTGTCAGGCTTCCTGGTTATGACTGGCAATTAGCATTTGCAGAAACAAAGTATTATATGATAAAATGTCTTTCTTGAAAGCCTGAAAACTTTATCTTAATAGTTCAACTGTTGTACCGTGATAGTTTGGATGGAGTTAGTAATAAATTGCAATAGTATTTTACATGGCCTATTAAATGTCAACCTATAAAGATAGGGGAGCAAAAAGCAAACATCTGTTGCAAAAGTACTTCCTATGTTAGTTATCTGCTACATCTTATACAAACAGTTTTCATTCCATTTCTAGTGTATGACCAAGGTGAATGGAGTATTAGTTTAAGAAGATTGTTTTATTTTCATCCTGCTCTAGTAAACTGCTAGCAGTCCCAAATGTGGAGAAAAACAAAACAAAACACCACGTGGGTCAGACAGAGCAAAATAGGGACTTCAAACAGAACTGTGATTTAGGTTGGGTGGGTTTTGCCTTCATGTGTTTAAGAGTTGAGTATACTTGGTACATAGAAGACTATATTTTGATAAGTAATGCTAGAAGAAAGATTTAAGAGCCACAGTAAATATATCTCTGTGTGATCCTTCATTACAGTGTTGCCACTGGCAAAGTGTCATAAGAATCTAACACATAGAAAGGCAAACAGTAAGCAGCAGGGAGCTACCCTCCTCTCCTCATCTGGATGTCTGCAGAAGAACCTGCTCTGACAAATTGGGATGAGGAGAGATAAGCATAACAATAAAAGGGGAAAGAGGAGAATAACTTCTAGTGGGAATCTTAAAGAAAAGCAGAACAAAAGGTGACTGGGAAAAACATACAGTTGTCTTTGGAAAGCATAAAATGTAATGTGACAAAATGTATAACAGAAAATTAAAACTTGAAGTCAGTAACAGTAGCTTTTTTTTTTGAGCTGTGAGGAGTGAATTAAGCTGACAAGGGAAATGCTGACTTTAGCATCTCTTCTGACTGTCAATTCTATATGCTCTCAGGTAAAAGGTTTAAAGTTTACAAGGTATTAGATTCGATGTGCTGAGGTGTATGAATGGAAATGTCCATAGCACACAAGAGTTTGGAGCAAGTGATCTATTTCTGTGGCACCTGACTCTTCAAGCAGCATATTCCTTGTACACAGACAGATGTATCGAGACGTGCCAAACTGCAAGTACAAAAAAATGTAAAAAGTTGATCTGGGTTAGTTTTTCTTTTAACTTTATTGAAAATACTGGGAACTTGAAGGACTGTGTTTGTAGAGATGCTTTTTTCCATCTTCATGCAGCACTTTTGGCCTGAATCAGAGAGACTCCAGCCAATCACGTTTGTTACTCAGTTATACTCTCATCTCCCACGGTTTTCCAAATTCCAGTGTTACAGCTGTTTTGTAGCTCTGGCCTCTACAGCACTCCATGGCAATGAGCTTTGGTCGCACAATGGACTTATGTCTTGTCAGGGAGGAGGAACTCATTTTTGTTTGCTTTCAACCTGCTGTTTGACTGTTTCTTTAGATTTCAGTCAGTTCTTGTTTTGTGAGAAATAGTGTATATCATTTCATTTTTGCTGTTTGGTATTTTGTAGGTCTCATATAGAAGCAGTTTGACGTTGTGGGCTGCTCTTGTCTTTGTGCTTTCACAGGACTTCTTTGCATTTTAAGATGGGATGATTCAACTTTTACATGATGTGAGACAACGTGATAATTATTTGAGATATAATCATATGTGGCCAGAATGTAATTATTTCCTGTCAAAGCAACAGATAATAGAAGTGTCTTTTATTTGTGTGATGTAACCAAGCATGCCTTTCTCCTGAGATACTCATCAGTGAGTAACATGCAGGTGTCCATCTCCATTGGAATGGGTACATATTTCATCACATGGATATGTTTCATTACAAAACTGGAGATTGTGCTGCCTCTTACACGTCCTTACACGTCCTCTTATAAGCATGCATGCTTCTTTTGTGTTACTGAACATTTGCCTATCGTATATAAGTAAACTAGAGCAGCAGCTATCATCATGACATGCCTGCTTCTAGTTGAGCAAAGAGAAAAGAACAGTGATCTTTCCATCAACAGTCTGAAAGGGAGAGCAATTAACGCAGCCTCATCTCGCTTATATTCATATCTAGAATTTGAAAAAGGGGACAGGAGGGAGTAAGCTTTAGCTGTGTGCGGAAGGAATTATTCAATAGTCATAGTCAAATCCAGTCAGTAATTTGGGCACCTCTGTCCAACTGACCTTACTGGCTTTGGATGAAGTATTACATTTTTGAGAGCTTTTTGTCATTACTGTGTTTTTTAATAGGAGCACATGGGAAAGCTTGAATTGTGATTGCATCCAGAAGTTTTAAGTAAAGCAGTAAAGGTTGTGTTAGGAGAGGAAAATAGTTTGGCAATATTACTGAAAGAAAAATAAATAAATTACTCTTTCACACAGTATTTTTAGGCAACAAAGATAATTTGTTTCATAATTCAGTATGAGCACACCACTTTTCTGAAGCAAAGCATGCCAAGCAAGCTGGGATACAATTTATGTGTCAAAATAGGCCAATTGTTCTAATTTGTTAAAGAGCTTAAAAGGGATAAACTAAAATAAAGTCTATAAGAGTCTTTTGGCTAATGATTTCTTATTTTCTCAGGTGTATATCTCAAATAATTGTGTTAAGCCAGTAGTTTGCACTAACGGGAAAACATAACTTTAAGTAAAAGATCAAGGATCTGATCAGTATTAAGAAGGGGGGAAAATGCCAATAAGCTGCTAATGGCTAGTCCTGGAACACTGGATTCTCGTTTCTTAGTTAAACTGTTCCAATAAAATTATTATTTTATATATTTTTATATATCTATTTTAGCTCCCTATTTAAATTAGAGCTGCTTCGAAATTGCAGGCTAGAGTAGCAGTGACATGGAAGTTCTGCTTTGAACGTTTTTTGATCTTCCTTTCATTCCCTTACTAAGAGGCTCTGCTTGGAAAACTGGTAGCACTTGCTGTGAAACACTTCTGCTCAAGAAAGTGCTTCTTGTAGCCAGTCAGTCCCCTTCCCATCCTGTGAGTGCAGGTGAAGTGTCATATACGGAGGCCAGACTAAATCCCTGCTGTGGTTGTTTTAGGCAGTTTGTCTCCTTTATGCTGCTCTCCCACTCCCCCTCCTCAACAGAACAAGGGGAAAAAATACAATAAAGAAGGTCTTGTGGGTTGAGGTATGGACAGGGACATCACTTCTCAATTGCCATCACAGGCAGAACAGACACAGCATAAGGGAGAGTCATGTAATCCTCACTGCTCTATGAATGCAGGGAGTCAAGCTGCTTTCCAGCTCTTACCCCTCTCACTGCACTGAATATGTTTTTTTTTTTTTTTTTTTTATTCTGGTTGTCTCTGTGGTTTGTTCTATCACATCTTCAAATATTCTATCACATTCAAATGAAGGAGTCTGGATAACATCCTGAGAACTGGTGCACTGGGATGCACAAGAGCCATGTATTTTTATTATACAGTATCTAATACAGTCTTTTCTTTAACATTAGCATTTTTAGAGACTAACTTTAGTTAATATATTTTGTCAGATGTTTGTTGACATGATATTCGTTTTTGCTTTTCCAATCGCTGTTCTTTTTTGAATAGATATTTTCTTATGTAGCTGCTGTTCCAAATGCATTTTACACACTTAAAATATGTTAATAATTCTACATTTCTTTTGGAAACTTGTCTTTAAAAGCTTGAGTTTTCTAGGAGCTGATTACTGTTATAATCTCAGTAATATCATAAAATGAGAAATATATTGATTCCTCAGCTACTCCAAAACTGAACCAGTAATATCATGGAGGAGTTTAAAAATGAGTGTGTATGCCAAGCAAATGTCTGCAAACAGGTGATATGGATCACACATTTTAGTTGACTCATATTTGTTTTCTTACTGTCAAAGCTTTCCTTCCTGCTTACTCAAACCTTACCAAGTTAAGTTTTTATGAATGAATAGAAAGGAAAATACCTGTTGCTGGCTATTGTAGCATGCATCATGAAAGGAAGAGAGTTCGAATGTGTAAACACTATCCTGGCAAATCTTAAAGATTTTTACTGTTGTAGGTTTCTACTTGTAGAAAATGAGATCAGTCATTGGAGCTTTAACTTTTCACTTATTTAAGAATTAGCTAGTGTTAGGATTCAATATGGAACTTTTTCAGAGAGCATTCAAAAGTATGTGGTTAAGAGTTTTATGTTGTTTTTCCATTTTTACGCAAGGGCTTTAAAATAAACTTGAATTATATTAAAAGTGGGATCAATATTAATTTTCTTACTTATTCTTTCTAAAATTAGTTTAAAATAGCAAGATACTTGACAGTAGTTATTTTAGAACTGCAGTGACACTGACTTTATTATAGGGAAGAATTCCTCCTGAAAAGCAAATATTGCAGCTTTATGTTTTGTAATCATTATGAAAAATAACCACTGTAAGTTTAAATTGTCATACAAATCAAATAGACTGATTTGATTGTAGTGGTTCTCCAGATTAAAGCCATAACATGGCAGCGACTGTGTTTTGATGCTTAATTATTACCATCATGAGTTTTAGAATTTCAGAATGCTTCTGCTGCTAAGAAAATCACAGCTCTAAAAAGGTACCTTATTTAAATGCAGTGTTTCCTTCCTGACTCACTTTTCAATTCTTGAAATACAGCTGAGTTGCTTCTGGTGTTACAATTTAAACCACTATTGGAGTTAAAGTACTTTAAAACATTATTGGAAAAGGGACATAAAGCTGTTATGTTCTAATTGTTCATTTTAAAAAATCCTCATCCATCTTGTGTTACTCGTGGTTCGTTTGTTTTTGCTTAAGTTTTTTTCCTCACTGTGATGATGTGTAGGAAAGATAAATTGTGGCCATGAACATAAACTTAACCAATTATCACTACATTATGGGCTTATTTAAACAAAGAAGGTCTATGGCAAAGGCTGCTCTAAGTGCTCCTGTAAACTCCCTTGAGGAGATGAGTAAGTGTGGGCTGGCCTGTATGAATGAATGATTGCATGTGGTCGTGAGGCTGCATGACTTTAGGTACTGCCCTTCATGTTCTTTCCTCTTCTTACATATTGCACTTGAGATTGTTTTCTGTGTAACCCATGTGCTGAAGATTTTTGAAGTTATGAAGCTGGTACTCATTCTTACCATTTCTGAAGTATAGACTTAGGCAATCTTTCTATGTTTACTTCATATTCCACCAGAACTGGAAGAAATTTCACTGTTGACTGTGGTGAGGTTTGGACCAAGATTGCTTATTTGTGTAGCAATCTCTTTTTCATTGAAAGCTTTTATCTTAATTAGAAGCTTTACTTGTGCAAGCATGTTGCAAACTTCTGCTCTATTTAGCATCCTGTGGGAGATTTTTGGTTTTGTTTTTAGGAGAAGGGGGGTATGATCTCTGTTTTGCTGTGCCCTACACTAAGTGAAAGTAAGATATTACTTCTTATTACTTTTGATTATATTGTGTTACTTCATATGGCGGTTTGCTTTGTATTTCATTAAGCTAATGAAATTCCATATTTTTCACTATTTCAGTGTAAGGCTACCATATTATCACAAAACACTTTATGAATTAAAATGGCAATGTAATTTTAGAAAACGATGTCATAACTTCTTTTTATTCTAGCAAAAATTGCTTACTAAGGTGTCATCAAATGCAAAACTTTCACTTCAGAAAGATCCTGTGTTACATGTACCAGCTCTTTATACACCTCCTCACCATGCTTCTGTCTGTTGCAAATATATTATTTGAAGACTAAATTTTCTTCTTCTAAAGAACTTCAAATTCTTGTGTCAGTAAATCAAGCAGCCATGAGTGTGTTTGTTGCACGCTGGTGTCTGTGAGATGCAATTTGGATCAGAGGGTCATTTTGTGGCTAAGCCAGAGATCCAGTTTTTAAGTAGACCCAGCATACTTATGGGTGGCCTGTTTGAATTCATGAATGGAAATAGTAGCCAGACAATGATATAAGTGTGTGTTGCTGACTGGAAGATTACATTTCATTGCTGTGACTCTCTTGTGATTTATTTACTTTAACCCCAAATGTGTTTCTGCTTGTTCTCCTGATCACTTTTATGTATACCTCTTTGTGTTGTGTTACATGTTTGGAGGGGATTTTGTAGTCTGAGTCATCATAAATTCTACAGACATCAAAAATAAATAGAACTCTTACATTTTACATTGTATTTAAGTTCCCTGTGAGAATGACACTGCTTCTAAAACAAGCATTTAAAACTGTTTCATTAGTCATAAGAAGATCTGTTTACCTTTTATTTCCTCTCCTTACCCTCAGCCTCTTAAAGTACCAGGTGGCAGTCTGTTAGACCTAGAGTCTTGATTTTGGAACAGATGTCCAAATGACATTTGTTAGGTCATTTTTTAACTGTAATACAAAATAATAGTTTAGAAAGGCTTCATATATTTTCAGAATGAGATTTTGTTGGCTGCTTTTGTCTAACACGCATTTGTTGAAAAATCAATCTGTTGGATTATTCTGTGTGCATTTTTAAAGCAGTTCTACTTTCCTTCTAATACATATTTGTATTTATTCACACACTTAAGAATTTTCTTATGGAATTAAACTCCACTGTTAGGAGTAGGTATCTTATAGCTGCCTGTATGGAGCTGTCTACACCAATTTTGAGGCAGTATTTGCTCCACTGAATCTGGCTGAGGCCTCTGAATGAAAGAAATTGTGATTTAACTCACTCTTATTTTGTTATATGTACTTGGAATGTTAGATTGTAGGAATTTTAATAAGATATGTGGGTATGTTTCCATTACAGAAATTTTTCGTGATTGCTTGCTCTGATTTCATCTGTGCTAATAAGTTTTACCACAAGACTGGCAGTAAAGCAAGACACTGGCTTAATAAAAAGAAAAAAAGATGTGGTAGGATCTTCATATGAGGCGGTAAAGGGGAGACTGTTATCAGATGAATAGGGAAGCTTGCTTATATTCTTTTCTGTACAGACCTCTAGAAAAGGAGATAATTCAATGCAACTCTTTTTTCCTAACATCCAATGAGAATGATCAGTACCGTAAATTTAGGTCCACTACTACTTGTTCTGGCTAATACAGACATGCACAGTGCCTTATTTTCTTCCCCCCAGTACTTAGCCCTTTATCCCCCCCACACGTCTCTAGACTATACAGTGCTAGTTCCTTCAGTTTGTTCCTCGTGAATGTTAAATTGTGTTCAGCTTGGGACTAATAGGTTGCTTTTTTGGAAAGCTGCTACAAGCTGCTATAACTTCTTCAACTTGCATTTGTACATCTGAGTACTCCTCCTTGAAGGACAGAGCATAAAAAACTCTGAAGAGTGGATGTGTCCTAATGAAATCTCATCGTCTTTATTTTTCTCTATTTCTCTGCCACATTCTCTTTGAATTCTGTTCCTCTCCCCTGAAGTTTGCACAGCCTACCACAAAGGAGTTGACTGCATAGTTTGTAAGTATCTCCCTCTTTCACCACCCAGATCTATAAAGATGTTATGTAGCACAGCACCGTGAGTACAGTCATGCTCAATTTGACAATAAACCATTGATATAGGGTACAGTTTTACAACAGTTTTGCTTCTGTCTCTGTAGTAACTTCCTCTAGATTGTATTTCCTGAATCTTATAACATCAAGGAAGAAGTCTTACTAAAGTCAAAATAACATACAGAGTGGACAAAATGAAGCTTGTGATTCACACTGAGGTCACAAGCTTCCCGAGATACCAAGGGTTAGGCATCTGATCTGGTAGAAAAAAAATGATACTGATTTTTCACAATAATTATTGTATAACGAAGTGGAACCCATGTCATCTGCTTCTGTTTCTTGTACTCCTTAACCAGGGCAACGCATTGGAGAAAGGGAATGTTTCCATATCAGCCTCTTTTAATGGATTCCCATGGCCTTGGCACCTCACAAGATCATGCATAGGGTAGGATTGTGGAGAAAACAAGCAAAGAAAAAAACCACAACGGCATATACAAGTGTTCTGTGTGCAACTATAGCAGTTTTTGGCTGCAAACTTTCATCACTCTAAGGAAATAGAGGGTTTACAATATATCTACAGGGGTTTTACAAAGTATCTACAGTAAGTCTAGCAGCAGAAGCTATCTTAATGTAGGCTGTATTTGCATGCTGAGATGGTACAATATTGCGAGAAGAGTACTGGGAGCAATGAGTTGGAGTTACTGGCTTCCTAGGAGGAAGTGTGGCTCTTTCCCACATAAAAATCTTGGAATGCTGGTTATTACCATGCAGAGATTTTGTCCCAAGTCATCTGATTCCTATTGCTGCTGCTTTAATCGGTGTGAACCACTTTCCTGTCATGAAAGGAGCTCTGTTGTTGTTTCTGTCAAATTTGAATGTATCTTAGGGAGAACTAGAGAAAGGAATTTGATTTTTAAGGTACTCCAGTTAACACATTGGAGAACACTTAGTGCTTTCCCAGTTCCAAATGAAGCTCTTTGTCTCTGTGTTAATCACGTCAGCTGCAATTGCATGATTGCAATTGACTTTTTATTTTGGTTAGAAAAGAGACTGAAAGGTATGTCTTCTTTGGTTAGTCTGCCGACAAACTTCTCTCCATCAAGTAGATAATCAGCTTTGTTTTGAAGGTTAATGAACCTTTCAATCAAATGCTGTACTTCCTTCTTCACTTCTTGGACTAAGTTCTCCCATATAGTTTGACTCAAATTTCAAAACATTTACTCTCTGGTTGCTTTCCTCTCCATCAAAAAAAATTGTTGTAAGTACATAACAGAAACTTGCTGAAAAATCTCTTCTGTTTCTTTCTTCCCTCAGCAGATGTGAAAGTTAAAGCGCAGTTTGTTTCCCAGCACTGTTCTGTGTATTTTTTTTGTCAGATCTTGAGAAGATATGTCCTCCTCATCTTACTGTAACATCCTGAGCACCACCACCTTTATTCTTTGCGTTGTCATTATTCAGTTACAACAGTCTGTTTATAAACAGCGTGTGCTGCTGTAGATATGCACAGGTGGCATCTATTGTAATTGCAACTTTGACCAAAGTTGGTCAGACTTATTAATGATCCTTTGTACAAGTCCTGTAAGAATATTCTGTTCAGAATGCAATCATGAAGGTGGGAAAAAAAGATCTTTAAATTTTGTAAAAATAAAATAAAATTAGGTAAATTTTCTGCCTAGTAAATCATTTCAACTGATTAGAAGAAAGAGAGCTGGATTTAGAGTGTTACCCCTTACATAAGCTAACAATCTGATGTAGGCAATGCAGCTTTGTATTTGTAGGGACAGAAGGTAGATTTATCAGAGTTCGTGTTGCTGGTGATTGATGTAGTACATAGACTTAATAAATGCCAGCTGTTCTTCCCCTATTAATCAGAAACAATGATATTTCCTTTTATTTCAGTTTGAACTGTGTGACTTGGTTGAATTCCTTTTTGAATTCAAAGGACTTTTTATTTACAGTTACAAATTAACACATTATCTCCACTAACAAACTAGAAACATAATATTATTATAGTGAAACCAGAAAGCAGCATCACAAATACCTGTATATTACAAGGGATTGCTATGGCATTTTTCCATTTTTATCCATATTTCATAAATATGTATTTCTGTCATTCTCCATTAAAGTTGATCTGATTGTGGCTGCCCGCATCACTTGGTATTCTATGGAAGCATCATGCTTTGTGTTGTTAACCAGAATGAAACAGATTTTACTGTCTTGCTCCTTTTGATCTCCACTTTCAAAGTTCGTGCTTTGTCAGCAGCTATTAAAGAAGTGATTTACATATTTGGCGTGAAAAAATCCAGATGTTTGACATAGTAACATATAAATCCAATGATCTACGTGCTGCAAGTAGCTGTGTGAAAATCATGATTGATCTCTTCTCTTTAGGCTTAAGTAGATTTCATTTCCATACTATTTCTTTCAATTTTTCTGTAACTAGTATTTGTGTTGATAAATGCAATGTGTGATGTAATAGGTTCTAAAAAAATAATCATGTATTTGCATTGTGTGGAAGGTTGTGGAGTATGTAAAATAAAAGCAAGTGAAGCTGAATTAAAGCACTTGTTCAATATGCATAGTCATGTAATGCAACAAGCACATTCCTGTAGCTTGTTAATAAATTCAATAAATAAGAGTTATCAACAGCTGGTATCAGCTTTTATAGTTATCCAAATGAACAACTGGTGCATGACGACCTTTGATAATTTATTTTAATTTTATTTTTAGTGGCTACTTAGAGTTCTCAGACAGGTTTAGTTAATAAAAATTCTGCATGCTAACATTCTTGTAGATAATGCATGTCTTGCACTATTGCTTGACCTTCAGGTTATATGAATTTTTGTCTTTTGAAAATGAAAACACACTTCTGCTTGCAAAAGAAGACAGGGCCGCTCTGTTCATCTGTATGACAAATGGCACCAGTTCAGTTAAAACATCTTGCACAGTTCAAATGGCATTTCTAGGCCCATATTCTGCTAGCTTATATATGCTCTATATAATGCAAATTGTACTGAATTTTCAACTGCAGGCTGGGATAGATTACAGATAGAACAAGATATACCATGCTTACTTTTTGTTTGCATCTGAATTGTGTTTTTTTTTTTTTTCTATTAGCGTATATGAAAAAAAAGTCTGCCTTTTCTGTTGTGTGGCTTTCTCATGTTCTGATTTTTAAACAAAAATTAACTAAAGGATTTTTCTGTTCATGAAAACTCATGAAACTACTAGTTTCCTTGTAATGTACTTTATTCCATCATTTTAATCCATTTAGTCATTTAAAAGACTGTTAGAAGTCATGAGACGGAGGTGCTACTGCTTACAGTTCTAACTGAACCTTTATTATTTCAGGAGTTGTGCTTTTCAGAGATATGTTTCTCTCATTTGACCCTCAGTAACCCTTGAGAGACATAAGCACAAGTTACAAACTAATTAAATGAATTGCTTTACTGGAACTTGTTAGGCATTTTCTGTTTATACATTAATGTAATATAAATATAGCTTAGGCAACAAAAGCCCTTGGGACAAATTTATGTCCTGAGTAACCCTGTTCTAGTGACCTCAACAAAATTACTCAAAGTCAAGACAGAATTTAAATTGGAAGGCCAGATCTTCAGCTGCTGTAAGTAGTCAAACTCCACTAAAATCATTGTAGCTGTAGTCACAACAGCTGTGAAGACCGTATCGTGCATTCAGCTCTATTTTGATTGGATTTCTTGGTCTGCAAGCACTTCTATTAATGGGGAAAAATATGCTTAGCAATTAGACAGTCTTGCTTAAGAGTATGTAAATATGGATCAGTCTCCCGTTGGCGTTTGTTTCTGCTTCCTAACAGCTTTGTCTCAAAAGTAAATTTTTAAAATACCTAATCTGTATTCCAGTCCTACAAATATGTGTAGTGCTTCTCTTTAACCTTGGTGATTATCTCCTTGGTTTAATTGGAAAAAAAAAATGTGCTTAGTGTTAAGTCTGGTGAAATTGGTTTCATCTTTGGAAATTTGGATTTTGTTTGTAAGTAGCAATAAGCAATCTGCAATTTTCCTAATATTATTGCAGTAGCCCACCAATGGGAGTCATCTGATAAACATTTCTCAATTCAGTAGTCAGTATTAGTACTGATTTCTTTCACTGCATTGAGATGTGTAAACAGTTTCTCATTTCAGAGTTTCTCTAACTGTAACTACAGGGGTCAGTAACATTTTGATTTTTTTTATTGACCTCTGACTCACTACACAAATATTAAATGACCATTAATCAGTTTATTTTGATGGAAGAGCAACAGCACGAATTCCTGAAAGTCATTTTTTCCCCATTAGTCCCTGAAACAGTCAATGGTTTTGAGCTCTGTTGCTTTGTGTTCTATGTATCTAAGCTTTGAAACATGGTAGCATAAGTGTTGCAACCCATTTTATGTCTCTCAAGGAGCCCAAGATTTCCTTTTCTGTGGCAGTGCAACACAGTTACCTTCTCTGAGAACATCTTCCTTGTAACATGGTTTTGGACTGGCTTTTCAACAAACAGTTCAGCTTCAAGGGATAGCTCTGGTCGCTTCTGATTGCTTTATGTCTTGCTCCAGAGTCCATCCCACGCAAAGCAATGAACTAGAGCAATCTCAGGTAACTTCTACAAGAGGTGGTTGGAGTACCAATGCAGGATAGATGTATTCATGTAACTGTTCACTCAATGTAATATATTATTTGTAGTTTGCCATGACAGTTTTTAAAATCACTGTGTTAGAATAGACTTAGGCGATGTTTGGTGTTTTGTCTAAAAGATTTTGCTTCTGTTGCCTGTTGTATGTATAATACTAATTGAAAACTCTAATGCATAGACTTCTATAGCTTTTTCATCATTTTAATTTGAGCTCTATTGCTCAAATTGCAGTGTTCCCAAAAGTAGTAATGCTAATTTGAAAGTGTGGTAATTGCCAGGCAAGCTACTACTGTGTCAGTTTGTCTATACACTTCTTAAATTAATGTTTTCTTACTGGAATGGTGAGTAATAGAAACAGATTAGAGAGAGAGAATAAAAGATGTTGGGAGAAAAGATTCTAGAATTTGGATGACAGACAGAAAAGTATTATCAGCAGATGGTCGAATCTGAGGAAAAACTCTGAAGCAAAACAAATCTTCTGGCTTATAGACTGTCAGGGAATAATTGCACAGAGTTGCACGCAGCTGAGGAGGCAAAGTTTGGTTTCTTTAGGGGTAGATGGGATCCTTTGGAGGCAGTGTGGTTTTGCTAATGGTGAATCATGCTTGACTAATCTGATCACCATCTATAATGAAATTAGTTGCTCTGTGGTTGAGGGCAGTAGATATCATCTACCTTGACTTCAGCAAGGCCTTTGATGCTGTGTTCTGCAGTATTCTTCTGTTCAAGTTATTATGCTGTGGTCTCAATAGGTGGAAAACCAGGTGAGAAAATTTGTTGGAACACTGGGTTCCACAAGGTAGCTGAAGGTTCATACTCTGCAGGCCATTTGCAAGTGACTTTTATCAGGGGCCTCTCCCGGGTTTTATTGATAAAAGTACAAAACCTTTATCAATAACAGAAGAGTGCATTTTCATAAAGCTTGTGAATGACACCAGATTGGAGAGGAGGAGGTGGCGTAACTGACAGTTTGTAGGGCAGATCTGACATTGAGAGAGGCTTAGGCAGACTGGAGAAATGGACTGAAAGGAATCCAATTAAATTCAATAAAGACACAAATGTCTTTAACCTGAGAAGGAAGAACTTGCAGTGATAGCGTCAGGGCTGACTGGCTGGCTGGGGAGCAGTTCTGCAGAAAAGGACTTGGGGCTTCTGATAGGTGACAAGCAGAATGTGAGCCAGCTGTGTACACTACTAGCAACGGAGGCTGACAGCATCCATGGCTTTACCAAGAGGAGCATAGCCAGCAGATTGAGCAAAGTGATTATTCCTCCCTGTTTGACACTTGTTAAACTGCATGTGGAATGCTGTTTCCAATACTGGAAGGTAAGAGAGCAGGTGGAGGAAGGAGCGAAGAAAAAGTACCACAAAAAGTACGAGATTATAGAATAAAATCATGCAATCACCAAGGCTGGAATAGATCATCTAGTCCAACTGTTCACCTATTACCAGTATTCCCACTAAACTGTGTTCCTTAGTACAACATCTAATGTTTCTTGAACACCTCCAGGGACAGTGACGTCAGCACTCCCTGGGCAGCCCATTCCAGAGCCTGACTACTCTTTCAGAGAAGAAATTTTTCCTAATAACCAACCTGAACCTCCTACTGTTGACAAACTCTAGAGATTCTAGCAGCAAAGAAACAAGATGGACTGGAGCAGATGCTCTGTGAGAGGAATGTGAGAGCGGGAACTAATAGCATTCTTCCAACACTTAAGTTTACTAAGAAAGTGGAGATGGGCTCTTCACTGAGATGCACAGGGTTATGCAGGGTTCTGAGGTGAGTGAGAGACTGTAGTGACTCAAATTTCTCCATGAAATAGAAGTTCTGAGAGTAAATGAGGAAAAGAAGGTTTTCTTCTACAGGCGAAATTAAGTGTTAGAACAAATTGCCCAGAGAATTTGTGGATTTCCATCCTTGGAGCTGTTTGATCAGCAGTTTGGATGAGGTGGCTTTCAGAGGACCCTTCCACCCTGGATGACTGTATGATTCTAAGAGGAATAGGCAGTAAGCATTGCTGGCCACCATCAAGCAACAAAACAAATGAAACAAGAACAGTAATAAACAAACTGGAAAAAAAAAAAAACCAAACAGCTTCCAAACATCCTTCAGTTCAGACATTTTTGCCAGGCTCAAATAACCATTTAGTGAAGTATGCTGTATGTTTATTGCATACAAATACACCACACTGTTACAACTTACATGTTTTAACAGTATTACTCTATGAAAACTATTATATGGTAATAGGTGGAAGAGGTAGTACATCAAAGAGAAATAAATGCATTCCTATTTTCAGAAACCATGAAAATTAATTCCCCGTATTTCAGTGGGAAGTGTGCAGATGTCAGAAATATAAAAAACAATAATAATTAAAAAAGCAACACTTGGAACATTGCTATAAAATTGAGTTATTGTTCTCCAGTCTCTGGTTTTCGTATTTGGGCTTAATAAGGAAATGTATTCTATTGACGTTAATGCTTTCAGTATGGATATAGGTGTCTTAGTTTCCCTGATAATATATAAAGGGTATGAGTTCAGGTGGTGAAACACTGCTCTTGACTCAATATTGAAGGAAAGAAGATGAAATCCCAAATAAATGAACTTTAAAATTGAGTATTCAGGAGAAGAACTGAGAGGGTTAGAAAGGAAGATTTTTTTTTTTGAAAGGAGTCCCATGACACAAACTCAACAACAGCACAAGAGACAGAACGTGAGACGTCTGAGTTGTATCATTTCTTTAAAAAAGAATGCAATTCAGTGCTGGTTTTTTTCATTTGTTAACTAATTAAAATTTTAAGGTAGTGTAATGGGTGGAGTTCATCTGACTTAAGTATAATAATAAATTATTAAAAGATAAAGTGTTAAAGATAAAGTAAGTCCTTCCTGGGGTAAAACTGTCTAGATGTTAGCATTCTAAGTTTGTTCTTAACATCTGTCCTTCAAGTACAGATGACTTAACTCCATAGAATTAGTAACTTGCATCGTATTCTCAGTGTTGACATTTTATAAACAAATGCATATCAGGAGAAAGAATGTGCTCCTGTCCTAAACTTTAACAAACCTTGTTCTTTAAAAGATTCAGTAATTTAAAAAAAAAATCCAATTTTAAAAATATAGCAGTTTTTGGTATTCGATTCAGCTATGAAGGTATTAGCATGTTCTGTTGCTTGGACTTTCTTCTGGGGTATCAGTAGGCGTTAAGTGCTCTTTTGTGTTTGAAGTAAATAACTGATAAAATCTGTTGATTAGAGTGAGCTTTTCAAACATGAAAAAAACAGGTGCAAATGTCAACTTTTTCACTCTGCATTGGGACATAATGCAACCTAATGCATAAGTCAACCCAATTAAATTGTATTCTGATCGTTCACACAGTGGTATCAATCTTGAGCAGTGATTATAGATGTTCTGTTGCTTGCAGCTAACTGATGACTTTATAACTAAAAGCATGTACTTTATTCAGTGTGTCTCTAGTTAATGCTTATTCTCATGCATCCAATTCTTCATCTTTCATCTTCTGCTTAAAAATTCTTGTTCAAATAAAATTATACTGAAATGCCTGTACACTAGAGGATAAAAAATAACTATAGTTACATGATTAACCAGAAGAATGTAAAGAAAAATGGATTTGATTGATGGACCACTTGCTGGATAAAGATTTGGCTGGATGGTCACACTCAGAGAGTTGCAGTCAATGGCTTACTGTCCAAGTGGAGACTGGAGGTGAGTTACGTTTCTTTTTGCAAATCCGTTATGGAGCCCGTGT
The DNA here is from genome assembly GCA_024606505.1 of Aquila spilogaster. Taxonomy (NCBI): domain Eukaryota; kingdom Metazoa; phylum Chordata; class Aves; order Accipitriformes; family Accipitridae; genus Aquila; species Aquila spilogaster. Next base: position 51,847,176 of record JANHGO010000001.1, read on the forward strand.
AGTCCCCCAACATTGATTATTTTATATTTTTCTCTGTGTTTATATCAAAGTGTACTGGTACAACAGAAGAGCAGATATCACTGAGAACATTATTTTGGTATAGAGAGTAGGAACCTGAGGTAGGATGGAGGATGTGAAGTAGTTCAGAGGGTGTGAGACAGGCAACTAATATTTTCCTACTGTAAGGACTTGGCTTTCTACCTGGGCAGCTTTGGCTGTTTTATTTTTGGTGTTTCGCTTGAAATGCTTGCAGTAGCAGAATCTTTAATTTGTAAAGTCTGCCACCATTAATGATTTTCTGCTTAATCCAGCAAAAACTTTCAAATATAGCTGGTCAGGGAGTTTGAAGTAGCTGCATTTTCACTAAGACTCTGCCTCAGGGAGGACGATACTGTGTGAAAATCCACCATATCTTAGAAATCTATCTGGGAAGTACCTTGAGAAACACATTGGAAAATTGATGTGGGTCAGCAAAGTTATTATACAGCTACAGCACCCTGAAGCTGCTTGGCTTCAGCCTGCACAGGGAGTTAACATGCTGTAAATCTTATGCATTGATTCTTAATTTCCTTGATCAGTTCCTACTTTTTAGGAAGTCTTTGTGCCAGGCCTTATTTTGTGAAGCATTACGAATTAATCACAATTTATAAAGAGGTCTGCTCATATGTATCTCTCTTGTACGGTATTTCTTTAAAAAGTGGAAACTATTTCTAGGCCACCTTTATAGACTGTATTTGAGAGCATCAGTGGTCTCCAGACTACTTGGGTGTGGGTCAGCTCTTGTCGATAATGTTGGAGCTTAGCACTGCTTGGAGCAGGCTGAACCACACACTCTTGGACTAGCAGTTTATATAAGTCCCTTGGGTCTTGTGTAACATCTCTGAAGTGTAATTAATTCTGTTGTTGTTGTTTTAGGGGATACTTAAATATCTTTGGTCATTTTGAGGTGGATTTCAGTCCACTGGAAAGGTGTTTGTGCAGTGCAATGCTGCAAGGTTCCATTGCGTGCTTTGAGAGGTGGCAGGGAGGGCTTTGTGAGTGACAAGGCAGATGGGATGCACTGGAGCCCAACTCATGGCATTTTGTGTTTGTGCTATTTGAAGTAGGCCCTTGAGTGAACTGTCCCTTCAGCTGTGTCTGGGTTTCCTCGTGCATTTGGTTTGGACGAGGAAGAGACCAACAGGCCTGAGCTGACAACACAGAAACACACTTGCCTTTGAGTAGTACAGCTGGTCTGATAACAAATGATAGCATGCACTTTGTCTAGATTGTAGTGTTTGCTTAATGATGAAAAAATTCTTTATGAGCATATGTTGTGGGGTAAACTAAGGAAGGACTGCAGGCGACCTGATGTAAACATCTGAAGAAAAAAAAGAAAGAATTGGGAATTAATCATACAAACATGCTGTGACAGGCAAAAATGTTTAGAGAAGTCAAGAAAAACTATTATGGGCATTGGTCAGTTCATCTAAAGATCAGCAGACTGCTTTAATAAGGAGCTGAAGTGTAAGCAGGACTTAAAGAAAAAGACTTATGGGTAAGAAAAGTGCTTTTTGTGTTCTAACAGGATGTCTACTAATAGTTCTGTTAATAGATTTTCAAAGCAATTAGCATGTTTGAAATGAAAAATACAGCAGCAAAGGAATAAACATTGGCTGCCAGATAGCTAGTTAAAAAAAGTCCAATAATGTTGACTATGGAATAGGAAAAGAAAGTCAAGTATAATGAAAGGAAACTGAGTTTCAAGGCTTTTGGAGGGGCAAATATTTCTAAGAACTCAACGCAGCATTTAGGGCTAGTAAAACCATGGCTATTGTGACCAAAGGGGCTGAAACATGCTACACATAGTGATGTATAGATGCAATACTTAAGCTAGGAGGCCAAATCCTGTAATCCTCACTAAACAAAAATCCCATTGAAGTCAGTAGAAGATTTGGGTGAACAAGGAATGTGTAACTGGGCAATTAGAGACAAACTTGCAGCCTGACCTTGACTGGGCCATTGTGACTGTGATTAGCTGTACCCACTGCATCTGGGCACGTTTGTTTAAAGACATACTCAATTTTAATGAAATCTCCAAAAAATGCAACAATGCTGCAGTTAAGTTTCTAATTAATGCAAATGACAAATTTGAATAATCACAGAGACATGAATGAAGGCCACATTTGTGAAATCTGAGTCTTGTGGAAAAGCAGAATTCTACATTATTTCTTTATTTACAGCTCAGGCAAAACAGGAATTTTATAGATACTCTTTTAGTTTTGTCCCTGATAATATAGGGTGATAGTTAAGTAACTTTTCAGAAACTCGAGACAGCAAAGGAGATTGTGTTGCATGTCAGAAATGATCTCCAAGTAAATTAATAGAAGCATGTAGCAGTATCTGCCATCCATGTTAATAAATCTATATTAATAATTGCACTCATTATTGTTCTAAAACTGTTTCATTACAAAACAAAACTTTCTTAAAGTTCATTCATTTATTTTCTTTTTTTCTTTTGCCATCCTAATAAAAAGTAAAATTGAAAATGAAACACTATTTTGAAACAAAGTTTAACTCAACATACTAGAACATCGTTCTCACTGCCAGTTACTCTAGTTGGATGTGTGCTCCTTCTGTCTGAATCTACTTTGTTTGAAAAGAGCTGCTGTCTCAAAGCATAGGGGAAATTGGAGTTCTCAATAAAAGAAATGCTAGAAACGTGCATGGGAACAGACAGAAATTGTTTCATGATTTCATCATGTAAGTGGTAACCTCAGTAACTGCAATGGGCTCTTGATGTCAACAAGTATGTATCCAAAATTCCAATTTCCGTGACTGTGGTCCTGCAAAGACTTGTGTGTGCATCATGGTACATGCAATAAGCTGCTGGGGAAAAGAAGTCAAAGAAATCCTTCTGCTACATTAGCTTTTACACAGATAACTCCATCGTGGTTTCTTTATGCAAATCATTATAAATAATCTCTGCAAACTGACTTTGAGAAGGGGTTTCATATGCTTAAAAAAGCTCTTCCTTACGAGTTGCTGATCATACTGGAAAATTTGAGATTTATCTTCTGCATAAATTCTACCGCTTTGACACTTTCTTCTACTAAAATTTAAAAAAAAAAAAAAAATCTGGTCACTTTTATTTTGAGAGAACCAAAAAGTGTGATAAGATCCATTTCATTCAGAGAGTTCAGAGCCCTTTGATTTAATTTATTCCTCTTGTATTGGAATATAAAACTGTGTTTAGAGGCCATCTGCACTTCCAAGTTTGTCTTATACTCTCAAAATGAATACCTTTGCTTCTGAATACAATCTTGGGATGCTCAGAGCTTGAGATGAGGTGTTAGCGTGCACTACCCTTCGTTATTCATCTTTTTCCCACCACTACCCCCATTTTCCTTGACACCTGGGTTTATGCATTTCAGGTTTTTCAGTGTGAGGCACTATGATCAAGTGATTAAAAAATGCAGTGATCCAAAACAGGTTTAGTTCCTATAATAATATTTTATTTCTAAGAGATTATTAAAAGCTTGATGTGAAAAAAATATTTTAATTTAAGGGTAAGATTTAGCATGTGCTCAGTTTAATTTTAAACATCTTCCTTATATCTTCGTACAGGCATTAAATAACTAGAAACTGTGTTCCCCTTTTTTTCTGCTCTCTCTGTGCCTTCTTTTAATATATATAATCCCTACAAATCTGTTCTCTTTTTCATTAGTTTCTAGGCCTGGAGAAGAATGCAGGCAACTCAGCAAGATGTCAGAGAGTGAATTTCAATTAATGGTACTGTCATGGATTCTAGGGTGCCATATTATAACTTTTATCAGAGAAAATATACATTCTTGCAATCCAGCAGATTTTTCACAGCTTACTTTGTAGATCAGTTTTTGCAAAAACTTCATTCTGTAATCGAGACTTATTTGAAAAGTCTTCTGTGTTCAGCATTGGATTATGCTGTGTCCTGTCAGTATAAATTAAAGTCTCGTTTAATAGTGCTGATGTTCCCTGGCTTTTTTTTTTTTTTTTTTTAAGTAACATTACGGTACAATACACTATTCAGAATAATTTAAGCCAGAAATAATGGGCAACGTATCTTTGTCCTGATTCAGTTGCTTGAAAGAGAATTGTGACCATGTCTCAGGCTGGTTCTTGAATTTGCCTTTCTCAACGATTCTTTTGCCTTTCACCTTCTGTCGTGCCTTACTGACAAATCTCTTAATACCTGTCAGGTTTTACATGGTACAGTAAGCTTTCTCTTTCAGTGATGCACAAGACTTCCTTCTCTTTTTGCAATCAAAAGCCCTTGTTGTTTTTTGGTTTTCCTCCCCCTTGTACAGAAGGATGGGACAGCTTCACAGAACTATATTTGTACTGTAGTTTGCAATGAAGTTAGCCTGTCAGACAGCAAAGGTGTGCCTTGCCATCCTACTTATCCCTTCTGTAGAAAGGTGTACTTGGGCTGATTGCAGCCTGTGAAGCATTAATCTGATACAGGCTAGGAGGAATAAAATGGTCTTCTTCCATGCAAAACTACTCCCTAGTTTTTAAATATTGAAGTGTTGAAGTGCTCTATTTACATGAGTTTAAATATTTGCTCTTAATGGAACAATATGGCTTTGTGCGGAGTAAAGGGATTTATGTCTTCTGTTTTTAAACTGCTTTCAATGTAACGTTGTACTTAAAAGCTTGGGAATAAATCTTCTTCTCTTTGTACTGTTCTAATCCTTTTGGAATTTTGGGATTAAGATTGGGTAGTGCTTTTCTCTATTATCTGGCTATTTTTTTCCTGCACCGTCAAAGCATTAAAAAAAAAAAAAACCAAACATATTATAGGCTCAGTATCTAAACAAGTGCTTTTGTTTCTGCATTATTTCTCTGTAACAGATGTCAAATGGTAATCCAAGTAATGTTTCACACAGAATTTAGGATGGAACAAATTTCAAACCAGATTATCAGAATGGGCACGAGTGTGCAATGGATAGCAAGGCCTTTTTATTGTATGCCCACCACAGGGTAATGAAATGCAGATGACCTCTTTATTTTGCCTTTGTTTAGCAAAGAAACTTTACGTAAAATATTTGAATAAGACTTAGTCAACAAAAATAAAAGCTTCTTGTGGCATTTTTTGTATTAATGAAACCTCAAAGTTTTATAGCTTAGTTACCGCAGAGTTAGCTTTGTGATTTGTCAGTCTTGTGTGTTACTTTGTTACTAAATAGACGTTTAAAAAGTCTCGTGTAAAATGAACTGAACAAACATGATGCTAAATAAAAGGATCAGATAGTAATGTAATCATAGTGGAATGTGTTTTGAAACTCCCAAATTTAATAGAATGCACAGGTTTATTAGGATCTTTGTTTCCATGTTCATTTATGCAAAGCCCACCTGTAGTAATTTAAACAGAGGTTTTGCAACTGGAATTGGCGTGTTGTAACATACTCATAATTCTTTAGCATTTTTGTTGAGCTTTGAGTTGCGTATTCTGTTTAGAGCAGGCATATTTGTTGCAATAGGCAATGTGACAAGGTAGGTGGTCTTCTAATTAATATTTCTTTACAGATCTGTAAACAGTGCAAGGCTTGTTTAATAATACAGAAATCATGTCCTGTGAGATTAAGACATTTGTTTAGGAATAAAGTTCAGCTTTTTCTCTGAAATCCAATTGATCTTGTTTCATGGCCTGTGAAATTATTTATTTTAAGAACTGCTTTAAAAGAATAATTAATTCAAGAAATTTCTATGACCTATGGCTAAATATTTAGACCAGAGATTAATTATGTTTGCGCAGAGCTTTAAATAGTGATTTAAAAACTTGGTGAAAGGGAAAGTTACTTAGCAGTGAGAGAAATTATGCAGTGAGGATAAGAAGCGATGTGTGCATATAATTATTCTGTCCTATAAACAGGCACATTGTTAAAAATTCAAGAATAAACAAGAGAATTGAATTTAAAACTGAATACTGTTATGGTGAGAATGTCCTGTGTGTGTTCAGCATAACTCAGAAACATTCTTAGGAACATGCGATTTCTTATTCCAGCTGTTAGCGAAACATTTTTGTATGCCAAATTGATCTGTGGAATAGACAGTATTACATAAAGATCTACAGCCACTGCCTTTCTGAAGCCCAACACTTGCTGTGTGGCCAGAACTCTTGCCTCACACTAACTTACTGGGGTCTAGGCTATCTTCACACGGTGAATGGCCAGAATGGGCCAGCTCAGGTTAAAATAAAGGGATTTTCCTTTACCTTTCGAGCTAGTCCATCTTTGCTTGGTGTTTCAAGCCTTTTTAGTTACCACTGCCAGTGTTACATCTGCCGAAGTGATGACAGATAATTGCAGTGCTACAGTGTTAATAGTTTTCTTCAAAAACCATTTCTACATTTGTTTACTTTTACTGACAAAGCTAATGGCAGTTGATTAAAAAAAAAAAGTACTAATAATGCTAATGAAAGTTCAGTAAAGACTGAAAATAAGCAGTCTCTTATAAAGTAATGGTAGTTTATTCTTGTGTATTGATTTTAATGAGATATGTCTGACTGTTGGAAAGAAAACAAAAGGTTGCAGGATATATTTTTTTAAAGCCATATTCAAACCAGTAAAAAAAAATATATCACTTATAAGTGGCATTTTACCATTTTTCAGGAGAATAGGATCTTATAACCAGAGTTTTTATTCAAAGTTCAGTTCTAAGTAATTAAGTTTTCTCTTGATATTTTAATGCTTTGCTTTGTTCCTTAGTCTTAGTTAAAACTTGTGGGTTTTTTTTTTGGTCTTGAATCCTCAAAATGAACATTTATATCTATATAGCTTAAACTGATAGATTGAAATGGTTGAATTACAGGGGACACAAGCATTCTCTTTTTGCTAGCCGTCTACTTTCTGGTGAATGGCAGTGTCTGCTAGCCACCTTACTAACATGGTAATCATCACAATGTTTTCCATATGTGTTCCCCTTTCTTCTATCACGCACCTAGTCCCAGTGATCCTCACCATTTGTCACCACTGTTCACTGTGCCTAAGGAAGACCAAGAAAATTAATACATAAATCTATTTTCGTACGAAATGCACTTCCTCCTGTCTCCAAGATTTAATCTGATGTAAACCTTTCCACAGCAATAATCCAAATCCTTATGGATTCTCAATTCATTCATAATGCCAGCTGAAGCTTTGGTATGAATCTTTCAATCAGTAGTCTAGAAGCAGCTGCACTTGCACAACAAATGGTTATCCCTCAAATTTCTATGACTGCAGTGCAGCCTTTGACCTTTAGTTTGTATGCTTGTCTAGTGCGAACTCCTGAATACTGAATCGAGTCTACTGATAGTGGGCATGATTTTTGTAATTTATTCCATAATTATGACTTGCTGTATTCCTAGAAACAGTCTTGTAGGGTTTTGCTGACCAAAAATTGAAGACTGCTGTGGAACAAGTCAAATTTGAAAGAACAGGCTGAAAGAAATGTGTGAGAACATAACCTTTTCTGTTACTGTAATCTAGTTTCGAAAAAAAGGCCATAGACATTCAGGACCTGGCTATGGTGCTTCCAATATCTTTCTCTAAATTACTTTCTGTCAGAGTCAGGAGTGGTGTTTAACAGCTTTTCCTTACTCATTTCTACATGCACAAGCTTGTGTGTTTAAAATAAAATTCTGGATCTGATGGGTTTCTGTCATGGCATTGTGGCATCTCTAATTGTATCAGTTACCATGTCACCTACAGCAGTGTCTTAATCTCCCAAAAACCTGGGAAAATCAGCCACCTTAGAGAAGCTTCTAAAGAAACTATCCAGCAGAGCGGGAAGTTGATTTTCAAAGGGAGAGATGGTTTCTGTCTGCTTCCTGAGGAAATCAGACTCAGATCAAAAAAGGGCATTTTCATAAGTAATTCCCATTACATGGGAGTACTGGCATTTTTAGTAGGTAACATTCAGATCTATTCAGGAATACAGGTGCTTGAGGAGTAAGCACAAGTCAAGAAGTGTGTTTCAGAGTCTCAGTGACAGTAAAATGTTGACTGAAGGACCTCACATAAGTGCCTTTGTATAAATCTACAATCTTAGACTACTTTTAGGCAATTTCTAAGAACATCTAAATAAAATGAATGCTGATTCACATAAAAATTGGATTTCCATTGACACTTAAAATCCCAGAGTGAATGAAGGCCACTTGAAGCATAATGTAGTTCAGACGGTTTTGGCCATTCTCTAGTTACTATTTATTTTTTAATACTTTCACTCTTGTCTGATGTGCTTTGTCAGCTCTTTTGGAACAGAGATAGATTCTAACCTCTTTGCTGTTTTCATGGTATTCTGATTTAGTTGAAACTAACTGCACTGGTCTTACTACTTGTTTAATATGAAATTAAAAAAAAAATATATGGTCAGTGTTACCATTTCAGCAAAGCACTGTTATATAACTTTATGCAGTAGAAATGTTGAAGTTTGCAATAGTGGACAGTCATTCAGTTTTACTAGTACTAAATTAACGCATATGAGATCAAAATCAGGGCTATACTAGCATGGTTTAAAGGAAACATCACTCCTGTATTCAAGAAAGGGAGAAAGAGGAGCCAGGGAAATACAGGCCAGGGAGCCTTATGTCTGGGAAGATCATGGAGCAGATCCGATTGGAAAATACATTAAGGCACATGTGAGGTGAGGCCATGATCAGAGACAGCCTGGATATGCTCAGAATGTAGGCAGACTAGAATTTAATGTGGTTTAACAAGGTCAAGTGCAAGGTGTTGCACTTGGGCCAAGACAATCCCAGATACAAGTACAGACTGGAAGAAGGATTCCTTGAGAGCAGCCCTGTGGAGAAGGACTTGGGGGTCCCTGATAGGTGAAAAGCTGGACATGAGCCAGCAGTGTGCTCTTGTAGCCTGGAAGACCAATGGTGTCCTGGGCTGCATCCAAAGAAGAGAGACGGCCAGTAGGGAGAGGGAGATGATTGTCCCACTCTGTTCTGCCCTTGTGAGGCCCCATCTAAAGTACTGCATTCAAGTGTCTGGGGTCCCCAGTACAGAAGGATTGCAGAGCTGATGGAGTGAGTTCAGAGTAGGGCCATGAAGATGATTGTGGATGGCTGGAGCACCAATTCTCTGAAGAAAGGTATAGGGATTTGGTCTTGTTCAGCGTGGAGGGGATGGCTCTGGGGAGACCTCATTGTGGCCTTCCAGTATTTGAAAGGAGCTTACAAGCAGGAGGGAGGCCATTTTTTTACATGACCTGATAGAGATATGACCAAGGGAAATGGCTTCAAACTAAAAGAGAATACGTTTAGGTTAGATGTTAGGAAGAAATTTTTTATTCAGAGGTTGGTGAGGCACTGGAACAGGCTGCCCAGAGAAGCTGTGGATGGCCCATCCTCGGAGACATTCAAGACCAGGTTGGGTGGGATCTGGGCGGGGTGGCAGCCGTGCCCATGGCAGGGAGGTTGGAACTATATAATCTTTAAGGTTCCCTCCATCCTAAGCCATTTTATGATGGTTGTAGGGAGCAAAAAATAAGTTGATTTTAATTAAATCTAGCTAAGTCATTTTCTCTAATTAGGGTATTTTCTCTTCTTTCTGATAAGAACCTGCAAACAATAATGCTGAAATACATGTAAATAGCAATAAAATATTTTGCAAGTGAAATGTTTATACGTACTTTTGCAATATTTCCTTTTGCCTGCACAGTTTGTTTCAACATTCTGATTTAATGGCTTGATTTTTAATGTGTTTCAGTCAGCAATAAATACAGTATAGAGACATATTACAATGGAGGAGTTTATAGACAGAATTTTCTTATTAAAGTTTGTAAACAAAATCCTTGAAAATGAAATGATCTGACAACTACAATCGGAGCAGATGTGTAAAGTACCATTATAGCACATTGCACCATCAATTACGTGTCATGTGTTCTGCCAGCTATTAAGTGTTCTGACCTTTGTTATTAGTAATAGAATCAGGCACTGGGTATGTGAGAGACAGCTAATGTAATGCATGGAAGAATGTACTGGAGATGTGATTTTGTTAATGGTTTTGGACCCTACTTTGTCTCTTGCCTCTCTCTTCCTAAGCTATAACTTTGTGAAAAACTGGACATTCCACATAGTGAAAACACATGTTGTGAAGCACATGCTTTGTCAGAATAAAATATTCTCAAGTTAAATAATTTATAATGAGGGATCTTATCAGCAAGCTTTACTGCATTTATACACATATTTTCAGTTTTTTCCCTGATCCTTAGTAAAGTGTGGAAGAATGGGAATGAAGCAAACTTGTCTTTACTCTGTTCTCCCTTAACTGTATTTTTGAATTGTTGTTTTACTCGATATCGTCTGTCATCATGTAGAGACTGTGTAGTCAAAAGTTTGGCCAAATCCTAATTACTGGTGTTTTTAAGCAATCATTCAGGACAGAAACTGATCATATGTTAAAAATAAATAAATAAAAACAGTAGAAAGGTCGACTAAAGGACAGTGATAGGCGCTTACACTGTCAATGGTTCTATTTGGAAAGGAATGGAAAAAGGAAAGGAGAAAGGAGAAGGGAAAGGAATGGGGTTGAACAACCTCTCAACTGATTTGCAAAGAGCAAAAGAAATAAAAATCATGGGACAGAAAACTCCAGTCTCAGGAGCCACTGATTTTCAGCTTCATTCTCAATGCTAGACATGGAACACAGAATGTCTTTCCAGTAAAACATTTAAGCAGTTGGTCCAGGATTTAATGTGAAGTGTACTACAATTAGTTCACATGAAAATCAGTGGGCTGTTGACATATGGCTTGAAAGTATGATTGGTCCTAAAAGTATTAGAATTGCACTTGTGAAAGATGTGTTACTTTCAGACAACAGAATAATTATTTAGTATTATTTATTTATTATTTTAAGGTTGCATTTGGGAATTACAAGCTCAGTGGCACTATCTGTGATCTCGCATGAGATTACTAAAAAAAAGAGCTCCTCTGGAGTGCATTTTTTATCTTGTTACTTTCTCTGCATCTTGTCATAAATTGTAAGTATATAATAAGTATACATATAAAGTGTTGAATTCTGGATTTCCATTGCATTTTGAAGTTTAAAATAATTTTTTGAGTGTGTCCTACTCTAAAAGCCTATTCACGTTTTAAGAAAGAGGAAGTAATTTGGGACAGAAAGTAGGGACAGAGTCAGCACATTTTGTGAAATTACATAACGTATGGACAAAATAGGAAATGTTGCCAGACAACTGTTATGTTTACAAAAGCAGTTGCATTCAATTCTTAAAAATTTAGAAACTCTTTTTAACAGTTCTAAATGATTTGGTGTTTTTACTGTATGTAACACTCCTCTAATCAACCAGAACAAAAGATTTATTTTGGTGTTCACAGCAATGATGAATTTTGACTGTAGTATAAAAATCAAGTCTATAAGCTCTGTACACTCATGTTCTTCTAAGTAGTTTGGCACAGATGAGAGTAATTTGCCTAAATTCAAAAATACGTGCGTTTTGTAGTCTTACAGTATATACCAAGAAGAGATCATGGAGCTAACATACTGTATATATATGTATGTGTGTGTATATGTGTATGTATTTATTTTTGAGGAATGTATATGTATGTATGCATACATATACATACACACGCATATATATATATATATATATACATATACAGTTGACTTCCTCACCAGAGCAAATTTCAGAAACATTTATCCTGGATAACATCAATCCATTTATCCTGGATTTGGTACCTGGGAAGGAAGCAGATGCTACAGGGAGCCGTTTTGTACTCTTCTTGACGTTTGCAAGATAAGGAACAGTTTTGGTTTGGATGGGCTATTTCAGAACTAGTTACTTTACTTGGGTGCGCTTACTTGATAGCTAACAAAATCTAATTGGGTGTTTCATCACTGAAGAACTGGTAGAATCACGGAGTTGAGAAAATTTTTTATTTTCTTAACAGTGGAGTTTGATAAAGAATCTTGAAATTCAAATTACATAGTTTGATATTTCTGGTTTTGCATGTACGCTTTATTTAAACTGTGTTTTTTGGGCCAACAAAGCCATAGTTTTCTAGTATATACATAATCAGTCAGCAGCTAGACTTTTATAGAGCGTACCTCTATATTTCATGTCTCATACTGCCATCTAAGGGCCATGAAGGCTGAGAAGGTGACTAAAGTCTCTTTAATACTTTCTGCTTACAGCTCTTCCCTTCGAGAAGTCAATAATTAATGGGTGAGAAGGTGGGCGAGGAATCATGGCAATCACAGCAGTCTATTGGTGCTAAGTGTCATTTTAGCTGAGGGCACAGATGAATCTTCCAGGAATCTGGAGTAAATGAGAAATCAGAATGTAATCCCAAGTTGTAGTCTTTTAGAAAAATATCATTGTAATGTGTTTGTGTAAAAGTGAGTAAATAAAGTGTGAAAATATTGGATTTGAGACTCCTCTTCAGATAACATGTCAGTAACCATAGTGCTTACACAATCATAGAATGGTTTGGGTTGAAAGAGACTTTAAAGCCTTCTGTGAAGGTCAGAGATATCTTGCACAGGATAGGTCAGGTTGCTCAAAGCCCCATTCAACTGACATTCAACACCTACAGGGATGGGGCATCCACAACTTTTCTAGGCAACTTATTCCAGTGCCTCGCCACCTTTAATGTGAAAAGTTTCTTCCTAATGTCTTGCCTAAACCTACCCTCTTTTAGTTTAAAGCCATTGTACCTTGTCCTTAGTACTGAAGAATTTCAGCTGAAACTCTTAGCAGTGCAGTAATGTGCAGTTCAGATTCTCAAAGGTACCAAACTCCTTGACTCATAATAATGTAAGGATTAATACTTATTATAAGAAATTGCTCACTGTGGTTTTCCTTAAAATTATACAAAATCACATGAAATATTTTTTTTTCCTAATTTTGCTTTCATTCTTTTTGTATTTCTGTGTGTTTTTATTTTCTAAGACTTTTGGAAAATTGGCAAAAAATTGATGTTAAATATTAAATAGCATGACTTTAAGCATTCAAAATTTTATCAGGAAAACTTCTGTTTCCAGGAAAAAAAAAAAAAGCATTTTCTTTTGTTTTTAATCTGAAAACTGTACTTTTATAGGCTTAATTCCACAGCTCCTTTCTCACACAGATGTGTTGAACTACAGGTATGATAAGGAATTACTCTTACAAGCAAACGTTTCAGTACTTGTCGATATACTGCTGTGTCGACATCAACAGACTGAAGTAGTTGCTGTAATGAAGACCCCTTTGAGCTAAACTCTATTTTACAATACTTTACAGTTGTTTTTTCGGCTAGTTTCCAGCTAACCTTGTGTAATAGAGAAAGTAATGAATCTTGCATGTTACTTTGACAGGCTCATGCAAGCAAAGACCTGGAAGAGCAGTTGCGATCTGTGTCCAGTGTGGATGAACTCATGACAGTACTTTACCCAGAATACTGGAAAATGTTCAAATGTCAGTTGAGGAAAGGAGGTTGGCAACACAACAGGGAACACTCCAGCTCTGACACAAGATCAGATGATTCACTGAAATTTGCTGCAGCACACTATAATGCAGAGATCCTGAAAAGTAAGTGCAAGATATAAAATAGGTTGTAATATGTGATAAATTAAAATCCAAAGGTGTGTCAGTTATGTCAAAGATATGCTAAATCTAATCATCATCAATAAACTACCCTCAAAAACAATACTTCTCCACAGAAGTACTTTTGGTACTTCATTCTCAGGAAGGTATAGATTGCTTTATCAGCTCAGTAAACACTTCTGTCTTTAGATATTAGAAATCCTAATTGGTAGAGGGTGTAAAGATTTTGGAAAAAGCGAAGAGAGCTCTAACAGTTCAATGCAGTGAAATTATTTTTCTCACCTTCTGCAAAATTATGGCTGATAATGCTTTCTTCTCTGACACGTTATTGGTGTAGGAGATGAAATAATCCACTTGTAATAAGTACTGTGGTAGCCCCTCGATATTTCACGTCCTGAATAAAAAATGTAATTAGCTCACAATTAAGAGGGGAAAGGAACACAGGATTTATAGCAGTAATTTTTGACTTGATATTGGAAATCACAGACCTTTGCAGAGCCCATTTTCTGTGAATTACCTACAAACAACTGGCTCCACGAGAGAATAAAGGGACTGTACAACTGCAGTTCCCATGGCTATTTAGCATAAGGTTGTATTTGGCAAAGGCTGTTTAACACTATGTGTTTGCCCAAATTTGCATTGATAATCTGGGCATAAATATCACCTTTCAGCTTAACTCATGTTAATTTACAGAGATGTGCGATACTTCCCTGGAGTTCATTCAAGGTGGGACTCACCCCAAGCCAAAAAGAAAGAACAAGTACAGCTTCAGCTGTGGGTTCTGTGTATCTGCCCAACTTTGTTAGGTTCCCTCTGAGCTCCACTGTGACTTTGTATCTGCTCCATGGCACATTCCTGTGAAGAAGAAATTAGCTTGAAGTTAACGCTGAACAAAGTGCACTCCATCAAGTAAAGAATGGGACTCTTGCAATGCATATTCTGGTTCTAAGCGTGAAAAACTTCTTATTGATTTACTGTAAGAGAGTATTTTTTTAAACAGCTGCTTTATAACATACAAAATTCCCTATAACTTGGCAGGTATTGACACTGAATGGAGAAAAACTCAGTGCATGCCACGTGAAGTGTGTGTGGATGTGGGGAAAGAGTTTGGAGCAACTACAAACACCTTCTTTAAACCCCCGTGTGTATCCATCTACAGATGTGGAGGTTGCTGCAATAGTGAAGGACTCCAGTGTATGAATATCAGCACAAATTACATCAGCAAGACAGTAAGTTCCCACTCTTACTATAGTCCAAGTGTGCCTTGCAAATCCATTTATGGTCGTGTATATTTACATCTTACATATTGCCACTGTAAGGAAAATAAGTAAATGCCAGAATACTTAGGAAAAACAGCTGGAAAAACTACTGGCTGGAAAAAAAAAATGCTTAGCATTCTCTTTCCCCAAATATACTTTGTTTAAAAATAAATGATATTATGATGTCCAGTTCTCATTTATGAGATTATCCATGAAAGTTAATTCTATCCTTTTTCTTTTTTTTCTTTTGTTTTGCATTTACTATTTGCCTGCTTTATGAGGCACGTCACGTCTGGAAAACTAGCCTGCAATTTTGTTAGTGAGGAGTGTATTAGGGCATGTGGATTCATGTTGCAGAGAGAGCCTTTTAGGAGCCAAGCTTTGCTTTATTATGAGATATTAGTGTAACGTAGCTTTCCGTTGTGTTTCCATGTAACTTCGTTGGGTATACGTGCAGTTTTTATTCTTCGGGACTAGATCAGGGCTAGTGAATATGTAGGAGTGTGGGGATTATGCACTGAATTTCTGTTAGATGAATCGCATACATACGTTAGTGTACTTCAGGTAGCTATAACAATTGTCACATCATCTTAAGCCATGTAAAAACAATCACTTAACAATATTTGTGAAGTATTTTGCTCTTGTTACAATGTTTGGTAGGGTTGTGGTGGTGGTGGTGGTTGAGAGTTTTGTTGATTTTTTTTTTTTTTTTTTTTGCTTTTTACCTCTTTTTTCTGCTTTTTTTTTTTTTTGGAGAAAGCTATTTTTAGTGTAAAACTTGCTTCATTTTTCAACTAGATACTTAAAGCTGAATACAGTAGTATGTATTTATAAAGCATATATACAACTGCATAGACAGCTATGAAGTGGTAGCCTGTGGAAATGTCATGTCCTTATCATTAACATTCTTAGTGTTCTGAGCCTCCTTGGAAGGGGATTAGAAAAAGAAGATTACAGAAAAAAATGATTATTCATTTTAAATAAACCATCTGTCTTCATTTCTCACCAATCCTATCTATCTGAAGTGCTGTATTTCAACAATAATTTTTAATCCCAAGTGTGAGCTAGGGCTAAAAAGACACATAGCACAGGGATAACGCAACTCAAATAGCTTGAACAAGGAAAACTACAACACTGATAAGATTCAGCTCCATAGCTATTTCCCTAACTGCTGTCCTAATTCCAGTTGCTTGAAAGATGCAAATATATTTTTTCACATCAGGAAACAACAAATATGACCTTTTATTGTTATTATTATTATTCAGTTTATATAGTGTCTAGCCGGCTGCACGAAAGGATGATGTAGTTAGAGAAGGTTGTTACATTTAGCAAAGATTTTCTTGTCTTGGAGTACTTTAAATTTTGGGTAAATAATCCTTTTCTTTTCATATCTTTTGTGTGAAGTCATTAGTCATTTTGTTGCCTAGCGTAAAATGTTTAGACTAGTACTGAGTTTCTTTTTTAAGTTCCTGATGTCACTGATGATGATACAGGAGTAATTAAAGCACTGAAAGGCTCTGTAAAGGAAAATGTAACCAGACTTATCAGACGAAAGAGGCAACGGTATTCTTTTGTTTTCTTGCCTATTCTGCAAAAAAAAAAAAAAAAAGAAACAACAATATAATCTCTGAGTTTTCTATCTTACTTCTGTTTTCCAGTTTTATCTCACTTGTCATCATCATCTCAAATTTATTAAAGTTATATGACCACAGACATTGAGTACTATGTCAGATGAGCATTAGGAAGGAAAAAGTACTGGATTCAAGACTCTTCTGTGGAATTTAGGTGCCCTACACACCTATTTTCTCTACTACTTCCTTTTCTTTCTTGAATGAAATAAGAACAAATGCTTAGTAGCCAGACATCTTCTGTTTATTCGTGTCACCATTTTTGTAGCCTTATTTTTGGTACATAAACTTCTTATGACAAGCTCCATGCTATTTACCCTGCAGAAAAATAATGGGAAGCAAACTTTTCAGCTGGAGGTCTTACTGTGTTGGCAAACCATAGCATTGGGTCTAGGCATTAAAATCTAAAGGAAGTTAATATCAGCTTTCATCAGAGTTAGTCATAAACAAAAGAGCTCAGTACAGAAAATACTTTTATGGGGAGCAAATGGCTGATTGGCAGGATAATGGACTAGATCAGATGTTCCCAGATTGGCTTGTGAAACACTGTGGTGGTCCAGAGAGAGGTCAACAGTTCTTTAGATCTGGCACTACTTCTAATGTTTCTCCTTTCTAGCTACTTAGCTTTATTAGCAGGAAAAAAATAGAAAAATATTCAGCTTTGTTTTTAATACCGATTGTTTCAACAAAATCTGTGGGTTTTTTAGTTGCTTAGGAGAGTTCATACAATCATGATTGGGTTATGAAACATTTTCTTAACTAAGATGTGGTACAAGGTCTGTGACAACATTTGAAGATCACCCTTGTCGAATTTCTAAAATGGAGTAGATCTTTTTCTTCTCCTTTATCCATAACACTACAGTATCACAGGTTAGCACAGGTTTGCTGTGTGTGTTGGCTTGCCTAATAAAGGTCTGTGGAGAAGGTGGTTGGATGAGTCATTTTGGGATTTTGATTTTTTTTTTTTCTAAATTGTTATTGATCAAATATTCGTTCTCTTTTTCCACGGCAAGTGAGTAATTCAACAGTTACCAAGATTGGAACTACTTGGTGCCTCAGCTGTACATTTAGTATGCCCCACCTATAAGTACTTGTTTGTAGGGTGAAGGGAAGCAGTGAGCAGATGTCAAAAAGCCATCTCCTTCCCTTCTTCTTGGCTGGCAGAATGGAAGTTTTTTGGCTTCTTTCAGATCGTGTCATGTAAAGGTCCTAAATCTTCTTTTTTCATGGTTAGATTAATAGTTCCACAAGGGAAAACATCTTTCCAAAGAGTTTGAAATGAGATTTAGAGAAGCTTTTCTCACAGGAAACAAGCTAGCAGCTTGAAATTGTTTGCCATATTTGAAATGTACATAGTGTTCCTTTATACAACTTGGAGATGTATGTAACACAAGAATTTTCACTCGTTTTGAACTTTACCATTTATGTCTTTTCCCATGCATTTTTCTGTGTTAGGCTAATGATTGAAATGATAGAGTAATTACTATTAATAGCGAAAGATAAATGAATATAAATTTCTTTTAAGAAATTATTGAAAAAAATCTGAAGTGATTCAAATAGAAGAAGATAGATTAAGGAGTGATACCATATTCAACGTACGTGAAACATATGATTTCTGATAAGCTACCTGATGTCAGACATAAGACTTGAAATACTGTTGTTTTGTTTTTTTTTTTCAAAGAAGATAGTAAGAAATATAATGATAGTATATGATTTTTCACATAACCTACTTTCATTCTTTCCAGTATGGAAATGTTTAGTGTTTTTACATCAAACAGCCCTATATCCTTAGCTTGAAAATCTCTCTAGACACATTGTGCTTTGTTATGTAGGTTATATTTGGCTGGCCTTACTGATACATTAGGAAATGCAAAGATCACAAATGATGGAAACTGAGAGTCCATCAAATTAAGGGAAATCTGCCAAAACAAACCACAGCCCATCAGAACAACAATGCAGTTAATGTAAATCTGGGGAAAAAATCATACCTCTCCTATGAAGAGAAGGCTCTGGGGAACTCCATTGCAGCTTTCCAGTACTAGGAGGGAACTTAAAAATGACGGAGAATGACTTCTTGTATGATCTGATAGTGATAGGACCAAGGGGAATGGCTTTAAACTAAAAGAGGGGAGATTTAGGTTAGATGTGGAAGAAATTTTTTACTCTGTGGGTGGTGAGGCACAGAAACAGGCTGCTCAGAGAAGCTGTGGATGCCCTGTCCCTGATGTTGTTCAAGGCCAGGTTGAATGGGGCCCTGGGCAGCCTGGTCTGGTGGTGGGCAACCCTACCCGCAGCAGGGGAGTTGGGAGTGTGTGGGCTTTAAGGTCCCTTCCAATTCTGTAATCTAGACTGATAAATTTCTCTCATCTTAATATGAAATTAAGTTTATATTATTTTATATTTCATAAGTTACTCATAAATTTATGTGTGCTGATACAATTGTACATATGATGAGAGTGCTGAATAAATCAGTTTAGTTACTGAAGCAAAGAAATTTACTTTGTATAGACATCAAGATTTTTTTCCTGGAAAGTATGGCATGGGCTCCTGTTAATCTGAAGGGAATTATCAATGCAGTGAATCAAAAATATGTGCCTTCCTAAGAATCAGTGAGGATGATTGTATGTGAATTTTTCTTTGACTGGAATGCTGATAGCTTTTTTGATCAAGAGTAGGAGAATCCTCTCTGCTGTTGGATTTATTATTATTATTATTATTATTATTTTTAAGTTGAAGTCACTCTGAGCTCTAGTTTTCCCCACCCTTATTTCTGTAACTCCAGCTCTGTAAATGAGTGAAGGAAGAATTCTGCCAGTGTGGGAGCTGGAAGGAGCCAGCCACACGGCAGTCTGTGTGGGATGTGGTTCTAGCCAGGAAGGTCTTGCAAGGGTAGCTGAAGGAACACCGAGACTGGGAAGGAGAGTAACTGCTGCACTTGACATCACAGTAGTTGCAGACTGTGGAGTGCCACAGGTCAAGATGACTTGGATGGAACAAGTCAGGGTTACCTTTGTCTCGTCTCCTCTGGCTGTGTTTCTCACCTAAGAAGTACAGCACAGAGCATATGTTTCTTAATCTTTGAGGATTTAAAAAATAATTTACATTTAAAAGAATGAAAGTTCAGGGAAAAAAAAAAGGGGGGGGGGGGTTTAATAGCATTCATGCTTCTAGAAAAGGTCTAATTATTCTCTTACCTCTGTATTAGTCTGAAAAGTTGTTTAATTGCAAACCTCTCTTTTCCAAGAGCCACAAAATACCAGCAATAGAAGCTGACATTCAGGTCTGTAAGACATGCTGCCTTTTAGTTTTGGCTGGTGCAGTGGTATGAAGGTTAAGTATTAATTAAGCCAAAAATACACCTGATTACAGGCTGTGTTTGAGGCAGAGAAATTACAGGTCTCCTCAACTACTCGGAACAACTACAGAAAAATAAAAGTAGACTTTCCAAGCCTTTTAAAGTACAAATTGTGTTTGTATTTCAGTGCTGTGCCTTGTGAATAGTATGCATTTTAATATTATACATATTCTAAAATCAAGATAGGAGTTTAAGATGACTAGGTATCTCTTGCTGACATTGAAAAGGATTTATGAAATACATTAGATAGTGAAATAACTACTTGGATTTTTGCTTAAAATCAGTACTGTGGAGAATAAAAAGTGATTAAATGCCCAGACCTTTATAAAAATATCAGTGTACTGTAACAATAGACCCTAAAGTTCATAGTCCAAATGTATGAAGAAAAATGAACCTTTCTTCATTTCTGAAGATGAGTATTTCAGTTTTGGCTAGGTTGAAGTATAGGTGGGACAAATATTATATTCAAAGTATTACCTGTAGATTGTTATACGTATGCTCATTTATGATAAAAAATAGGGGGGTTCATTTTTTCTTTCAGTTCCTCTTCATTTATTTTTGTGCTCAGAAAAAAAAATTGGACAGAAAATTAGTCTTGTAAAGTGATCTTTAGATTCTGTGTTTTTATTGGTACAAAATGACAGCTGTAAAAGTCAGAAAGGCAATAGAAATTAGCATAAATATAGTACATAAACATTTTACTTTCCTATAAATTTAAATATGTAGTGATAACTGACAACATCTTGCAGTCACCACTTGTGAATTCAGCTGACCTCATTTTTGTAGTCAAAATTTAAAGACTCTTCGTTTTAAAATGTCAAGGTTTCTCAATCTGAGCTACTGGTTTTCTTGCTTCAAGAAGCTGTAAATATAGTACTCTTTTGTTATCACTATGTGTTGCTGCGGTGGTTGTTTTCCATTTGTTTTCTGACCTTAATGCAGTGTTGGTAGCACACAGGTACAGAACAGCAAGGGCAAGTCTCATCTATTAGGGTCATTTCATATACTTTAATTTGCTGTTTAATATACTATAATTATTATTTTTCTCAAGACTCTCTACCTTGAAATAACCTGACCTAATACCTACTACTATTAGATCTCTTGTTCTTTTGGAGATAGAATCTCATTCTTTGCAGTCTTTCATTCTGACTGTCTGTCTTTATTAACGGCTCCCTAAGAATAGACCTGATGGAAATGTCTTTCACCTTATTGCCTGTAGTATGAATTAGTTCATTTTTTTTTATTTGAATCTGGGAAGGAGGAGAAGATTTGGACCTTTGAGCATACAAGTAAAATTGGTCCTTTACTGAATGGGGGAATCAGACCAAAATACCAGACAACTTCTCTCCAGAAGGAGGTACCCGTAGGGACAGTAGACAACCAGTAATAGTGCCAAAAAAGAAGGCACACAAAACCAGCTTCATGAACAGATGTTATGGTGCCTTTCTCATACAAAAGTCCTTTCTAGATCTTCATATTTGGTGGTTAGATGTTACTAAATATGCCCTGTAGTGACAAAAGATGTTGAAATTACCGTTCTGAAGAAGAATAGCAAGAAATAAATTAGAGATGCTGACAAAACCAGAAAGCGTTACAGAAGGTCAGATCTTACCTCACCTGAAATGATTTCTTGAGATGATGATTCAAACCCAACTTATGTATGTTCACTTTCACTTAAACAGCCTTATTGGATTTAGAGATGCTGCTAGCACAGCTGAGGCCAGTACATTGGTTATTTTTCAGAATGTATGTTATTTCGAAATACCAAAGATCATTCAAACAGAATTATTCTGTGTATGTAATACATCTTCTGTAACAGACTACTTTTCAATGATGTATTTCTTGTGAAATCCCTTCTTGATATGTTTTCTTTATCTAAAGAGAAAGATAAATATCCTTTTTTCAGTATGCATCAGAATATAGTCTCCTAGTAGCATATGCAGACACACTAAAAGTCAACAAATCCAATTTCATTGTTTTACTTCTGTCATTTCTATTGAGGAAAACAGATCTGGTTTTACTGTTTTCTAAAATGCTAGTCTGTGTATCATCTTCTGTGCTTCCCAAAAGTGAGGACCAGAAGTATAATACATGAAGTATAATAATATAATATAACTTGTAAGATAAATAGTTGGCTTTGTTTTATTGACGCTATTTATAAACAGTAGCTACTAGAGGGTGTTGTAAAATACATTACTTTTAACAGTATTTAGTAGAATAAATTGAAAGCGATCAATGAGAACAAGGAAGCCAGTTTACATTTCCATTACTTAGCAAGGCTTTTTTTGTGGTGTACCAGTGAACGGTAATACTTGTTAGCAGTATTCATCTCTAAAGTGATACCGTTCACATTTTAAATGAACGGATAAATCTAGATGAAACAATGATAATCATGAATTCACATCTTCAGCTTACACTCTGAAGTGTTAGGATTTTTAGTGAAATTTACTTTAGCGTATTCCTGAAGCCCAACAAATGCTTGGGGATTGTAGCTGGTGTCCTACACTGTCCACTCCAGTAGTCTGGAGTCTTAGATTTTGCAGCGTGGCGAACCAATGTGCTCCAAGAACAGAGGAAGAACAAAGCATGCTTTTTTATTTCAAATAGTTATAGATTGTTCCATGCAAATAATCATGCTTCTCTTTAGCTATTAAGTTTTGTCAGTTCTCTCTGTAGTGGGTTTTTACTTCTGCTTTGGAGTGGCAAATTCATAATGTTATGAGAGCAGAGAAAGCTGCATACTCATTGTCCTGCCCTTTTGTTCGTATGAAGAATGATCAGTTTTTTACAAGATACTTAATACAATATTAAGGATACTTAATACAATACTAATAATAGCTCTGTGTTACAACTGTTGCCCTTTTTGAATGAGTCATGTTGATAAGAATGCTTTCTGTGATTAATTTAAAAGAACTGTTATAACGCATAAGAGTGTAGAAATGTAGGATGGCTTAGGTTGGAGAATGGCTTAGGTTGAAGGGTATCTTAATGATTGCCTAGTTCCAACCCCCTGCCATGGACAGGATTGCCACTGACTAGATCAGGCTATCCAAGATCCCATCCATCCTGGCCTTGAATATGACTCAAGGGATATTATTCCACAGCCTCTCTAGACAACCTGTTCCAGCGTTCCCACCACCCTCTGGGTGAAAAATTTCTTCCTAACATCTAACCTAAATCTCCCCTCTCTTGTATTAAATCCATTCCTTCTTGTTCTATTGGTATCAGACTGTGTAAGAAGTCAGTCCCCCTTCTGCTTATAAACTCCACTGAAGTACAGGACAGACACAGTGAGGTCTCCCTGGAGCTTTCTCTTTTCCAAGCTAAACAAACCCAGAAAGTAAAGGATCCAATATTTGTTTGTAAGCCAAAAAGGAGTATAGTAATAATAACAAAAAGTTGGTAGAAAGTCTCTTTGCAGAATTCTCTGTTGAACTTAACAAAAGCCCTGGAGGTTTGGTGATAATGATGTTTAACAGAGGCAAAAATTGATTTACCTCTCATTTTATTAGTACCAAACTTTAAACTACATGAGTGGACTTATGCCTGTATTCATTAATGATCCAGGACCAAAATATTAAGAAGGGTATTTTGCAGTTGCAGCGGGAATCCAAATGTTAATATTCTTTGGTGAAAAGTCTCTCTGAAAAGAGAAATTATTTCCATGGTAACTCCGTAGAAGGGTTGTTTTTCTCTATTGGCACAATGAGGATTGTATGCGAAACTATTTTCTGTTTGGTTTTCCCTTCTACAGAAGCAAAGGTAGATTAATAGATGTTATTGGAAAAAAAAATTAAAAAACTAACATAAGGGATGTAGTAGTTCTTGCAGTAAGGCTGATAGCATTGTAATCCTCTGTAACAGAATATAATGCAAATAATTCTGCCAACTCAGTTATTTTATGATGACACTCCCAACTTAAAACTTTTTAAAAATTCAGTCACTAAATAGTGCTAAAGTTCATTTTGTTACATAGATATTTGTCACAGTAGACAACGCTTTACAAAGTTTATGCTTAAGCTGTATAATTTAGGTATGGCAATAATATGATCTTTACCATGGGCTGTACAAGCACACTCATACCCTGCGGGTACTTGATGAGTACATGCCACACTGCTGCACCTGCATGCCTGTCAGCACCCAGGCTCACTTGTGTAATTCTGTGCAAGATTTTATGTTCAAGATATCCTGTAGATGTGCTTTGCATTCTGAATCATTTAAAATTATAGGTTTTTTTTTTCAGTTACTTAAGCATGCAGCCCATCTGCCATACTACAAAAGTTATGAATTATAAACAAGACTTTGCCCTAAAAGTGTGTCCTAGCTTCTCAGAAGAGTATTGAGATCTGAGTCTTGAAGTGAAATATCAATTTCTTAAATTAGATGTTCTGAATTAAATACTGAAATGTCTCAATTTTTTTCCTATTATCTCATGTTTAGTTTTTCCATGAGGTACCATTGAAGTCATCTTCTTTCACTTGTTAAACTACATTTCCCACTAAAACTGGGGTTGTATTAATGAGTATACATGGATATTTTAAAATTGATTATTTCTTAATGTCCTGGGAAAATATTCAATATGCATTCCATTAGATGACCATATAATTTTCATTTATATAAATACTAGAAAGTAAAAATATACTTTGATGTATCTCAACATTAGTTCATCCAAAAATGTTTTATCTAAATCCAACATGTTGCTGTTATAAACAAGCTCCGTAATTTTGCAACTGATGAATTATGTTGTAGTTTATCCCTTTTTAAAATTATTCTTGTTTTCCAACTTTCTGAAGCATATTCCAAATACTATGTTTTGAATGTTAAAAAGAATGCCAATTTGAAGTTATTTCCCCTAGAAGAATGAGTTCTTCATACATTTTCTTAACGACTTTGGTAACTTTGATTTGAATGTCATAGTATGCAAACAGGCACTTAATAGGATTTCACATTAAAATGTTAAATTTTATTCTATTTTTTTTTTAACATAATAACGATTTAGCAGTTTAATTAAATATTTCACTGAATTCCACTGGAGAAGAAAAACCCAGGATTAAATTCCCAATGGCTGTGTCTGTATACATATCACTGTATTATCTTCAGTTGTACTGTTACTAGACTATAAACAAGTTCTTTTCTTCTCTTTGCTTTCCCTTCTGTAGTTGTTTGAGATTACAGTGCCTCTCTCTCATGGCCCCAAACCTGTAACTGTCAGTTTTGCCAATCACACGTCCTGCCGATGCATGTCTAAGTTGGATGTTTACAGACAAGTTCATTCTATCATAAGACGTTCCTTGCCGGCAATGCAAACCCAGTAAGTATGAGACTTGTCTTTCCTTTCACATTATAAGAAAGCCTATGTAATTAAATATGAAATATTGCCGGAAGCTTTCACAGTTAAGATAGGTAAACTTTTATGTATCAGTAGTAGCAGAATACATTTTGCAAAGGAGCTGATATTGTTTTACAAGAAAAGACTGTTACTAAAATAATTAGCTCAGTACCTTTTTGCCCTTTGTGCAAACTAGGGATAGGACAGTAGAAAATGAAAAATACTGAGTTGGTTTCCTTGCTTTTCTCCATGGAAACAGCTAAAATGAAATTGAGGTTTTAAAGTAAATAAGAAAAATCACTATTAATAATAATGATAATAAGGGAAAACTATCCAAAAATAGTTATTTTTACAGATGAGGAGTAGATAAATATTTCTCCCTCAAACTGTATTTTCCTTTTAAAATAAAATAGAAACAACCGAAAAGTCCTACACTGTTAAAAGAAAAATCCTGCCAGAAGTGAAAACAGAATGGGAAGGGGAAATAGTGTTAATGGGTAGCCCACAGAGCTGACAAATAGATTTGTTCATTTAGTCCATAGGCTTAGTGATTTTGACAGGAAAAGTCACAAAAGTATTTTAACACTTGAAGCACTCATTTCCATCATTTTAGAGGACTGTGTGTTTGATTTTATGATGTATAAATATTTAATAGTTTGTTACCTAAATATTATCTAACGGGTGCTTTATAGAAGACCGATGACTAAAAGCTAACTTGGAATTTATTAAATTCATTTTTAATAAGGTGAATGAATAGTTTAAAACACAGAAACCAGCTAGGTCTTCCTCTTTGCATGTTTTCATTCAGTTAAAGTCTGGATATTCTCTGATGTATTCCAGCTAAACACAGGTAATATTCTGTTTGAATTCAAATTGTTGAATTGGTTCATCAAGATTTAGATTGTGAACAGTGGATTAAAAGAATGTTAGGGAATAAATCTAGTAGTAGTTTAATTAATTGGTTAATTAACAGATTATAAAATCTCAAAACCTAAGAGTTAATAATAAAGTCAAATTATGCTGACTGTTGGCAGCTTCTCAGTACTTCCATGCTAAGAGCAGCTGTAATTATCGTGGTAAGACTTCATTCTAGCCAGGAAACAGCTACTTACAGTTAAAGAGAAGCATGGAGATGCCATACTACTCACTGTGCTATAATGCTAGATTAGAACATATACAGGCCTTGTTTATTGTTAAGCACTGTTTTTAGTGTGTTCTTTTTAAAAGAAAGAAGTCTCAGCTTTTAAACTAAAAGCTATTTATTTGTTGCTGATGGGTGTCCAAATGCCTTTTGGAATCCCACTGGGTATTTTAGTGGAGGCAGAGATTTTTTGCCTCCCATATACCACTCATGTTACAGTGGCAGATCTGCACATGTACATATATTTCTGTACATGCTCATTTTAGCAGAACTATGGTAATGGTCTTATGTATTATTGAAAAGAAAAACCTAAGATATAACTGCTTTTAGGGTAGTAACTGTTGGGATCTAGTAGTCTGGACTGTGTCATGATGCACATTAGAAAGAAGAGAAAAATTACTTGTAAAAGAATATAATTAGTTGACCTTTTTTCTATGAAATGTTTTCTGCACAACTTGATCATGTGAATTAAGGCCCACATCTTTTCCTGTTCTTCTGCTTTGTTCTATTTATTAAGTGGTAGCTACCTCTACATACTTGTACAGCTGAGGCATGTCAGTTCATGCTAACTGGCGTTTCAGAATACCATCTGGATTAATGGCTTCTTAAGCTGTATCCTTCTGTGCTTCTATAGAATTTCATCAAGATTTGCAACTCAGTTAGAAAACTGACACTTTGTTTTAGAAATTTGGTGATTTTGCATGGAGTAGGGGCTAGAAGCAGAGCAGGAGGGCAGTGCTTGGTCTTCAGTACATGTCGTTAAGATCCAACTCTCTCTTTTTCCATGGTAGTGTAAGTAAAGTAGGTGCTTAGAGAGTTAACGTGCACATTTTAGTTGTATATTGTAGATGTTTCTCTCTCTTGTGTGTCAGGTAATGATTTGGCATGTTATTTTATGTTGAAAATGTGAAAAAAAGTAGTGAAATTTTTTGGAAAGTTTTTTGTGTCTGATTTTTTTTTTAAGCCCTCTTGCACTTTCCTAAAGTCAGTCAGTCATTTTAACATTTCAGCCATATTCCATTGTGACTTTCTTCCCTAGCAGCCAAACAAGAACTTTAAGCCAGCAGTTTGGTCCCTTTTGCTGGTCATCTCCAATCCTGATGTTCAAGTTCTTGGCTTTCATATTAACACTGTCTTACTGTAGTTCATGTGCACTGAGTGTTTTCTCACACCATCATGCCTGTTGTCTTCTTTAGTAAGTTTTAAACATGCTTGGTATGGCCAAGCTGTTCCAGGTTATTATGCGTATTCAGCTTTTAAACAGAACACCACTGTAGGCCCGTAAATTCTCTGTGCCATTTCTCAAGCTGAAACAGGAGACAGGCAAAAGGACGTGTGTGCCAAGCAAGGGAGCATGGATGAGATCATTAGTGGAGTGAAATCAGGAAACACCAGCTTGATAAAGTGTGAGGTGGTGCAGGGTGATGTTAAACTACAGGAAAAGAGCTGTTTAATGTGGTGAAGGGGCGTGGTATCCTTGAATGATAATCGAGGAAGAATGTCCTAGCACCTGCATTTTTTAATGAGTACGTAATGCTACTTCTCTCATGGAAAGGAGAAAGTGCCTAAAATGGGTCGTGTTTAACAGATGAGAATTTTAGAAATACTACAGAAATAATGAATAGATGACACAGCTTGGATGCATGAAGTTAAGGCATGACTCATTAAACGTTGTAATGGCAACTGTAGTGATAAAGAAATTACAAACAAGGAAGATCAGATAATACTTATAAATATTCCTTGTGTGGTGGACTCACTGAGTTTCACATCCTTTGAAAAGCAAAAACAGCTCTTGTTAGGATTTTTTTGCTTTCTTTGGCTGCAACACTCTAGCAGGTACGGAAAACTAAATGCTAAATGGTTTATTTTCTCTCATGTCTAAAGTGACTTCATTACTACTGAAGTCCAAATCTTTGCAGTCAAGAAAGACATCCAAGATTTGAGTGGCTGATGAGAAATAATCAGTTAATGACACAACTTTTGCTTAAAGAAGGGAAGGTGATAATTGGATTACGTTTTGGAAATTTGAGTTTGGTCTACAACATTGATTCAGAAATTGCTGTCAATTGTCTTATGCCTATATGTAACAAAACATTTTTGTACTGCCAGAAGCAAGGTAGAAAATTTTGCCTGCTACCACCTATGTGGTATCTAATGTACAAAACTTTTTATACTGATATATTGATACATAAGGCTTACATTGAAGGGTTAGAAAGCACTTGAAATTGGTTTTTGGAAGTCGGAGCTAAAACTTGAAAGGTGAGATGGTATTTTCAGCAAATAGTTGAACATTCCTGTAGTGGGGGAGAACCTTAACTAGTTATTGATTCGATAGGATTTGGAAGTAAGGTTATAAAAGGTTTTTGTAATGGAGGGAAAAAAATGGAAACAGCACCTAAAATCAATTTTTTGTTATTACGGAATTAAACCAACAGTGTATTTCATTCAATAGGTGTCATGTGGCGAACAAGACCTGTCCAAAAAATCATGTCTGGAATAATCAAATTTGTAGATGCTTGGCACAGCACGATTTTGGTTTCTCTTCTCACCTTGGAGATTCTGGTAAGTAGTTTTGCTTAGAGGATTAAATGGAGTTCCATATTTTGATTTGCCTAAAGAAGAAATCATGAGTTAGTTAAATAGTTGATTTTTTTTTTTCCTTTATTTATAGTATTACAGAACATTGCTTGTCTTTTAGTTTATATTTGTTCCTAAAATACTTTGAAAAGTATAAATTGGATGTTGTTTTTTCACATAAAAATGCAAGAGTAGGAGAAGACAAAATTCTGATAATTGTGCAACTTCTCTGCTGCATTTCCAGACACATCTGAAGGATTCCACATTTGTGGGCCCAACAAAGAGCTGGATGAAGAAACCTGTCAATGCATCTGCAAAGGAGGTGTGCGGCCCTCAAGCTGTGGCCCTCACAAAGAATTAGACAGGGCATCATGTCAGTGCATGTGCAAAAATAAACTGCTCCCCGCTTCTTGTGGGCCCAACAAAGAATTTGATGAAGAAAAGTGCCAGTGTGTATGTAAGAAGACCTGTCCCAAACATCAGCCGCTAAATCCTGCAAAGTGTGTCTGCGAATGTATAGAATCTCCCAATAAGTGTTTCTTAAAAGGAAAAAGATTTCATCACCAGACATGCAGGTAAAACATCAGTCTTTAGCCCTTTTAGTGTATCTAAGGTATAAAATTTGGGATTGTGCTAGCCGTTTTATTGAATTATTTTGTAGCCATAAGTAGATTATAAGCCTCTCAAATTCAGTTTTGCCTTCTATGACTTTTATCATCCCAAAGAGAAGCTCTCAAGCTGATCTCAGCTATCTGTGTAAGTATTACCTGTATTGAGTGAAGTGGTACAAGGTAACGTGACTCTTAGTTACAGTGGCCACACTAGTGAAATAATCTAGGATTATTAGTACTGAGAACACCGAACAAGATGTGACTAGTTAATAAATACCATGTTTGCAGCCTTCCTCATTCCTTATTGCTTTCTGCATAGCCAGGTTCATTGGTTGAACTAACCAGCTTGAAGTGACATAACTGTAATCCAGACCTCATATCATAAAACAAATCATTGTGGAGTGGTAACTTGGTATCCAAATTAAGCATGCAGTATATTAACTTACCTGCAGCAATGACAAGAGTAGCCTCAAGCCTGAAAAAAAAAATTGCCTGGGGAAAAAAGGATTCTGAAATGGTCTTAATAGAGTATACTGTAGTGGTTTTGAACTGAAGTTAGCAATAGGTCATAACATCAGTGTTTCAAAAACAGGCATCCATTTAAATACAGGTTTTAAGTATAACTGTGTTGAAATTTGGAACTTATACTTTTCTCTTTTGACTCATTGCCAGTGTCTAGAAAAAAAAAAAAAAACAACACAAAAAACAGCAACCAGATTTCTACTTTGTCTCCATTATACACTAGAAAGTATTTAGCATTGTTATTGTAAGGTTACTTTAGGTCACATTCTCATTTTAATAGTATAAAAAAAGTAAAAAAGGAAAAGGAAGAGGAGTTCAGGGACAACCACAGATACTATCTTTGTATAAGTAAGTTCTGTTCTTCAGTCAAGAAAAAATTCTCCCACTTTTTAGGTATGCGTGCTTTAATGCTTTTTGTTATTGAACTTATTTTAATCTAAAATAGGCTATTTCTGCTCCTCTTTTTTGAAGTTTGTCTTAAGTGTGTAGGCACTGATCTTACTTCAGAATGCACGTAGATGTAACATGAAGTATAGATGTAGCACTACTAAAATCAGAGAGTGGCTGAGGGAGTTTGCAGCCTGAAGAAAGTATGTTCTCATTTTCAATGTCAGACTTACGAGGTGACATAAACATACATACCATAAACAGGGTAATGCAGGCCCACTGTATTAGTAAAGAAGGTAAGAAACAGGCTGGGGTAGAAAAATGGCAGAGTCAGCTATCAGCCAATTCTGGATTGCCACCTCAAACTTGACAGAATAGAGCTGAGAGCAAAACAATTTGAAAAATATTACTCTATCTTCAGAATTAGGGGGAAAAAAAATGAAGTTTGAATGGAGCTACAAGCAGGCAATACTTTAAAATTATTCTTGAAAATCTCTTGCAATCAATCTCTTTATCTTCAATAACATGGCATTGTCTTTTGTGAAGAATACGCCAATTAAAAGTGGTTGCAAGAATATGAAGAATGTGTATTCTTGGAAATAAATGCACGTGAATTTATACTCCTAGTTAATGTAAATACTGTATCGTATTAATGCCCACTTTTTATTTTTTCAGTTGTTACAGACCACCGTGTACAGTCCGAACGAAACGCTGTGATGCTGGATTTTATTTTAGTGAAGAAGTGTGCCGCTGTGTACCCACATATTGGAAAAGACCACTTATGAATTAGTGAAGAAAGCACTGCTTGCTATTTTGGTGTACATTTTTTCCATTAGAACAAAAGAACAACAGAAACGTCGCAAATACTTGGAATTAAATGTTCACCAGAGACCCTGTGGGGCTTTCAGAGACAGACACATTGTGCTTTTCTCAAGATGTGGAAAGCAAATGTAGAAAATAACTGGGGTTCATGTTTTATAAAGAACTCAGTAAGGACTTATTTTTCTGCCGATGACCAAACAGCCTAGGTTCTACTTCTTGTGATTTTTTTTTTAAAGAGATAATGACTATATAATTTATTTCCACTAAAACCCTTGTGCAGCATTTGTTTATAGCAGTAACAATTGTTAAAGCTCACTGTGATCAATATTTTTATATCATGCAAAGTATGTTTAAAATAAAA
>JANHGO010000001.1:51878818-51938897 GCA_024606505.1 Aquila spilogaster
TTATCGTGAATATAATGTCATGTAACTTATAAGAAAAAGTGTGATGTGTTTTAACAAAGAGTAAAAGACCTAAATTGGAATCCTTTCACTATTGTTATAGGAGTTGTGGTTTACCTGATGATATCTAGGGGGAGGAGATCAGAAGGTGAAACGCTACTCTTGAGTCGCTATTGAAGGAAGGAGATGAAATCCCAAAGAAATAGATGTTAAAATTGAGGATCCAGGGGAAGGATGGGGAGAAGTAGGAGGGGGGATTTCTCGAAAGGAGTCCCATAACACACACTCAAAAACAATGCAAGAGTCAGAATGGGAGGTTTCTCCAGTTTTTGTAATTTCTTTAGAAATGAAATGTAAATCAGTGTTATTTTTTCATTTGTTCAGAAATTATAATTTGTCTGTTTAAACTGTGTCTGTGGTAACGTTCACCTGTCTTTCAAAACAAAGTAAGTTTGTGGGATGAAATTTTCCAGATATTAGCTTTCTCAGTCTGTTTTTAACACCTGTTCTTCAAATGCAGGAAATTAACTCAATATAATTAATAACTTGCATTATATGCTGTATGTTCACTTTTTATAAACATACACATGATCAGGAGAAAGAATGTAGTCCTGTAATAAACTTTACCAACTCTTGTTCTTTAAAAGAATAAACCATAATAAAAAAATTTCCCCTTATAGAGATTGCGGTTTTCAATATTCAGTTCAACTATTATGTGTTAAAGGGCATCTGTTCTTTAGACTTTCATTTGGAGTATTGAATTCTGGATGCTTAGAGCATTACTGCTGTATTGAAAAAACTAGAAATTGGGAGTCAGGTATAAAATAGAAGGCGCAAAAATTTGATTTATTTTCTATTTTTCTGTCTGGTTCTGTTCCTTTAAGGTTTGGTTTTTACAACTGTTGCCCACTATCAGGAGATGTTAGGTATATTTTAAAGGCATGATTTTTTTGTAACTGTATGAGTCCCAGAATCTGGACTTTTAGTATAAGCTACAAACATTGTCAAGGTCATAAAAGTTTGGCTTCTAAATCCATGTCTTTGTGCCACTTTTTTTTCAGAGGAGCTAAATACATTCTTGTATTTGCAAAATATGTCCTTTCGTAAGGCAGTCAGGTACATGAATAAAAATAAGCAATAGCCACTCAATTTTCAGGTTTTAGGCTACACTCACCTATTTTAGCTACATTTGGGGGACATCTTTAATGAAAATTGTATTTCCCACTTCTCTAACTCTTCCCACACATTCTCTGTCCTTTACACATCAAAAATGTTTCCATGTGACCCACTAATGTATCTGAAATCATGAAAATGTGACTAATATATCAGTGATAAATCTGAAATTATGAAAGACCACATAAGTAACTATGTATCTGTGCCATTTATACTATTGCTGGATTTGATTATACTGCATTGTCTCTTTAATATTCCTTTGAAAAAAATTGTAAGCAAACTATTTATTTAGAATAATGTGCCATATTTTCTGTCTGGGTGTATACTCTCTGACATCTATTTCTACCTAGGATAGCTCATGCTTTCTGAAGACAGATTAAGTGTAAATCCTGAGGCAATCACTTTAAATATGCCAGCAAATCAACATCTTTGTAATATGCTATACCTCCTGATTCAGGATTTGATAACAAGGGTAACTTCTACCTTACTTTTATTAGCAGATGTAAAGCCTTTTATCAGGAATATTGGTATAGTCAGTCACAGGGTGCTTTTTGTTTGTTTTTTTCCCAGAAATTCTGTTGCTTCAAGTTTGGACGTATTAATAAATAGGTATAATTCTGCCTGCAGGTGATGTGTGACTGATGTGGCTATCTCAAAGAATTGAGACCGGGGCTTTAGTGTGTGTGGTCTTCTGTATTGCCACAGGGCAAAGCAGTAGGAACTGAAGACTTAGAGTATTTCTCCCTTTCCCATGTATTCCCTGCAGTTACTGTTTGAATATTAATTTTGTAAATGGAGAGTATCGTGAAATGTTGCTGCTCATATAAGGAATGTCCATGTGCTCTCCAAAACTACCTTCAAGTGTGTTTAGCCCTAAGAAAGGTGCTGAGTTTGGCAGCACTGGAGTCTGTCTGTGCGCAGAATCGGTAGGCGCAAATAGCATCGTTGCATAGACAGGCGGTGCTGAGAGATTTTAATGCATGTGTCCTTTGGTCTTAAAGACTGATGAGGAGTTTTAGGCATCTCATGTAAGGAATGCTGCGAGGGAATGTTGGAATTAAGCTCAGGAAGCCAACCACATATGGTTGCAGAGAACAGGGATCTGTCCTTAAATGACAAGTATTTGTTAAAAATCTGAAAAAGGCTGAGAATGGAAAGATGTATCTGGACACTTCAGAGGGAAAGTCTTTTCTGTTCTGTCTGCAGGCTACAAACTACCATGGCTTAGTGCAGGCTCTACTGAAAGAAGGTCAAAATAATCCACACAAGAATTTCAGTTCACAGGAAAGATACAGTTTTAAGTTCAGTTTAAAAATGTGCACTTACTTGGCAGGGCTAGTTGCCTTCCAAAAATCGGATTGTCCAGTTTTGATTCATACCCTCCATGTGTGTGCTCCATGTTGCTTACAGACAGAATAGTAAGGTAACACATCTTTCATTTAAATTACTGCAGTCTAGCCTTTGAACTGCATCAATCTGCCAGTTCTTGTTATCCAACCTCCTTTATTTGATGTGACTGATGTGACCGTGATACTGAAGACTGAAGGGGACTTAGAAGTTCCCATGCAAAGCCAGCAAGCACCTACTGATCTGTACATCATCTGGCAATTAACTGTGAACTCTACTGCTACTGTATACGCCAAGGGCAACAAGAGTACGATGGTCAGGCTGGTGCTTAAGCCTCCAAAAGTTAACTGCTGTTTCTGCATGTGGTCCAGAGCTGACAGTGCCTGTTGACTACTGTAGCCTTGTAGCAGTGTCCCAAACTCGGCAGTGAGTTTGCATCCCTTATTTATCAGTAGGTGTTAAGTGCTCTTTTGCCTTTAAAGTAAATAGCTGATAAAATCTCCTGAGTAGCATGTGCTTTTGGTACCTTGTTTGGCACTGACTGTTTCACATTGTATTGGAACATAACGTAACCTTGAAAGTGGACCCCATTAAATAGTATTCTGATCACTCACATAGTGATACCGGAGAAACTGCAAAACTTAAGCAGTGATTATACATCTTCTGTTGCTTGCTACTAACTGGTGACATTTTAACTAAATGAATATACTTTACCCAGGGTGTCACTTTAGTTAATGCTTCTGATTCTCATGTAAACAATTCTTCAACCTTCATCTACTGCTCAAAAAATCTTGTTTAAATGACAATAAAACTACACTGAAATGCATGTAAACCAGAGGATGGAAGATTACTGTAGTTACATGTTTAACCATAGAAACATAGGATATGATATTTTTTTCTATTCTTTTAAAATGCTATAATTCACAGTTGTACAGAAAAGAGGCTTTGCTAATAAAAACATGTTAGAGTACTGGCCTCTCATAAGACAAAAATCAGTCTGTTAACTCACAGCTTCTCAGTCTGTAGTGCACAGTTAATGTGTTGCTCACAAATTAGAAATGAATAGTTAAAACTGAGGCTAACAGAAACATTTGATGTTGCCTAAAGACCAGCATAAGCTGAAGACCACTGGCATGGGTAGAAACAAAGTCTATAGGAGAAGTTATCAGGCATAATTCTTTTAAAGCATTTAAGAATTAGAAAAATTTTCTTTTAAAATCTAGATGTTTAACATAACAATCAAAATGTTCAGTGCTCACCAGTGCATCTTTCTAACTGATAGAACAAATAGTTAATTTTCTTCTTGGCAATGCATTATGGAGCCTGTGTATTTCTCTAACACAGATTTTATTTTTATTTTTCTACATTTATATCAAAATGTTCTGCTACAACAGCGGAGAAGATACCACTGAGAATACTACTTTAATATAGACAGTATGGACCAGAGATAGGATGAGAAGCGTGAGGGAGTTCAGAGAGTGTGAGACAGTCAAGTAATGTTTTCCTGTGGTAAGACCAGTAAGTGCTTGGCTTTCTACCTGGACAGCTCTGGTTGGATTATTTTTGGTATTTTGCTTGAAATGCTTGCAGTAGCAGAGGCTGTCCATGATGTATAAAGTCTTTCAGCATTAAGACTTTTCTGTTTAATCCAGCAGAAAGCTTAGAATATAGCTAGTTAGGGAGCTTGAGGTAGCTACATTTTCGCAAAGCCCTTGCCTGGGATGGAGTGTTGAGCAAAAGCCTGTTTCCTAAAAATTTATCTGGTAAATACCTTGAGAAACACAACAGAAAATTAGTATGGATCAATGAAGGCTAAACTGTAGCACCCTGAACCTGCTTGGCTTCCCTGCGATACAACCTGCACAGGGAGTTACTGTGTTGTAAATTATACGTGTTGTCTTCTAATTTCATTGGTCTGTTTTCATTTTCCAGGGAGTCCATATGCCAGGCATTACTTTCAGAGGCATTAGGAGTTAATCAAGATTTTGAAAATGGCTGTGCCATATGTATCTCATGTACGTGGTATTTCTTAAGGAAGCAAAGACTGTATCTAGGCGGTCTTTGTGGACTCTAGTAGAGAGCAAACTCTAGCCCCCAGGCTGCTTGGGTATGGGTCTGACCCTTGTCGATGCTGCCCGGAGCAGGGTGACCACACACACTCGGCACAGCAGTTTATATGGGTCCTCTCAGCTCCCATGTTACGCCTCTGAGGCATAATTACTTTCTGTGTTGTTATGGAGGGTTCTTCAGTTCAGAGGGATTTTTATTGTTGTTGCTTTTTGAGTATACTTTGTGTTTGAAATAGTCAAAGGGTGTGTTTGAGCCCCCTGGAAAGGTGTTTGCAGAGCGTAATGCTGCAGGTGCCCATTGCGTGCTCTGGGAGGTGGCAGAAGGGCTTCGTCAGTGCCAGACGAGCTGGGATATGCTGGAGACAAACTCGTGGCGTTTTGGGTTTGCGCTGTTAGAAGCAGGCCCTTGAGTGAACTGTCTTGTCAGCTGTGTCTCGTGCGTTCAGTTTGGACGAAGAAGAGACCAGCAGGCCTGAACGGACAACATAGAAACACCCCTGCCTTTGAGTTGTACAGCTGGTCTGATAAAAGACTGATAGCATGCACTTTGTCTAGATGGGAGTGTTTGCATAATAATGAAAAAATACTTTATGAACATATGTTGTGGGGAAAATTAAGGAAGGACTGCAGGCGACCTGATGTAAACTTCTAAAAAAAATTGGAATTGAGAATTAATCATATAAACATGCTGTGACAGGCAAAAATGTTTAGAGAAGTCAACAAAAGCTATTATGGGCATCGGTAAGATCATCTAAAAATCACCAGACTGCTTTAATAAGGAGCTGAAATGTAACCAAGAATTTCAGAGAAAGACTTTGGGGTAGGAAAAGTACTGTCTTTGTGTTTTAGCAGAATGACTAATACGGTAGTTAGGTCAATAGGTTTTGAAAGCAAATTAATATGTTTTAAATGAAAAATATAGCAGCAGTGGGAGAAACATTGGCTGCCAGGTAACTAATTTTCAAAGTCCAGTAATGTTGACCATAGAAAAGCAAAAGAAAGTCAACTGTCACAAAAGGAAAACTGAGTTTTAAGGCTTTGGGAGGGTGAAAGACTTAAAAAGCTCAACATGATATTTAGGGCTAGTAGGACTACAGATACTGTGACCGTAGGGACCGAAACATACTACACACAGTGATGTATAGATGCAATACTTAAGCTAGGAGGCGAAATCCTGTAATCCTCACTAAACAAAAATCCCATTGAAGTCAGTAGAAGATTTGGGTGACCAAGGAATGTATAACTGGGCAATTAGAGACAAACTTGCAGCCTGACCTTGACTGGGCCTTTGTGCCTGTGATTAGCTGTACCCATAGCATCTGGGCACATTTGTTTAAAGGCACAGTCAATTTTAATGATGTCTCAAAAAAAACCAAAAAAAAACCCAAAAAACCCCAAACCAAACACCAACGCAAAACCCAACCCACAATTATGCCACAGTTAAAGTATTAATTGATCCAAATGACAGATGTGAATAATTGCGGAGAGACATAGTAAGGCTAGTCTTGTAAATCGGAGTCTTTTGGAACAGCAAAATTTCGCATTCCCTGTTCCTTTCCTTCTTGGGGAAAACAGGAATTTAATAGATACTCTTCTAGTTTTGTCCCTAATAATATAGGGTGATAGTTATCTGACTTCTCAGAAATGTGAGACAGTAAAGGAGATTATTCTGTGGGATGTCAGAAATAACCTCCAGGTAAATTAATAAAAATATATAACAGCATCTGCCATACATGTTTATAAAGCTACATTAATAATTGTTATCCAGATTGTTTTAAAACTATTTCAGTATGAAACAAAATGTTCTTAAATATCATTCATTTACATTTTTTCCCTCTTTTGTGATTCTAGTTCAAACAAAATTGAAAATAAACAAAACACTTTCTTTTGAAACAAGATTTAATTCAGCATACCAGAAATGTCGTTCTCACTGTCAGTTACTTTAATGGGACATGTGTTCCCTGTGTCTGAATCTACTTTGTTTGAAAAGAGCTGCTGTCTCAAAGCGTTGAGGAAATTGCGGTTCTCAGTAAAAGAAATGCTAGAAACGTGTGCAAGAACAGACAGAAATTGTTTCATGGTTTGGTACTGTAAATGGTAACCTCAGTGACTACAATGGGCTCTTGGTATTAACAAGTGTGTGTCCAAA
Source organism: Aquila spilogaster (assembly GCA_024606505.1). Taxonomy (NCBI): domain Eukaryota; kingdom Metazoa; phylum Chordata; class Aves; order Accipitriformes; family Accipitridae; genus Aquila; species Aquila spilogaster. The sequence goes on from JANHGO010000001.1 coordinate 51,885,554, forward strand.
ATTCCAATTTCCAGGCCTGCAATCCTGCAAAGACACGTGTGTGCCTCATGGTACGCACAGTAAGTTGCTGGGGAAAAAAGTCAAAGGAACCCTTCTATTACATTAATTTTGTGTGCACGTAACTCCATCGTGGTTTTATATGCAAATCATTATAAGTAATCTCTGCAGATTGAACTTTGGGAAGTGGTTTCATATGCTTGAAAAAGCTCTTCCTTAAGGGTTGCTGGTAGTGCTAGAGAATTTTAAATTTCTCTTCTGCATAAATTCTCCTGCTTTGACACTTTGTCCTGCTAAAATCTCCAAAACACTCTGGAACCTTTTATTTTGAGGAAACTGACTAATATGATAGGATCTATTTTATTCAGGAAGTCTAGAGCCCTTTGATTTAATTGTTTCTTCCTTTTGTATTAGGATCTGTCATCTCGAGATGTGTACCTTTGCTTCTGAAGAATAAAGTCTCGGGGTGCTCTGAGCCTGAGACTGGGTGTTAGGTTGCACTGTCCTGGTACTAACCAACTTTTACTCCCTTATCTTTTCCTTCCCTCACTCCCATTTTCACATCACAAACCTGATACTTGGGTTTGTTTACTTAAAAGTTCTTCCGTTCAAGTCTCTGTGACCAGGTGAATACAAAATGCAGTGATACAAAACCTTTTTTCGTGAAATAGTTGTTTACTTCTAAGAGCAGATAAAAAGCTTAACACAAGAAAATATTTCAATGTAACAGTAAGGTTTATGCGTATGCTTAGCTTAATTTTAAACATCTTCCTTACGTCTTTCCACAGACTATGAATAACTAGAGCCTCTGTCCCCTTTCTTCTGCTCTCTGTATGCCTCCTTTTAATATACATAATCCCTACAAATCCGTTTTCTTTTTCATTAGTTTCTGGCCTGGATAAGAATGCAGGCAACTCAGCAAAGTGGTACAGGACAATTTCAACTAATGGCAACTATCATGGATTTCAAGATGCAACATTATACGTTCCATCAGAGATTATATGTATTCTTGCAATCCAGTGGAAGTTGATAGCTCAGGGCATACTTTGTAAATCTGTTCTTGCAAAAACTTCATTCTGCAGTCAAGCCTTTTTCAAAAAGTCTTCTGATAACGTACGGTGTTCGGCATTGGATTAATGTGTGTCCTGTCAGTATAAATTAGGATCTAGTTTAATACTGCTGATGTTCCCTGACCCCTTTTAAGTAACATTACAGTACAATACACTATTCAGAATAATTTAAGCCAAAAATAATGGGCAACATATATTTCTCCTGATTTGGTTGCATGAAAGAGAATTGTGACCAAGTCTCAATCTAGTTCTTGGATTTGCCGCTCTCAAGGATTCTTTTGCCTTTCCCCATCTCTCATGCCTTGCTGACAAATCTCTTAATACCTGTCAGGTTTTACATGGTACAATAAGCTTTCTCCTTCAGTGATACACAAGCATGACTTCTGTTTTTGTGATCAAAACCCCTGCTTTTTTATTTTCTCCTCCCCATAGTTCAGAAGGGATGTGACAGTTCCACGGAACTACTGATCTTTTATATTATGGTTTGCAATGAAGTTAGCCCATCAGGGGAAGCAAAGGTATGCCTTACATCATCTTACCCTTTCTGTGGAGAGGAATACCTCAGTTCCTGATTGCAGTACCTGAAAGTGTGCAGCTGGTACAGGCTATTCAAATGTAGGAAGAATAAAATGGTATTCTTCCATGCCAAGCTATTCCATAGTTCTCAAATATTGGTGTGTTAAAGTACTGTATTTTCTTGGGTTTAAATAATTTGCTCTTAATGGAATACTATGGCTTTGTGTGGGGATGAAGGATTTTGTTATTGTCTTTTGTTTTTAAAATGCTTTCAATGCAGTGTTGTACTTAAAGGCTTGAAAATAAATCTTCTTCTCTTTGTACTGTTCTAATCCATTTGGAATTTTGGGATTAAGATTGGATAGTGCTTTCTCTGTTGTCTGGCTATTTTTTCCTGCAGCATCAAAAGGCAAGGGAAAAAGTATTATAGGCTCAATGTCTAAACAAGTGTTTTTGTTTCTGTATAACTTCTCTGTAACACATGTCAAATGGTGATCCAAAGAATATTCCACACAGAATGGATGGAACAGATTTCAAACCCAGATTATCAGGGTGAGCACAAGTGGGCAGTGGGTAGCAGGTCCTTTGCATTGTATAGCTACCTCAGGCTAATGAAATTCAGATGATCTCTTTCTTTTGTCTCCATTAGCAAAGAACCTTCACATAAAATATTTGGGTAATACTTTGACAACAAAAATAAAAGCTTTTTCTGGTATTTTGTTAATGAAATCTCATAATTTAATACCTTTGTTACCACAGGCTTAGCTGTGTGATGTATTAGTCTGGCGTGTTGCTTTGAGGTACCAAATGGACTTTTTTTTAACGACTTGTGTAAAATGAACTGAAGAAACATGATGGTGAATAAAATAATCAGATAATAATATCATTTTAATGGCATACACTTGGAAACTCTAAAATTTAATAAAAAACACAGGTTTTAAGAGCCGTTATGTGTTCCCATTTTCATATATATAAAACTCCTTTGTAATAATTTAAAACAAAGATTTTGCAACTGGAATTGCTGTGTTATAACTTGCTCATTATTCTTTAGCTTTTAAGTATTGTATTGTGTTTATAGCTGGAATATTTGTTGAAATAGGCAATGTGACAAGGTAGGTGGTCTTCTGATTAATATTTCTGTACAGATCTGTAAACTCTTCAAGGCTTGTTTAACAATACAGAAATCACGTCCTTTTAGATTAAGACATTTGTTTAGGAATAAAGTTCAAGTTTTTCTTTGAAATTCAATTGATCTTGTTTCATGGCCTGAGAAATTATTTATTTTAAGAACCATTTCAAAAGTGTAGTTAATTCAAGAAATTTGTGTGACCTGTTGCTAAATATTTAGAACAAATTGCATTTGCTCAGGGCTTCAAATAGTGATTTTAAAAACTCGGTGAAAAGGAAAGTTACTTAGTAGTGAGAGAAATTATACAACAATGATAAGAGGCGACGTGTTCATGTAATCCTTCTGTCCTATGAGTGGCCATGCTGTTAAAAATTCAAGAGTAAACAAGAGCATTGAATTGAAAACTAAATACTCTCATCACAGTGAGAATGCACCGTATGCTGTAGCCTATGTGTTCAGCATAACTCAGAAATGTTCTTAAGAATGTGCAATTTCTTATTCCCGCTCTTAGTGAAATCTTTTCATATGTACCATTGACATGTAGAATAGAAAACATTACATTAAAACTGTACCTACTGCCTTTTTGAAGCCCATCACTTGATACATGGCCAGAACTCGTACTTCTCACTAACTAATTAGGGTCTAGGATGTCTTTGCATGGCACACATACTGTGCTCAAGCAGTATCTCAGAATGGGCTGGGATTTAAATTAAAATGAAGGGGTTGTCCCTTACCTTTCCACCTAGTAAGTCTGTACTTGATACTAAGAAAGTTTTTAATTCTCACTGGCTGTGTTACAGCTGCTGAAGTGATGACAGGTAATTGCGGTGTTACAATGTTAATAGTTTTCGTTAAGAACTGTCTCCGTATTTGTTTGCTTTTACTGACAAAGCTAATGGCAGTTGCTAATAAAAGTAATGATAATACCAAAGAAAGGTCAGTAAAGACTGAAAATAAACAATCTTCTTATAAGGGCCTGGTAGTTTATTCTTGTGTACTGATTTTAATGAGAGAGTCTGACTGTTGGAGGGAAAACAGAAGGTTGCAGGGTATTTTAAAAAACCAGCAATATTCAAACGATTAAAAAAATTGCTTAACTGGAGTTTTATCTTTTTGTGAGAGAGTAAGATCTTACAACTAGAATTTTTACCTGGAGTTCAATTTCTAAGTACTTAAGTTTTCTTTTCAGAATTGCGTGCTTCACTTTCCTCAGTGTTAGTTAAAAGTTGCATAAAAGTATTCGAAGTGAACTTACTGTTTTTATAACATGTCAAATTCTACAGAACTGCCATGTGGCATTAACCCAGATGCCTTGTAGTCAGGGCACATGCAGTTGGCACCAGAGCATCGTCGGCTGCAGTGGTTGTGTTGCAGAGGGCACTGGCATTCTCATGCTGCTCGCTGTCTCCTTTCTGGCGGATTGCTGTGTCTGTTAGCCACCTTGATAACCCAGCAGTCATCACAATGTTGTCCTTTATTTTTGCTTTACAAATGTTTTTTACTTACAAATAGTTTCCCCTTTCTTCTGGTCATGCACAGTGATCCTTGCATTTGTCACCACTGATCACTGTCGCTGCGGATGACCAAGAAAATAATACACAAATCTCATCTGGTACAGATTGCGCTGCCTGATGTCTCCAAGATTTAATCAGATGTAAGCCTTTCGGCAGCAATAATCCAAATCCTTATTGATTCCCAATCTATTTGTAATGCTAGCTGGAAGCTTCAGTCTGAGTCTGGGAATCAATTAAACAATCCAGATGCAGCTGCACTTAGACAGCAAATGGTTATCCCACCAATTTCCATGACTGCTGTGCAGCCTTTGACCTTTAATTTGTGGGCTCATGTAGTGCGAGCTCCTGAATAGTGAATTGAGTCTATTGATAACAGGCTTGAATTTTGTATTTTATTTTGCAATTGTGACTTGCTGTATTCTTAGAAATAGTCTGCAGGGATTTATGAACACAAGTTGAAGACTACTGCTGTGGAACAATGCAAATTTCAAAGATCGGTCTGAAGTGCATGAAAACAAAACCTTTTCTGTTACTGTAACCTAGTTGTGAAATTGCTTCAGAAAAGGTCATAGATATTCAGGGTCTGGCTAAGGTGCTCCCAACCCTCTTTCTCAAAACTGCTTTCCATCATAGTCAGGAATGGTATTCGACACCTTTTCTTTTCCCATGTCTATGCACGCATGCATGCGTGTCTAGATTGTATGGATTTCTCTCGTGGCACTGGGGTATTACCATCTCTAATTGTATCAGATGCCATGTTACCTACAGCAGTGTCTTAATCACCCAGGCTCATAGAAACCTGGGAAAACTGCCCATCTAAGCAGGGAGTTGCTCTAGAAAGCAGCTAGAATTATTTTTTTCCCCTCTCTCTCTGCTTCCCAGGGAAATCAGACTCAGATCAAAAAAGGGTATTTTCAGAAGTAATTCCCTTTGAATGGATGAAAGTACTGGCATTTTATTAGGGAAGGTTGAGAACCATTCAGGAATGCAGGTACTTGAGGAATAAACACCAGCCAAGAAGCGTGTTTCAGAACCTCAGTAGCAGATAAATGTTTCACTGAAGGACCTAACATAAGTGCCTTTGTGCAAACCTGTAATCTTAGATATGTTTTTCAGCATTTTCTAAGAATATATAAATAAAATATTACCTGGAAGATGCTGACTTGCATAAAAGTTGAATTTCCCTTAAAATGGAAATTTTATACTACCTACCTCAGCTTAAATACTTGTACTCATAAACAGGAGAGCAATATTAAACTATATAAGCCTGGGATGTTTTGCTAGCAGTTTATGCATTTCCTCTCCAAAACTGTTCCAGTCAAAAGAAAAAAATGTGATGTATAACATAGAAATGAAACTTCTGTAGTCTTAAGCTTATCCTCATAGGCAATGTCTTTTTCTTCCTTTTTAACAAATTCTCTTTCAAATCTCTCCTCAAACTCATTCATTTTTCCCTGCCTATCTGCTTTGTACATTCTTCCCCCCCTTGCCCCTGCCATTTATTTGTTTTCTTTGCCTGGTCTTATTATTGGTATTTAAAATGCCAGGATGAATAAAGGTCACTTAAAGCATAATATAGTTCACACCATGGTATTTATTTTATACTTTTATTCTTACTTTTTATGTTTGTCTAATGTGCTTTGTAAGCTTTTTGGAACAGAGACCGATTCTAATCTCTCTGCTGTTCTCGTGATGTTTTGATTTAGTTCAAATTAACTGCAGTGGTCTTACTACTTATTTAAAGTAACGTGTAATAAAAAATTATTCTGTAAGGCACTATTTTGTTACTATATTGAATGGTAACTTAAAAGATTGCAACTGCGGACAGTCAGTCAATTTTATTAGTGACAAATTGGTGCATGTGAGATCAAAATCAGGGCTAATCTAGCATGATCGTAGAGGTGGACAAAAAGGTGGAATGTAATTCTTAACTATGGCTAAGATATTTAATTAGAATATTTTCTTTTTTTACTGTCATCAACTTCCAAAAAACTAGCACTGAAATACATGAAAATTGCAATAAAATATTATGCAAGTGAAGTGTTTATACATACTTTTCTTTTGCAATATTTCCATTTGCTTGCACGCTGTTTCAATGTTCGGATTTAACTACTTGTTTTTTAATACATTTCAGTCAGTCAATAAATGCAGAATATAAGCGTATTAAAATGGAGGGAGTGTTATAGACAGCATTTTCTTATTAAGAGTTGTCAACAAAATCCTTGAAAATGAAATGAGCTGACAACTGTAGTCGGAGCAGATGTGTAAAGTACTGTTATAGCGCATTACACCATCAATTATGTGTCAAGCATGCTGCCAAATATTAAGTATTCTGACCTTTGTTATTAATAATAGAGGCAGACAGTGGGGACATGTGAAAGACAAATAATGTAATGTGTGGAAAGTCTATTATGGATTTGATTTTGTTAATGGATGTAGAGACTATTTGGTATCCTGCCCCTGCCGTTGCAAGCTATAATTTTATTAAAAACTGGACATACCATGTAATGGGAAGCCACATTGTGAAAAACATACTTTGATAGAATTAAATGTTCCTAAGTTAAATAAATAATAGTGAGAGAGCACTTGTCATCAAGCTTTACTGCTTTATATATATGTGTATTTGTCATTTCCCCTGTTCCTCAGGAAATAGTGTGGAAGAAGTGAAATGAAGCAAGCTTGTCTTTACTGTATTCTCCATTCATTCTTGTATTTTTAAGTTGTTGTTTTGCTTAATATCATCTATAATCTTGTAGAGATTGGCTAGTCAAAGGTTTAGTCAACATCTTTCTCCAGAATATAGCTTCTAGCATTTCTAAGTGATCATGCAGGACAACATTGATAATCTGTAAAAATGAGAAAAACAGTGGAATGGCCAACCAAAGGACAGAGATAAGCACTTCTGAAGGGAGTGGTGGTGTTTAAAAAAAAAAAAAAAAAAAAAAAAAAGAGGCACAAACTCCAACCCCTTAACTGGCTTAAGAAGAACCACCCTTTAACTGAGCAAAGAAAATAGAAGACATGGGACAGAGGAAACTCCTTCCTCTGCAGGCACAGATGGCACAATTTCCTGCTTCCTTCTCAGTGTAGAATATAGATCCCAGAATGTCTTGCCAGTAAAACATTAAGCAGTTGGTCCAGGATTTCATGTGGAGTGCACTGCAACTGTTTATATGAAAATCAATGGATCATTTACATTTATCAGAAAGCTTGCTTTGGTCCTAAAAGCTGTAGAATTTCTCTTATCACAATATTTGTTAACGTTATATTACTTTCAGCCAATAGAACAATCTATTTTTTTTTTAAATTTAAGATTACATTTGGGCATAACTGGCTTGGTGACGGTAATTGCATCTACAAACTATCTCTCTAAACTTCACTAATCTGGGCTTGCATAAGATTAATGAAAAATTAGAGCTCTTCTGATTGGTAGTACATTTTTGTTGTCACTTTCTTTGTGTCTTGTCATAAATTCTAAATAGGTGTTGAAGTCTGGATTTCCACTGCAAAACCATTTTGAGGTTTTAATTTTTTTTTCTGTCCTACACTAAAATCCAGTGCACAATTAAGAAAAAGCAAAGAATTTAAAATAAAACGTAGGGACCGAGACAGCAAAAATAGAAAATTTTGCCAGACAACTATTATATTTACAGAAGCAGTTGCATTCCTCTCAAAAATTTCTAATCAACCAGAACTTAAGATTTCGTTTGATGTTCATGTCAACAATAAAGTTTGACTCTTGTACAAAATTAAATCACTCCACAAGCTCCTTACGTGTGTGTTCCTTTAAACAGTTTGACACAGATGAGAATAATTTGCTGCAGTTAAAAAATACATCAACTTACAGTGAATATACCAGGAAGAAATCATTGATCTGTGTCAAGGTAATATAGGAAACATATTGAAAAATCAACATATTTTTTCTATTCTTTTTTTTTTTTTCCTAACTGGGCACCGCGTGTACTGTATTTAGTATACATGTATGGATTTCCTTCTCCCTTTCTTGCTAAATTGGAAGAGGGGAGAGAACAAAGGCCCTCTAGTGATCAAGCTGGTTTTCCACAGCATATTTGTAAGTTTGAATTGAAGCCATCCATACAAGCAAATGGCTTTATTAAACTAAGCACAAAATAATTCAGATGCAAGAATGATGATTCATTTTTTTTAAAAAAGTAATTCTATATATCCACTCCAGAAGTTGTTTTCTTTTTGTTCATATTAAGTGAGCACTTCATGTAGTAGACACATGCCACTCTGGCCCATAGAATATCCAGGAATAAATGCAGTTGAAAGCAATACTGTATTAAATTTGATACAATACTTTATTAAGCCACTAATTTTTTCATGTTTTGACTTTTGTTCATACATATTTTATACGTGTATATCAAATTTTCTGTCCCGCTGGAAAGATGTGACTTGATTTCCTGACCAAAGAGGATTTTATCAACACACAGTATTTCTAACAAATATAACATCTTTCCTGCTCCATACCCTGGCTTCTTATCAACTAACTAATTTTGAGTTTCAGTACTTACTTTTCTGTCAATCTAGGCCTGTACCTTGAATATCTGAAATAGCAATAGTCAACATTTTGTCTACAGTGGGCTGCCTAGGCTTTCAAGGGATTCATCAAACGTTGGTGAACCTTTGGTTGGATTCCCTTTCCACGTCACCCCCACGATCTGCTTGGGCCTCCTAGGATCACCTACTGGATGCCTAAACGCGGTTTCCATTCTGTGCCTTTTACACAATGGACTGGCATCCAGCCTCGTGATGGGATATACGCGCCGGCCGCCTCCGTGCCGAGACCTGCCACGCTGTACGTATTCCCATCATGTGGCAGACAGGCATCTGCCACGCTGGCGTTCACTGCGCTGCTGCAGCGACCCGCTTCCCGATACTCAAGGAGCACGTGCCGCAGCACCCTTGGGAAACAGTCTGGCAGGGATGAGGCTACTCAAACCCTGCTCTTTTCACCTCTCGGGAGAGATGAAAGCAAGCAGACGGTGGCTGAATTAGTTGTTTGTTCAGCTTGGGTTTTTGTCTGTGACTTACTGATTGGGAACCTGCAAGGAGAGCAGGGGTGGTGGGGAGCGCGATGCCCCGTGTTGCCAACAAATTTGAAGGCAAGGCCCCAAGATACCACTTGCTGGGTGGCTTGGGTAAGAGATGACCCTTCCTACGGAGGCAAGGGAAGTGATGAAGTCCTGAATGAGTGTGTTTCTGAGACTGATAGCTTGATTGTTGAAATCTCCCAGGACAAAGTAGTGTGTCATGACACTGTGGTTTAGTGAGGCTTTAGTGAAAACATTTTTTTTAACATCATAACACTTCGACGTAGAAAATGACTTTGAAATCTGTGTTAGCTTCGGCTTCTGTGTTTAACTGTACTGAGGGAGATGAGTTCTGTGAATCTGCCTTGCCTCGAGGCATTTCTCCTGTATTTGATAGCTGATAAGGAAGTGGATGCAACAGCATGTGCCATTTTGTACTCTTTTAGTTGTTTGTGAGACAAGGAGCAGTTTTGTTTGAGGTGAGCTGGTTCAGAACTGGTTGTTTTACTTGCGTAATGTTCAAAATCACTGAATTGAAAGAATTTATTTTTTGTTAGTAGTGGAGTTTGATAAGGAAACTCAAATTTCAATTTCTGTAGTTTCACGTTTCTGGTTTTAGACACAGGTTTTACACTGTTACAGCCTGGTGTTTCTTGGACTAGAGCAACAGTTTTGTAGTAAACTCTAGAGTCTGCAGGGAGTTGCTAGACACTTTTTACAGAGTGTACCTCTATATTTTGTGTCTCATACTGCCATCTAAGGGCCACGTAGGCTGAGAAGGTGGCTAAAGGTTCTTCAATATTTTTCCTTCTCCTTACTGCCCTTCCCTTTGGGAAGTCAGCAGTTCATGGATGAGGAGGGTGGGCAGGGAATAACAGGAGTCCTTTGATGCAATATATCATTTCATCTAAGAGGAAAGAGGAATCTTTCAGATAAGTGAGAAATTAGAATGTAAATTTGAATCGTAGTCTTTCAGAAAAATGCAATTGCAATGAGTTTGTGTAAAAGCCAGCAAATAAGAATGCGATATTACAGGATTTGAGGCTACTCTTGAAACAAGAAGTTAAGGAGTGTAGTGCTTAGAGTCCTAAAGGGTTTCAACTGAAACTCTTAGCAGTGATGGAGTGTGCAGTTCAGATTCTCTTAAAAGTACCAAAGTCCTCGACTCATACTGATTTAAGGATTAATGCTTTATAACAGGGCTTGCTTATTAACGTTTCCCCTAAAAAGGTACAAAATAACATGAATTATTTTCTTCTTTTTTCAGATTTAACCGTTTTTGCATTTCTGGGTGTTTCAATTTTCCTGGACTAAGGGAAAATGGGCAAAAATTTGGTGTTACTTTGAGAGTATGTGATATTAAATAACATGAACATCATGTAAATGTTTTGGGGTTTAAGTATTCAAAATTTTATCATAAAAACTTTCCAGGATAAAAATGCCTTTTTTTTTTTTTTTTTTTTTATAATTCTTCAAATTGTACTTGTATAGGCTTAATTCTATAGCTCCTTTCTCAAACAGATGTTTTCAGCTACAGGTGTGATAAAGAATTAGTGGGAGAAGCAAAACATTTCAATATTTGTCAATATAGTACTGTTGGCACTGACTGACAAAAGCTGTTTTTATAATGAGGACCCCTTTGAGCACAACTTTATTTTACAATGTATGAGTTGTTTTTCAGGCTAGTTTCCAGCAAACCTTGTGTAATAGAGAAAGTAATTAATCTTGCATGTTACTTTGACAGGCTCATGCAAGCAAAGACCTGGAAGAGCAGTTGCGGTCTGTGTCCAGTGTGGATGAACTCATGACAGTACTTTACCCAGAATACTGGAAAATGTTCAAATGTCAGTTGAGGAAAGGAGGTTGGCAACACAACAGGGAACACTCCAGCTTTGACACAAGATCAGATGATTCCCTGAAATTTGCTGCAGCACACTATAATGCAGAGATCCTGAAAAGTAAGTACAGGACACAAAATATGTTCTAACACACAATAAATTAAAATTAAAATTAAAATCCAAAGGCTTCTCGCTTGTGTCAAAAATATTTTAAAAGCTAAGCATTGTCAGTAAACCAACCTCAGCAGTTTGATCTGATGTCATGTCTATAATATAAAAATCTTTGAGTGTCAACCTTCCATAATGAAATAAATTGCTCCGCAGATGTATTTTTGGTACGTCTATTGTAAGAAAGATATAGACTTCTTTCTCAGCTCAGTAGATGCAGGAAGTTAAGTGTTTCTCTTCAGGTATAAGGAATTCTGCTTTGTAGAGGCTGTAACAATTTTGCAGAAAGCAGAGAGGGCAGTAATAGTTGGATTCATTGAACTGTTTCTGCTCATTTTCTGCAATTACATCACAGCTGGTAATGCTTTCTTCTCTTACGTGTTATTGCTTTAGGATGCCAAATAATCCACTTGTAGATTTTTCCTGTTACAAGAGGGCAGTTGTCATGATGTTACGCTCAAATCAGAAAAAAACAGCTTTCAAACCAGTATGTCAATACCCCTTAGCGTTTCAGATGGCCTGGATATAAATAGGTTAGCTTACAGTTTAAGCAAGCGCTTGCAGGCAGAGAAACACAGGTATTTATAGCAGGAGGTGTATTTTTTGATGTGATATTGAAAATCATATACCTTAATGGAGACTTTAAGGTACGCATTAGTTGAAATTTCCATTTTTGCTGAATAGCCTACCAAAAACTGGCACCAAGAGAGACTAAAGGAGCCTGTACAACTGCAAGTGTTATGGCTGTTTAGTGTAAGATTGTATTTGGTAAAAGGCTGTATGACACAATGTAAAATGTTTGCCCAAATTTGCGTGGATAATCTGTGCACAAATATCACCTTTCAGATTAAATCATATGGTGTGTATAAGTGCTAAATAATAACCTTTTGCTTTAAATTATACTCTTGTAGTTAACAAGGTAAACGTATTCAAACTAATTTCATGTTAAGTGTGTAGGCATCAAATTTAATGTTTCTAGTATATAGTATACAAGTGAAGTACTGGGTGGGACTGGTTAAAATTACTTTGCAGAGATGGGCAGACTTCACTCAAGGTGAGACTAACCTCAAACATAGGAGGAAAGACATGTACAGCTATAGCTGCTGGCCAGCAGGTTGAGGGAGGTGATTCTTCCCATCTATTCCACCTTTATGAGACCCCACCTGGAGTACTGCGTTAAGCTCTGGGGCCCCCAACATCAGAAGGACATGGATCTGTTGAATTGTGTCCGGAGGAGGGCCACAAAGATGATCAGGGGGCGGGAGCACCTCTCCTATGAAGACAGGCTGAGAGAGTTGGGGTGGTTCAGCCTGGAGAAAAGGCGGCTCCGGGGAGACCTTAGAGCAGCCTTCCAGTACCTAAAGGGGGCCTATAAGAAAGATGGGGACAAACATTTTAGCAGGGCCTGTTGCGATAGGACAAGGGGTAATGGTTTTAAACTAAACAAGGAAAGATTTAGACTAGATATAAGGAAGACATTTTTTACAATGAGGGTGGTGAAACACTGGAATAGGTTGTCCAGAGAGGTGGTAGATGCCCCATCCTTGGAAACACTCATGGTCAGGTTGGATGGAACTCTGAGCAACCTGATCTAGTTGAAGATGTCCCGGCTCATTGCAGGGGCATCGGACTAGATGAACTTTAAACACAAACCATTCTATAATTCTATGATTCTGTGTCATAAGATCTGCCCAACCTTGTTAGGTTCCCTCTTAGCTACGCTGTGACTTTTTTTCTGCTCCGTGACAATATGTCACATCTCTATGAAGAAATAAAATCAGCTAGAAGTTAACACAGAGAGATGTATATGACACCGAATAAAGGGTGTTGACTCTAGCAATGCATATTCTGGTTCTAAACTTAAAAAAAACCTCTACTAATTTACTGCAGGAGAGTATTGTTTTTAAACAGTTATTTTATAACATATGAAATTCCCTGTAACTTGGCAGGTATTGATACTGAATGGAGAAAAACTCAGTGCATGCCACGTGAAGTGTGTGTGGATGTGGGAAAAGAGTTTGGAGCAACTACAAACACCTTCTTTAAACCCCCATGTGTATCCATCTACAGATGTGGAGGTTGCTGCAACAGTGAAGGACTCCAGTGTATGAATATCAGCACAAATTACATCAGCAAGACAGTAAGTTCTCACTCTTATTACAGTCAAAGTGCTCCTTGCAAATCCATTTGTGATCATGCATATTTTAAACCTTTTTATTGCTACTATGAGGAAGGAAAAAAATCAGTTCCAGAATACATAGGAAAAACAGCTGAAGAGACTACTGCCTGGAAGAAGGTGGTTAACGCTCTTTTCCCTCAAATATATTCTTTTTTTGGGGGGAGGGGGTGGTGGGGAAGACAGAAAAATAAGTAGTAAATTATGATGTCCTGTTCTCAGTTTTGAGATTATCCATGAAACTTAATTCTATGCTTTTTCTTGCATCTACCATTTGCCTGCTGTATGAGGCAAGCACTCTCTGGAAAACTATCCTGTAATTTTATTAGTGAATACTGTTTTAGAACATGGGCAGACAGGATACATGTTGCAAATAAAGCCTTTTAGGAACTGAAATTTACTGTATTAAGAGATATTAGTATAATGTACCTATTCATTTTATTTTAATGCATCTTCTTCAGGTGTATGTGTGGTTTTGATTCTTCAAGTTCAGGGCTAGTGATCAGGAGTGTGCAGAGATTATGCATTGAGCCTGAGCTGCCTTTGAAGGGAAAGCAGGCAGGCATTATTCTATTTTAAGTAGCTATTACAGTTATCACGATTATCTTACAACATTTCCCTCAAAAATCATGTAAAAATAGTCACACTTCAAAATATCTGCTAGGGTATTTTGCTTTTATTACAGTATTTGGTAGGGTTTTTGTTGGTTGTGGCCTTTTTTGCTTTTTACCTCATCTTTTTGATACTTCGAAGAAAACTAATTTTAGCATAAATCTTGCTTCCTTTTTCAACTAGATTCATCTAGCTGAAAATGCAGTACATATTGATAAGGAAGATACACAACTGTATAGCCAAATATAAAATAGTAGCCCATGGAAATGTCATTCCTTTATCATGAAGTTTCTGAGTGCTCTGAGCCTTCTTGAGAGGGTATTAGGAAAAGGGGACATGAAGAAAACAGAAAAAAAACAACTCATTTGTTTTTTACTACATTTTCTGTCCTCATTTCCCACCAAATCTGTGTGTCTGAAATGGTATATTCTACCAAGAATTTTCAATTCTAAATTTAAGCTAGTGATAGACAGCCACACAGCACAGGAATCATGTAACTCAAATAGCTTAAACAAGGAAAACTACAACACTGATTTTGTTCAAGCCCATAGTAATTCCCACAAACAGCTGTCCTAATTCCAGTTGCTTGAAAGATGCAAATATAATTTTCATGTTACAAACCAAGAAATATGACTTTTTTTTTTTTTTTTTTGGCTTGTATTTGTAAAGTTTAGCTTACTGGAATAAAGGATGATCTAGTGACAGAGAGTTGTTCCATTTAGCACAGATCTCCTGGTCTTTCAGCACCATGTCAGTTTGGGGTAAATAATCCTTTTCTATTCATCTTTCTGTTCATATCTATTGAGTGAAGTTTGGGGGTTTTTTTTGCCTAGTAGAAAATGTTTAGTACTGAGTTTCTTTTTTAAGTTCTTGATGTCATTGGTGGTAAGATGGTATAGGATTAGTTAAAAGATTTGAGAGACTCTGAAAAGGAAAATTTTAAAGGACTTCTCAGACAGAAGAAAGAGGCAATAGCATTGTTTTGTTTTCTTACCTATTCTGTAAAAGCAAGCAATTTAATCTCTGAGTTTTCTGTCTTGCTTCTGCTTTCCAGTTTTATCTGGTCCTTGACAGAATGCAGTTTTAAAAAAAACCTTAATAAAGGAAGAGAGCTATAGCTATATCTCTTCATCTATCATCATCTCAAATCTTTTTAAAGTTATGTGACCACAGCTTACCCTATATCAGATGAGAATTAGGAAGAAAAAAGTATTGGATTCAAGACCCTTCTGTGGAATTCAGGTACCCTACACACCTATTTTCACTACTGTTTTCCTTTTATTTCCTGAATGAAATGAGGACAAATGGTTAGTAACCAGGCATCTTCTGTTTTTTCATAAGTCACCATTTTTGTAGCTTTACTTTTGGTGCATAAACTCCGTAAGATAACTTCATATTGTTCACCCTGCAGAAAAAGTACTTAATGGGAAATTAACTTTTCAGCTGGAGGTCTTACTGTGAGGGCAAGCTCTGGCGTTGGTTCCAGACATTAAAATCTAAATAAAGTTGATATCAGCTTTCATCAAAATTAATTTAAAAGAGCTAAGCGTAGAAATTATTTTTATGGGGAGCAAATTGATTGCCAGGAGAATGGACTAGGTCAGATGTTCCCAGATTGGCTTGTGGAACACTGTGGTGGTCCAGAGAGAGGTCAATAGTTCTCTAGTTTGGGCTGTGTTCCTCCTTTCCAGCTACTTAACTTTATTAAGAGAAAAAAAGAGAAGTATTCTGCTTTGCTTTTGGTACCATTTTTTCCACAAAGACTGTTTCTGTAGTTGCTAAGTGGTGTTTATACAATCATGATTGGGATATGAGACAATTTTTTAATTAAGACATGGTATGAGGTCTGTGAAAACATTTGAGGCTAGTTCATAAAATGCAGTAGATCTTCTTTTGTTTTATCAGTGGCATTGCAATAGCCCAACTTTGTAGGTGGTGGCTTGTCTAATGAAGGTCTATGGGGAAGGTGGTTGGTTGGGTTTTAGTTTTGTGGTGCGGTTGTGTTGGTTTTTTCTCTAATTCATTATTATTCAAACATCTGTTCTCTCTTTCCATGACATGAGTAATTCAAAAGCAGTTAAAAGATTGGAACTACCTGGTGCAGCAACAGCCTGTCCCTCAGCTGTACTTTTTTATGCCCCACCTATAGGTACTTATAGGTTGGAGGGAAGCAGTGAGAAGATGTCAGAGCCATCTCATTCCATTCTTCCTCTTGGCTGGCGGGATGGACAGTTTTTTGGCTTCTTTCAGATCATTTGATGTAAAGGTCCTAAATCTTCTTGTTTCATGGTTACAGTAATAGTCCCTCAAGGGAACACATCTTTCCAAGCAGTTTGAAATTAGATTTAGAGGAGCTTTTCTCACAGGAAACAAGTTAAGAGCTTGAAATTGTTTGCCATATTTGAGATGTACATGGTGTTCCTTTACACAATTTGGAGATGCATATGTCACAAGAATTTTCAGTCGTTTTGAGCTTTACCATTTATGCCTTTTCCCATGCATTTTTCTATGTTAAACAGGCTGATGATTGTAGTGATATAGTAGGTACTATTAATAGTGGGAGATATATCAGTATAATTTCCAAATGTTTTCTGTTAAAATTTCGGGGGCGGGGGGGGGGGAAGTGATTCAAATATAAAAAGATAGAATAAGGAACCCAAGCATATTAAACAGATATGAAATGTATTATATCAGATAAGTTACTAATTCTTGTATCACACATAAGCCTTGAAATACTGTGTTTTCAGAAACGTTAGGTAGTAAAATAAATAATGGTGATGTACCATTTTTCAAATAGCTTATTTTCATTCTTTCCAGTATAGAGATGTTTAGAGTTTTGAAAACAGTCTTATATCCCTAGCTTAAAAATCTCTCTAGACACAATGTGCTCTGTTACACTGGTTATATTTGGCCGGCCTTACTGACACTTTAGGAAGTGCAAAGATCACAAGTGATGGAAACTGAGAGTCAATCAATTTAAGGGAAACTTGCCAAAATAAACCACAGTCCATTCAGAAGAACATGGTGTAGTTAATGTAAATCTGGGAAAAAAAATCATACATAAATCCTATGTTTGAAAAGTATCTAGAATGATAAGCTTCCCTCATTGTGGTACAAAAATAACAGGTTTGATTATTTTATATTTCAGAAGTTAGTGATCATAATAATAATTTTATGTGTGCTGGTACAACGGATATTGGCACATGTGATAATAGTGCTGAATCAATTAATTTAGCCACTGAAGCAAAGAAATACTTTGTATAGAAATCAACAGTTTTTCTGGAAAGCATGGCATGAAGTCCTTCTAGTCTAAAGAAGGAGCTATCAATACAGTGGATCAAAAATACATGCCTTTCTAAGGATCAGTGAGGAGGAATATATGGGAAATTTTTTTTTACAGGAATTCTGATAGCACTTTTGGTCAAGCATTCGGAGATTCCTGTCTACTGTTAGATTTTTTTGGTTTTGTTTTGGGGTTTTTTTGCTTTTGGGTTGTTTTTTTTTTTTTTTTTGTTAAAGGTTAAAATCCTGCTGAGCTCTAGGTTGTGGACCAGACTCTGGTCCCACCCTTGTTTCTGTTCTCCACTCCAGTTCTAATGGCTAAAGGAAGAGCACTGCCAGTGTGGGAATTGAAAAGAGCCTACTACAGGGTGGTCTGTGAGACCACGCAACTCTGGCCTGGAAGCTCTGGCAAGCATGGCTGAAAAAATAACAAGGTTGAGAAGACAGGGGACTGGTGCACTTCGCATCACAGTAATTGCAGGTTGTGGAGTGCCAAAGGCTAAGTCTGGTTGGGTGAGTGATTCAGGACACCTTTGCCCAGTGTCCTCTTGCTGTGCTTCTCACCTGAGAAGTACAGCACAGATCATATGCACTGATCTTCAAGGATTTAAAGAACTGAGGTGTAAAAGAATGAAAATCCAGGGAAAAAAATTGTTTGTAGTTGCACACATGATTGTAAAAGTTATTCTGATTATTCACTTATCTTTGTATTAGTCTGAAAAGTTCTTTAATTATATACCTGTCCGTACTGGGAGGCAGTAAATACAAGCATATGAAGCTGACGTTCGGGTCTGTAGGATATGCTGCTTTTTAATTTTGGCTGGTGCAGTGGAACAAAGGTTAATTATTAAGCCTAAAATACATCTTATTACAGATTGTGTAATCCAAATGTATGAAGAAAAATGACCTTCCTTCATTTTTTAAGATGAACGTTTCAAGTTTGTCTAGGTTGAAAGATAGGTATAAAGTTATCTTGATAATGGTCAGTGGGAACTACAGAAAATACATATCCTTAAAAAAGAATTAAAAAAAAATGTCCTGCAACCAAAACTTGTTTTTAAAACAAGTAGTTTAAAACAACATATAGTACCAATGACTGTCATGGTTTTAGCACACAATTTCCATTTAAGGCATTTACTGTACAAGGCTCTTGAATTTTTTCATGACAGAGAAAAATGGGGAAAAAACATTTATAGTCACACATAATCATGTTCAATGGTAAACAACTCTCATTTAAGTAGCCCAATAGTAAGATTATCCAACATACTCCATTATAAACTCTATTGTCATTGTCAGCCTAACTTTGCTGTTCTTTAACAATAAGGGTTGAAATTTTCTCTGCCAGATGCCTGCCTCAGCTTGATGTGTTGTTTTTAGTTTTTTGCTTTAAAGCAAAAATGGTAGTTCTGCTTTTTCTTAGACCAGAGTGAGAAAGAAGTGTATATGGCTTTACCGTTAAAAACAAAAATCTGGATTTTGTTTTTTATCTGAAAAAAATGTTCATGTTCTCTTATTTTAGGTAAAGGATATGATACTTGTTTGTTTATATTTGGAAGGTGTGGGTTTTTTATCTTTGAGACAATCTGTATACTTCTGAATGTTAAAAAAAAGACCTAGGAGGCAAATGGAATTGGTGGGAGACTTGGATTTATTTGTAACTAGAAGACTTTATAACTTGGGGCTGAACAAAAATCTGATGCAGTTCAGATCTAGGCACCTAAATCCCACCTTCTAGGGAGAGCCCATCGCTGATACACCCACCTTTGTCTTGTTGGGAAGGAAGAAACCTGGTTGATCCACAAGTAGCTGGGACAAGAAGTGCATGTGTCAGAATGCTAAAAATTATGCTAAGGAGCCCAAAAAGAGGGAAAGGAAATCAAGCTTTGTGGGCTGGCTGAAAGGGAAACTTTGGTTGGGCTGAAATGAGGGGAGGTTGGCATGGAGAATCATCGTATTGGGTGAAGACCTAAGGAGACAAGGGCTGAACACAGTACTTTGAAGAGAAATATTAGAAATGGTGAGAAAGACTGGAAGACCTGCCGTCTGGTTTTCTGTGACAAAACTGGCTGAATGGCATGTGTTAAGTTCTTGTGAAATGCATTAATTGTGTATCGTTTTCAACTGTTCCTTTAGTTACATAGAATTTCCATTAGTATGTGTTATGTGCTGAGATTAACAGTGTGCTACTGTCTTACGTTTATGATATCAGCTTCTGTGAAAGAGGTTAGGACAGAGCTTGTCTGTGATTTTGTGTGGTTTAATTTTGGGGGTTTTTCTTCATTATATATAATATTCTTTAGTTATGCTATCACATACTGCTTCAGTTGTTGTTTTCCACTGGTTTCCTAACACTGCAGAGTTGGTAGCACAAATGTACAGGACAGCACAGGCAAGTTGAGTCCTAATTTTTTTCTTTTAACTTTTGAGTATTTTCCTCTAACTCCAGCAATACTCATTTAATGTACTTTAATTTGTGGTCTAATGTACTATAATTACTAACATTTTTTTGAAAACTGCAAGCAATAAAGCTCTCCACTTTGAAAAAACTGTCCTAATCCCTACTCCTGTCAGATCTCGTGTTCTTCTGGGGACTGAAGGTCATTCTTTGCGGTCTTTAGTCCTGAATGTTTGTCTTTAGGCATTGATCCCTGAAAAACAGACCTGCATGAAATGTCTTTTCTCTATTTCCTGTAGTGTGAGTTAGTCTGATTTTTACTACGATTTGAATTTGGGAAGGAGGAGAAGATTTCGGCCTCTGAGAATACAGTAAAACCAATCCTTTACTGAATGATCAGACAGAAATATAAGCCATCTGATCTCCAAGAAGAGGTACCCCTTTGGACAATGTGGGTACCAGCAATAGTGCCCACAACCAGCAATGTTGCCAGAAAAGAAGGGAGTCAAGAACCAGCCTCATACACAGATGTTATGGTTTCTATTTCTCATAGAAATATCCTTTCTAGATACTGACATTTGGCTGTTACATGTTGCCAACATGCCTTGTAGTGACAACAGATGTTGAGCTTATTGTTCTATTGGATGAGGAAGATGAGGAACAAATAAATTAGCGTCAGATCTTACCTAATTTGAAATTATTTATTAAGATAATTCAAACCTAGCTTATGTATATTGAGAGTTTATTCACTTATGTGTAAATAGCTTAATTGGATTTAGAGATGCTGCTATCACAGCTGAGAGCAGAATATAGATTTTTCTTTAGAATGGATCTTATTTTAAAATGCCAGAGATTATTTAAACTGAATTATTCTGAGTATTAAATACATTTTCTATAACAGACTACTTTTCAAGAATTTACTTCTTGTGAAATCTCTGCTTGATATATTTTCATGATCAGAAGAGAAGAATAAATATCTCCTTTTTCAGCATGCATCAGAATATAGTATCCTAATAGCATGTACAGGCAAAAGTGTAGGAAGAACAAATCAATAATTCCAACCCCAGTATTTCACTTCCATCATTTCCATTAATGAAAATAGATCTGGTTTATATTCTTTTTCAAAATGCTAGTTCATGTATCATCTTAAGCACTTTCCAAAAGTAAGGGCTAGAAATGTAATACCAAATATAATATAATCTCTAACATAAATAGTTGGCTTAGTTTTTTTGACTTTATGTATAAGCAGTGGCTACTATTGGGTGATGTAAAATACATTGCTATTAAGAGAATTTAGTTGAACAGACTGAAGGTAATTCAGTGATGTCAAGGAAGCCAGTCTACCTTTACATTGTTTAACTAGGCTTTTTTTGCATTGCACCACTGAAGTGTTGATTCAGAGTTTAAATGGAAGAATAAATGTAGATTAAGATAATTCATGTTCACCATCATTGCCGCTCACAACTGGTATGTCTCAGGTGTTTTAGTGAAATTTCTCTCAGTGCGTTCCTGAAGCCAAACAGGAGGACAGTTGGGCTGACAGGGACCTTTTTTGGGTGGTTTGGAATTGTAGCAACAGTCTTACACTGCCATCTCCAGCGGTCTGGAGTCTGCTACGCTTTGCAGCATGGCAAACTGATCTACTCCAAGAACAGAGGAAGAACAGAACATGCCCTTTTTTCTAGTCAGCTACAGTGTGGTCCACACAAAGAATCGTACTTATCTTCAGTTTCTAAGTTTTCTCAGTTCCCCCTACAGTGGGTTTTTACTTCAGCTTTGGAAAAGCAAGTTCATAATGTTGTAAGAGAGCAGAGAAAACAAGATTCTCTTTTTGTGTGTAATATCGTAATTAAGTCCATACTCTTTGTTCTGCCCCTCAATTCATATATGTCTTTTAAGAATCAGTTTTCATACAAGTTACCTAATACAGTAAAGGCTTTTGCATCTGTAGATTCTTAGCTGTCCAGATTTTCAGAGGTCTCAACAGTTGGGCTGTCCTTCTCAATGCACAACTTGTTTAAAAAAAAGATACAAGTCTCGAAGAATATGTAGGTGAGTTTTGTCATCTGATTAAAGATCAGTATTTTAAAAAACAGATACTCAAAGAACTCAGCATGTATTTTCTCAAATGTGTACTGTATGCAGAAATGAAAGCTATTTTTCATAAACATGGTCCTTTCTGTCTCTTTATCTACAACACCACCTTCCTCCTCTCCGTTTTCCTGGTTAGTTTGTGCATCATAAAAAACCTATGATGGCCTTCAAGTAGGTGGATATCTTTAAAAGAAATTAATAAGTACATAAAGCTATTTTCATATAACCTATTAATATGAAAATGATAACTCTGTGTTATGATTATTGCTCTTTTGGGATGAGGCATCTTGGTAAGAACGCCTGTTGTGATTAATTTAAAGGAGCTTTTATAATAGATGAGGGTAAAGGAGCCAATATTGGTTTGGAAGCCAAAAAGGATTATAAGTATAATAAAATGTTGATAAGAAAGTCTCTTTCCAGAAGTCTGTGTTGAACTTAGTGAAAACCCTGGAGGTATGTCTGGTGATAATTAGGCATTCATTTTATTGGTACCAAACTTTAAACTAGATGTGGACTTGTGCCCTTATCTTATTAATGACTCCAGATCACAATTTTAAGAAGCGTTACTTATTTTGCAGCTGGAGCAAGAATCCAAATGTTAATATGCTTTGGCTAGAAGTCACTCTAACAAGAGCAACTCTTTTCATGGTAGCTCCCTATATGGATAGTTTTTTTCATCAGTACTTCAAAGATGCAGGAAACCATTTTCTGTTTTTGTTTTCCTTCTACAGAAGTAAACATATACCAGTTTGCATTTTTAGATTCTAGTGAAGAAAAAACCCCACATTTAAAACTAATATAGGGGATGTGGTACTTCTTGCAGCAAAAATAATAGCATTGTAATCTTCTGTAACAGAATAAAATGCAAATATAATACTTTTGCCATTTCCGTTCTTTTATGATGACACTCCCAATGTTAAACTTTTTAAAGATCCAGTTACTAAATAATGTCAAAATTTGTTTTGTAAAACAGAAAATAACTATCAGAGTTGATGATGCTTTATACAATTTAAAGTTGCATAGGTTAGGTATACAAATAGTATGAGCTTTATTGTTGGCTGTGCAAGTGCCTTTTTACCTTGTGGGTGCTTGGTGAATGCATCCCATACCGCTGCACATGCATGCTTGTTAGTACTCAGGCTCACTTGTGTACTTCCGTGCAAGGTACTGTTTTCGGGACATCCTGTAGATGTACTTCGTATTTTGAATAATTTAAAATTACCAGTATTTTGATTATATTTGCATGCTGCCTATATGCCATACTATAAAGTTATTGATTATAAAAAAAGCATTGCAGATAGATCTCAGCTAAAAATTAAAGTTTTGTTATACAGTCTCATCAACTGAAACTGGAGTAATAACCAACGACCATGTTTTTAAAGGTAGTAAAGTCCCCAGAAGATGCAGGAATATTCTTGAATATGCTTGGAAAAGTGACTAAACACCTAAAAGGCAACAGTGCACTATTATCTTATTAAAAATACTACCAAAATAGGGTTTTTTTAAGACATTGACCTAAAGTATTTGCCCTGACTAACTACTGAGATTTGAGTCTTACAGTGAAACCTTCTTAGTTTGATAAAGTAGATGTCCTGAATTGAATACTGAAATGAGTCTCACTGTCTGTTATCACATGTTCAGTTTTTCCACAAGGTATCACTTAAGTTGTCCTCTTCCACCAGTTGAACAACATTTCACACTAAAATAAGGATTTTTTTCATTCACATACATTAAGAAATAGCCACTATTAATAAAATAATAATGTCTTGAAAAAAAATTATAGTTCAAGATGCATTCCATTAGGGTAACCCTATAATTTGCATTGATACAAATACTGGAAAGTCAAAAACATCGTATGCTGCAGTTCAAAACTTGTTCATCCAAAAATGTTTTAATCCAAGTCCAATATATTGGTGTTTTACGCAAGCTTTTGTAATGGTGCAACTGATATATTAGGTTGTAGCTTACCCCCTTTTTAAACTATTCTTGTTTTCCAACTTTGAAGCACCTTCCAAATGTTACCTTATAGATTTTTTAAAAGGCTGCCAATTTGAAGTCATTTCCTCTAGAAAAATTGAGTTCTTTGTACATTTTTGTCTTTTAACATTAGTTTAAATGTTATAGCAAGCAAACAGGCACGTAACAAGGTTTAACACTAAAAACGTTAATTGTCATGCCATAGCTATTGTATTCATTTTGCACATAATGATTATTTAGCAGTATAATTGAATATGCCACTGATGACGGTAGAGAACAAAAACCTAAACTTAAATTCCTTATAGCTTTTTTGTATGTCCTTATATTATTTTTAGTTGTACTGTTACTGATCTATAAAAAAAGTGCTTTGCTTTGGTTTCCCTTTTATAGTTGTTTGAGATCACAGTGCCTCTTTCTCATGGCCCCAAACCTGTAACCGTCAGTTTTGCCAATCACACGTCCTGCCGATGCATGTCGAAGTTGGATGTTTACAGACAAGTTCATTCTATCATAAGACGTTCTTTGCCAGCAACACAAACTCAGTAAGTATGAGACTTGTCTTTCCTTTCACATTATGAGCAAGCCTATATAATTAGATTTAAAATATTGCTGGAAGCTTTCACGATTAAGATAGGTGAACTTATTAGGTCAACTACACATTAGTACTAGCAGAACGCATTTTGCAAAGGAGCTAATACTGGTTTACATGAAGAGAATGTTACTAAAGTAACATTATCCTTTTACCCAGTGGATAAATTGGGGCTAGATGGTTTAAAAATGAATAATGTTTGTGGGGTTTGTTTCGTGGAAGGAGCTACAATGCAACTGAGGCTTAAAGGAAACATCAATAAAAGCAACTTCTTAAAAAAAAAAAGTAATCAAGAAAAGCTAAAAATGCTTACTTTTGCAAACAAGGAGTAGACAACATTTCTCTCTCAAACTGTCTTTTCCTATTTAAAATGCTGTTTAAAAAAAAAGGCCTGGTTTTAGGGAATCTTCAACTACAAATCTTTTTGCACATCTTCATATGCCGGAGGTCAAAACAAAACAGAATGGAAATGGAAAGCAAAGGGTTAATTGACAGTCCACAGAATTAGCATATTGATTTGTTTGGTGATTTTTTGAATGAAAAAAAGTCACAGAAGAAATCTGGCACTGAAGCAAGTGTTATTAAAACCCCTTCCCTTCATTTTAGAAGACTGAGTGATGATTTCATGATGTATAAATATTTAGGAGGCCAAAAATAGGTAACAGACTAACAGTTGCTTTATGGAAGAACCAATGACTAGAAGCTGAATGGGAATTAATTGTAGACATTTTTAATAAGGCGAGTAAATAGTGCAAAATGCCCAGAGGTATAAGCCAGGTCATTTTCTCTGTGTTTTCATTCAGTTAAAATCTGGATGTTTTCTGACATGTTCCAGCTAAACACGGATTATATTCTATTTGAATTCAATTGTTGAATTTGTTCATCAAAATATGGATCATAAACAGTGGATTAGAAAAATATTAGGAAATAAATCTATTAATAGTTTAATTATTTGCATAATTAACAGATTATAAAAAATCAAAACTCAAGAGTCAATAATAAAGTCAAATTATGCTGACTGTTGGCAGCTTCTTAGTGCTTCCAGATTAAGAGCAGTGGCAATTATCAGTGCAAGGGTTTTTTCTAGCCAGGAAACAGCTACCTGTAGTTAGAGGGAAGTAAGCATACAGATACAGGACTTTGACCAGCACTCACAGGTAGCTGGCTGTCCTGTGAGTAAGGAATCATGCTTCAACAAAGGTAAGGCAGAGTAGTACTGGGTGAGAATATATACAGGCCTTCTCTACTGTTAAGTACTATCTTTAAGTTTAAAAATCTATGAATTTTTACAGTAAAATAGAAAAAAAAACCCAACAAAAAACACTAAAACAAAACAAAAAAAAAAAATCAAGCTGAGTGCTTCTAGATTCTAGAAAGGAAAGATATTTTCATGTTCCTGGTGGGTGCCTGGATGCTTTTCAGAATCCCACTGGGGTTTTTTAATTTGTACTAAAGTTCTCAATTCTTTTCAACTTCTTATTTTTCCTTAATGTTTTTATTTATAGGTTTGAATGCTAGTGAAACTGTTGTGAAGCCAAAACTTGGAAATGTACTTTCTTGTCACAGTGGCAGCTCTGCATGTGCCTGTGTATTTATGTACATGCTCATTTTAACAGAAATACAGTAATGACTTCCTTATGTATTACTGAAAAGAAAAGCCTGGGAGTATAATCTCTGGTTTTATGGTAGTGTTGTGGTTTAACCCCAGCCAGCAACCAAGTACCATGCAGCCACTCGTTCGCTACCCCCACCCTAGTGGAATGGGGGAGAGAATCAAAAAAAAGTAAAACTTCTGGGTTGAGATAAAGACAGTTTAATAGGACAGAAAGGAATAAAATAATAGTAATAATAAAAGGATTGGAATATACAAAACAAATGATGCACAATGCAATTGCTCACCATTCACCAACCGATGCAGAGTTAGTCCCCGAGCTGCGATCCCCCAGCCGACTCCCCCAGTTTATATACTGGGCATGACGTCAACGTGGTATGGAATACCCCTTTGGCCAGTTTGGGTCAGCTGCCCTGGCTGTGTCTCCTCCCAACTTCTTGTGCCCTTTCAGCTTTCTTGCTGGCTGGGCATCAGAAGCTGAAAAATCCTTGACTTTAGACTAAACACTACTTAGCAACAACTGAAAACATCAGTGTGTTACTTCTAATGCTGAACCCAAAACATAGCACTATACCAGCTACTAGGAAGAAAATTAACTCTGTCCCAGCTGAAACCGGGACAGGTAGTAACACTTGGCATCTAATAAGAATTCAAGGCTGGATTATGCCACGATTCACAGGCACATGTTAGAAAGAAGCGGGAAATGACATGTAAGATAGAATACAAATAGTCGGATTTTTTTTTAATATAAAATATATCGTCTGCACAACTTTATTCTGAGAATTAAGGTCGAGGTCTTTGCCTGTTCTCCTGCTTTTTTCCTTCTAAAAAGTAGTATCTACTTCCACATACTGGCAGAGCTAAGGCATGTCAGTTCATGTTAACCAGTGTTTCAGAGTACCTCCAGGATTAATGGTATCTTAAGTTGTACTCTTCTCTGTTTATATAGAATGTCATCAAAATGTGCAAGTGAGTTAGAAAGTTGTCACTCTATTTTAGAAGTTTAGCAATTGGGGTGGGGGGAGGGGGGAGGAGCAGAGGGGCCTTCAATATACATAATTCAGATCAAATCTCTGTGATGACCTTTTTTTCCCGTGGTCTGTAGGTAGGCACAGAGCTGATAAGCGTATATTAGATGTAGTTTGGATGTATGTTGTACACATATTTCCCTCTCTTGTGCATTATCTATCCTGACACTGACAGGTAACAAGTTAACATGCTGATTTTTTTGGTGGTGGTGGTTTGTTTTGGTTTTTTTTGGTTGAGTTGACAATGATTTGGAAAGAGGTAGTGAAATTGTCTGCCAAGTGGTTTTGCCTCTGATTTTTTTTCCTAGTCTCCCTGAACTTTCCTAAAATGATACAATAAGTCATTTTAAAATTTCAGCCACATCCCCCATTAATCTTCTGCACTAGCAACCAGAGCAGAATTTGTAAACAAGCAGTTCCAGTTCCTTTTGCTGGGTGTGTCTCCAACCCTGATGCTGAAATATCATACATAACATTCTCTTCAAGTTCTGGTAACTCAGGTTTTGAATCAACATTGTCTTCTCAAGGGTTCATGTGCGCTTGGTGTTTCCTTCATACTGTCACCTTGGCTTTCTTCTGTAGTTAAACACTCCCAGCTAGAGCCAGGCTGCTCCAGGTGTGAGTTGTTTGGGTTTTTTTTTAAACAGAATACAATAATATGCCTGTAAATTATCCTTACCATTTCTCAAGCAGAATCGGGAGGCAGGGAAAAGGACATACGTGCCAAGTGAGAGAGCAAGAGTGAGATCATTAGCGGAATGAAATCAGGAAACGCCAGCTTGATAAAACATGAGGTGATGCAGGGTGATGTTAAACTACAGCAGTCTTTACAAGCAAAGAGTTGTTTCATGTGGTGAAGGGGAGTGGTATACCTGAATGATGATCACGGAAGAATGCCCCAGCACCTGCATTTTTGAATGCATGAGTAATGGTGCTCAGGGGAATGAAAAGTGCTTAAAATGTGTAATATATGTGCTGCCTTAACAGATGAGGATTTTAGACATACTACAGAAGCAATGAATAAATGACACAGCCTGACACAGGATGCATGAAGTTAGGCATGACTTGTTAAAAGTTGTAATGTCACCTGTGGTGATAAAGAAATTGCAAGCAAGGAAGATGAGATAATACACATAAATATTCTATCTGTGGTGCACCTACTAGCTATAAGTTCAGTCATTCTTTTAAAAGGCACCAGTTGCTGTTGGGATTTTTTGCTTTATTTGGTACCCCTACCTGGGCTGCAAAACTCTGGCAGGTAAGGAGCACTAAACTGTTAAATTTTTTATTGTCTTTCATTTCTAAAGTGAAGAGGCATCACTGCTGAAGTCCAAATCTTTAGATTCAAGAAAGCTGTCCAGGATTTGAGTGGCTTTGAGTTAAAGGCACGTAACTTGTACATGAAGAGGAAGGGAATCTGAGAAGCTGATCTTATTCTAGAAATTAGAGTTTTGTCTACAGCATTCATTCAGAAACTATTATCAGCTGTCTTTTGACATCTATGTTTGTGAAAACGTTTTTGTACTTCAAAAGACAACGTAGAAAACTATGCCTGTTACCACCTATGCGGTATTATACTGGTCTGTTTTCTGTATGAGGCTTACATTCAAGGGTTAGATCTGTTTCCAAACTACATTAGGAAGGTACAAATATCAGCTTCTAGAAGTTAGAGCTAAAACTTGAAATGTGAGCAGGTATCTTCAACAAATGGCTGAAGATTCCTGTAGTGAGGAGAACCTTAGTTACAGATATGATAGGACCTAAAAATAAGATTATGAATGAGCTGAAGCTCTTAGAAAAGTTTTTATAATGGAGGGAAACAAAAGCAATCAGCACCTAAATTTTTTTTTTTTTCCCTTGAGTTCTTATGGTAGTAAATCAACAGTATATTTCATTCCACAGGTGTCATGTGGCAAACAAGACCTGTCCAAAAAATCATATTTGGAATAATCAAATTTGCAGATGTTTGGCCCAGCATGATTTTGGCTTCTCTTCTCACCTTGGAGATTCTGGTAAGCAGTTTTGCTTAAAGGATTAAATATAGTTCCATGTTTTGGTTTACCTAAAGGAGAAATTAAAAACATGAAAAGTAAATAGTTGAATCTTTTTTCCTTATTGATACTATTACTGGTTGTTGCCCGTCTTTTGACATATGCTTGTTCTTAAAACATCTTAAAAGGTATGAATTTGTTATCATTTCTTCACTTAAAAATACATGAATGGGTAGCCACAAAATTCTGGTAATTGTGCAACTTCTCTGCTGTATTTCTAGACACATCTGAAGGATTCCATATTTGTGGACCAAACAAAGAGCTGGATGAAGAAACCTGTCAATGTGTCTGCAAAGGAGGCGTGCGGCCTTCAAGCTGTGGACCTCACAAAGAATTAGACAGATCATCATGTCAGTGCATGTGCAAAAACAAACTTCTCCCTGCTTCCTGTGGGCCCAACAAGGAATTTGATGAAGATAAGTGCCAGTGTGTATGTAAAAAGACCTGTCCTAAACATCAGCCACTAAATCCTGCAAAATGCATTTGTGAATGTATAGAATCTCCCAATAAATGCTTCTTAAAAGGAAAAAGGTTCCATCACCAGACATGCAGGTAAAAAAATCAGTCTTTAGCCCTTTCATTGTGTTTAAGGTGTAAAATTTGGGGTTGTATCATCAGCTGTCTTGTTGAATTGCTTTGTAGTCTTAAGTAAACAGTAAGCCTCTCTTCAATTCAGTTTTATCTTCTGTGACTTTTATCATCTCCAAGAGGAAATTACTAGGCAGAATAAGTATTTTAAAGCATGTTTAGTTTCTTGTACTCTTTCTACTACTTCATGTGAATTTTTTTTTTTTTTTTTTTTGGTGAAAATGACTGTAAGTTTAAGCTCCCTGTTTTTTTTATGGTACTTACAATCCCACTCTATTTTTCCCAAGAACTGAATACTGCAATTCACATAACTCAAATATTCCCAATTAGATTTCAGGAGTTAGTTCTGGAGATACCATCATTCATTGTCACTTCCTAAATTTTTGCATATCCTTCATTTCACTCAACTGATACTAAAGATTTATGAGTGCATAAGAAGTCTTATAGCTCTGGGTGATTTCTGTGGAAAGTAGACATATATAAGTATAAAACAGACTGCCCACATTCATCATTTGAAATGGGATTTGGTCAGGAAGAAAACCCTGCAATTTCTTTATATATCACAGGAGGTTTTCCTTTCACAACTGCTACACCCATAGCGGTAGCAGTCTATATATAAAAATGTGAATGACTTTAGGTTCTGAGAAACAAACAATATTATTTCTGCTTTGTATATTTTGTGAGGAAAGTTTTCCTGTGAAATGAATTTGTTAAAACAGAAACAATGCTGCCACTTGGAGCAGAAAGATCATTTATTTATTAATATATGGGTATTATTTCTATAACAATTCCAGAAATGTTCAGGCATTGGAAGTGGAAAATAGCAAATTGGGACATTTAAGTGTCTGTGGTAATTTGTTGCTTATCAAAAGTAAACCTAATGGGGTTTTTTTATTATAACATGTAAATAGTTAGCATAAATATATTGCCAGATACATAGACATAAGTTCATCTTGAATAAAGAAAAAATGTGTAATACTAGGACTGGCACCTGTATTGAAGTCTCTAAAATAGGGGAAAAGATTAAAAATAGCTGGCATTACCCGTTTTCCTATGTTTGGCCTCATGAGCGGAATAGAACAGTTGTTAGAAACATGAGAAATAATTTCTTCTCTATTGTTCAGTTTTTTATTTCAATTTTGTTTGCAGAAGAAAAGAAACCAACCTGATTACATGAGCTTTAGCACATTACAAAGCCTTAGCACTACTCTAGCATGCGCTTTCAGCAGTGCTAGACATACAAACCATGTGTGTTTTAAAAGAACATTCACAACTGGAAAAGTCAGGCATTTAAAAAGATAAGAAATGCCGTAATAAATATCTGATGCCACCTCTATTGATTTAAAGACTTAGTATTTGAAGGAGGGAATTGAGAACAGCTTTTCTTTGTGGTGTTGTGGTTGAATACGATAAACTTTCTCACTCCCAAGGACAATATGATACAGGATGCTTTTAGCTGTTTCTCTTTTCTAAGCTGTTTGTCTTTGTGTGGAGGAAGAAAGATTTATATATGGTGTTATTCTATAGCTCTACGACCGGTAGCCCTGTAGGTGTTACCACTGTCAAGGAAAATAGAGAATGCAATCTTTCCTCCTTTTTAAGAAAGGACTTAGCATAGGTTTCTCACATTTTGGCTCTCTCCACCACAAGCTTTCTCTAAAAAGGAATAAAAACCCTGCAACACCCTCTTTGTTTTTGAAAGAAAGATCCCTTGCTGTTATGAGCCCACATAAATGGAAGTACCACTCTATAACTTTGTGCAAGATGCCTGAGACCTAAACATGAGCAGAATCCTGCAGCCATGTCCTAGACAGCTCCCCATGCAGAGGAGTAGTCCTTGTAGGTTCTGGTTTTGAAGCACCAACATTTTTATGTGCTATACCTAAAATGCCTCTGCCTCTAATGTTGTACCCTGCTCCAGAGAAAACGAATACAAAGTCATTTACAAAGCACAGAATAGGAAGAAAAAAAGAAAAAAAAAACCAAAACAAAACACAAAACCAACACCGTAAAGCATACTGGCTTTTAATTAAGGTGATCATGCTGTTACCACCACTAAAAGTAGCATTTCTACTTCAATTTCATCAGTGAAGTTGTTAGACTGCCCAAAATGACAAACCTGGGCATTCGGTAGCAAAAAAAAAAAAAAAAAAAAAAAAAAATACAACAAAAAAAAACAAACCCCAGAAAATCACAATTTCTGACCATAAAGAGAAGGTTGCCACTGACTCACCCAACACTATACATATTGATTGAACATCTAGCTATCTTAGCTCCAGCATGCTCAGATTGTCCTCATCAAAACAGACATCTGTCTCATGAAAGCACTCCATAAACAACATTCAGCCCAAATCTTTTGAAAGACCTGGTCTATTGTTCAGCAGAATTTCCTAAGGAAACCACATTTATGTAGTTACAATGCTGCTATTCACCCTGTGCTATCACTTCAAAAATTTATTTTGGTCAGTTTTGGCCGGGCCAGATAACTACACACCTCAGCTGCAAAGCATTTTAGAGGAGGAGAGGAGCTTTCTTGCTCTGTTGAAATGTCCCAAATAAAGATAAGACTGCAGTAACCTGACCTTGACTGCTGCTAGACACAAACTCACATGGGAGAGATGCTTTATAGCACTTTCAACTGTAAGTTAAGCTGAAGTTCACAGTTCACTAGGAGGCATGAATCCTAAACAAAGTGACCTCCTCATATTTAATGATTATGTGACTGCTTTTCATTTTGTACAACATGTCATACGTGGGTGGAAGAGTTTGGCTTTGTCTTTTTTTTTCTTATCTTATTTCATTTTACGGTCATTCAGTACATGAAATAATAGTCTAACTTTCATAGCAGAGACAGGCAAAAAGGCAAGTGAGTTCAATGTTTCCTCCATTGCATGTCTATGGAGTACCTTTTTCCTAGAACAGACCTATAGCTGGTTGCCTGTTTGCTAAGAGTATTAGATCCTTTGGCAAACATTTTTCTTGCCTTTTGCCACTATTTCCGAACTTTATTCCCATGAGCTGTTACACTGATCTCAAATATCTATATTAAGTGGCACAAAATAATGTTACTCCCTTAAATTACAAAGACCACACTGGTGAACTAATCTATGATTAAGACATTGAAAACACTAAACAAGATGTTACTAGTTAATAAATGTCATGTTTACAGTCTTCCTCATTCCTTATTGTTTTCCTCATAGCCAGGTTCATTGGTTGAACTAGCTGACGTGAATTAATGTAACTGTAATCCAGATCTCATATCATAAACAAATTATTGCAAAGTAGTAACTTGGTATCCAAAACAAGCACACAACATAATAACTTATCTGCAACAATAATAGAGTAGCCACAAGCCCGAAACAAGAATTACCTAGGAAAGAGGATAGTGACATTGCCTTAATATAGGGTACTGTAGTGTCTTTGAACTGAAGTAAGTATGAATTATAGTAATAGATCATAATATCAGTGTTTCACAAACAGGCACACTTTATTTAAATACAAGTTTTAAGTATAACTATGTTTTGAATTTCAAAACACATACTTTTGTCTTTTGACTCATTGCCAGTGTCTGAAAAAAAACCCCAGACTTGTACTTTGTCTCCATTATACACCAGAAAGTATTTAGCATTGTTATTGTAAGGTTATTTTAGGTCAAGTTCTTGTTTTAATAGAAAAATAAAATAGGAAAAGGAAGAGTTCAGGGACAACCACAGATAACTATCTTTCTATAAGTTCTATTTTTCAGTCAAGGAATCTGTGAAGAAAAAGTCTGCTGCTTCCTAGGTGGATGTGACTTGTGGTTTAATTCTCTATTTCTGTTAAACTTATTTTAATCAAATAGGACTATTTCTGGTCTTTTTCCTTTAAGATTTATCATTAACATGCAGGCTCTGATCTTACTTCAGAATGCACATAGATGCAATATGAAGTGTAGATATATTCCTTCTGCCCTCAGAGAGTGTCTATAGGAGTTTGCAACTTGAAAGGACATGGTTTAGCGGGCATGGTGGTGTTGGGTTGACGGTTGCACTCGATCTTAAAGGTCTTTTCCAATCTAAACAATTCTATGATTCTAAGGAAGTATGTTCTCATTTTCAAGATCAGAGTCACAGTGTAACATAAGACAAATCTCTCTCAGGCTTATTGCATTAGTGAATAAGGTAAGAAACAGTCCTGGTGGGTAAGAAGATGGTAGATTTGATTATCACCTGATCCTGGACTGTCATCTCAAACTGGCAGCATGCAGTAGATCATACCAAGCCAATCTGAGTACAGGAAAATATTACTGTATTTTCAAAATTAAACTTAAAAATTACTACTCAAGATTAGAATGTGACTACAACCAGGCAATATGTTAAAAATATTCATGAGTATCTGTTGCAATAGAATAATTTCTCTTCAATAGCATTCACTATTCTTTCATTGTCTTTTGTGAAGAGTAGTTCAGTTAAAAGTAGTTGCAAGAATGTAAACAGAAGTTAAAAGATATCTGTTTGTAGGAATTAAATATCCCATCAAGAAATGGCAATCTAAATGCACACAGATTTCTACACCAGGTTAATATAAATGATCATATTATATTAAAGCCCGCTCTTTTTCATTTCTTTAGTTGTTACAGACCGCCATGTACAGTCCGAACGAAACGCTGTGATGCTGGATTTTCTTTTAGTGAAGAAGTGTGCCGCTGTGTACCCACATATTGGAAAAGACCACTTACGAATTAGTGAAGAGAGCACTACTTGCTATTTTGGTGTACATTTTTCCATTAGAACAAAAGAACAACAGAAACTTTGCTAATAATTGGAATTAAATGTTCACCAGAGACCCTGTGGGGCTTTCAGAGACAGACTTATTGTGCTTTTCTCAAGATGTGGAAAGCAAATGTAGAAAATAACTGGGGTTCATGTTTTGTAAAGAACTCAATAAGGACTTATTTTCTGCCAATGACCAAACAGCCTAGGTTCTCCTTCTTGTGATTTTTTTTTTTGTTTTTGAAGAGATAATGACTATATAATTTATTTCCACTAAAACCATTGTGCAGCATTTCTGTTTATAGCAGTAACAATTGTTAAAGCTCACTGTGATCAATATTTTTATATCATGCAAAGTATGTTTAAAATAAAATGAAAATTGTATTATATAATAGTGAGTATGTTTAATCATCTGCCTAAAGAAAGTATTACAATTCAGTTTTATTATCAGGGTTCTTAAAAGGGGGAAATGTGATTTAAGAGAAAGCACTTTTCTGAAAGGAAGACTACAGCCATTTTCGCATACCTGTCATGTATGTCATTTGAAATAGAAAGAGTTACACTCAGTTTTTCATGACCTGGTGATATTTCTGTCTCTAGAATGAAATTAGCAAAGCAAGTACAATTAATAACTAATGAAAACATTGGAGGTCCTGTACATTGCCCAAGGATAAGGACTATGTTTAAAGGACAGCAGCAACTACTCACATTCCAATATATTTACCTTCCATTTTATTTCTTGTTAGCATTCCTAAAGAATAAATATAAAATAATGTCTACTCAAGGTTATTAGTATGAAAGTGGAAATGCCAACTATGCTTTTTATTTAGTATTACAGGCTATACTGTAAAATTTACAACTAAATAATTCAGAATGCTTTGATGTACTTTACTCTTTCATGTAGTCAATCATATATCTTGATCAACAATGTATGTGTGTGCAAAAATACTTTGAAGGAAAGAAAATACAATTTATATTCCAATGGGGATATGAAAGGACTTCTACCAGTCTGGTATGGATTGACATAATCTCTACATAAAAAATTGTCAGGACTTCTCTTTATTAAAGAGTATGCAAAATCACACATCTACAACTCTAAAAAGAGGTAAGATTTTTAACTTGCATGGGAAGAGCAATGTGCATAGAACAATCTATTCAAAATTAAAATATTCAGACATTGGAAGTAAGTTGTTAAATTATGGAAACTTTATTGGGTGCAGAAGTGGAACAAGCAAAGCTGCAAAGCAAGATTTGTGTGACAGGAGTGGGCAGATTTGTAAAAATAATTGTAGATGTCAGTGCTGGTTCTAAGCAGCTGTTCTTAAAAGAGTTATTAATGAAATAGTATTATTTCCAATTATTTCCTAGAAAGTTGGGGGAGGGGGTGTTCCTTTTCTCGATTCTTGCATATTTAGGTATCACAGTTCCTAAAACTGAGTGAAAGCTACTTTTAATTAGTCCCCATCGAGGGTTGAGACAGTCTAACAAGTAGGCAGGATGAGAGGCAGTTTGAGAGTTCACACTTTCCACTGTACATCTAGTGTCCTCAGTGTTCTTGCTAAGAGGCCAGCTATTCATTATCCAGGTAGGATAATAGGATGAAGTTTAGGCATACAAATACTGAGGAATGTCTTTCTTACTATATTGCCTCAGCAATCAAATGCAGGTAGAACTCCGGATGACAATTTAACGTTGATCTACAGCTTTAGCTAGTATAACAACACACAATTCCCATCGGCTGATTAGTAGTCATGCAAAATCATCAGTGTCTAAACTGGCATTGTCAATCTAATAGCAAGAGGTTAATAGTCAAAACTTACATTCAGTATTTCTTAAGATCCGGGCATCCACTTCTATATGTCAGCTGCTTGAAGGAAGCATAAAATACCTTAAGAAATCAATTAAAGAGAAAACTTTAATGAAGACTTGAGAAAACAAGCTGTAGGTGAAGCTCCCAAAATAAGCTTTTTAATTTCTATCCAAGCCCAATACAGAAGAGAGGCAGTGGGAGAAGGACAAATCAAATCTGAAACCAGGAATAGAGGCTAAATAAGCCAGTATCTAACAGATAAGATATGTACTTGTGGTTAAAAAGGAGGAGGGCACAAGTGAAGACAGCAAAACTACATTCCAACAAGTAATTCTGTGTAGATTCTAAAAAGTGTATGTTACAATACTGTGCAAATAAAAAAACCTACTAAACTGAGCAATGCTCACTTTACGTGTTTAAACTATTTGAAAGGAGTTCATGAAAACAGAGCTAATAAAACCATTCTAGCTGAGCAGATATTTGGATTTCTACTGAGCATACTACACTCCAGAATGATAAAACTTAGGGAAGGGAAGGGAAGGTTGAGAGTTTGAAAATGAGAGCACTGAACAGGAAGCTCCAACTTTATTACAAACATCAGCATTCAATAAGAATTACTTTCTTGAATGCATCTTTTTTCAATTTCTTAACTTTCCAAATATTGAGACCTTTGGACATAAGTTATGTAAATCACTAAATAAAACTAAGATTTAAAGAAAGCATAGAGTTGACTTCTTAAAGTTACCACAAATCAGGTTTATGTCTGAGCAAAGTGACTGGTCAACTGTTCTCAAAGGTATGCAGGTGAGTAGAATAATATACGCAAGAAGTTGACAGCATTTTCTGGTAATCAGGCTCTCCAATTCTGCTTTACATGAAAATACCGGGTCTTTTAAAATGCATTATACACAAGAACACAATAGATATCACAATTATTGTCATTAGTATAGGCTACAGATTTCCCATTCTATGTGATAAAATGCAATTCTGTTTATCTCAGTACTGTCATAAAATCATCTATATTTAAGCAACTGTTTATCTGTGGAAAAATAGAGAGTGGTGGCATAATCTGCATAGCGGGCCTTCCTTGCATCTATTATATAAAGTAGCTGAGATAGATTTACACCATTTTCAGTTTTGAAGTGTTACTTGATTATAACTCCTTGCAATTTTCATCTTAATTTCAAATCTTAATTTAGTATTCTTAAAACATATAAAAAGAGACTATACAGCTTAAAAGAAGATCTAAAAATATAAGTGATAATTCTATATACAAGTTATTCTGCACTAGCTCTGAATAAAAAGCTTATATTGTTATTTGTCTAAAACCCCTGTACCTTCTACAGAAAAATATAAGTGGGGGGGAGAGAGAGAACACGTGTAACTATGCAGTATATCACATTTAATAGTAAACAGACTTATGCTTTCATTTCATCAGGAATTTACAACAATTTCTGTACTCTTTCAATATTGTACCATATGGAGACCATAAATTATGCAGAGCAACCCCTCTCTACCTGTATTAACAGAAGGACATACTATTTACAGTATGAGTGTTGTTAGTCTGCTGACATGTTTGTT
Source organism: Aquila spilogaster (assembly GCA_024606505.1). Taxonomy (NCBI): domain Eukaryota; kingdom Metazoa; phylum Chordata; class Aves; order Accipitriformes; family Accipitridae; genus Aquila; species Aquila spilogaster. Next base: position 51,923,386 of record JANHGO010000001.1, read on the forward strand.
TAATTCATGTTGAACAAGTTGATAGTAAATCAGTTCTCTTGGTTCTATTTGAAAGACCAGCATGAAATCTTGCATATGTACCATGCCATCTTGAAAGGCTTAGTGTTAGGATTGCTTCAGTATTCTCATTTGCAGTCTTCAGATCTCGGTGACAACTCTAGATGTGCTTGAATTTTAACATCTCTCTCTCCTTCCTCTCTCTCTCCCCCCCCGCCTCTCCCTGCCAAAAGCTAGGAATGGAATAATTTATGCAGCCAGTTAGCTCTGAGGAATAGGCTATATTCTTTTAAATATTATTTAATTTATATTTAATTTAAGAATATATTCTTTAAAGATTATTTATTAATTTTTTTTTATTATTATTATTTGGATGTACAAAAGGTTGCCCTCAAGTAGAAAAGTTTAAAGGTGATCAGTTCAGAATTTTCAGAGCTTTGGTAATTTAGTCAATACGATACAGTAATAATTTTTAATATTATAGGATTTTTACTTTATTGAAAAAATGAAAATAATGGTAATTTCTTTAATAGCTTCCTTTTCTTCTCTTTCTCTTTTCCTTTCCCATTTCAGATAAAACTTCTGGGAAAGAACACAGGACAACCTTCTGGTTGAGTGATGAAATATTAAGATCAAATGGACCAGGTATTTAATTTTTTTTAATAAATATGAAGGACTCATAAGGACTAATAAAATGAGGCCAGTTTAACGCAGGTTTAAGACTCCAGATTACCCTAGAGTTCTTAAAAGCTCTAGATAGATCAAAACATTTTCATAGAATAACATATTTGGACTCATTTTATCTGTATTTTCCTGTCCAAATGTTGTAATGGAATCTGAACAGTAGCAAGCATTAAGAGGTCACCAGTTTTACAATAGCACAGTTTCTAAAATGTCAGTAATTTCTCATTATTAAAATGTATATTTTACCTATAGTCTGAAGCTATGAATCAGGGGACCTTACTTCAGCTTGAGAACATACTGAATTACAAAACATAGAACATTCCACCAAAAAACACCTTAAAACACAATGCTTTGCTCTTTTTTGTAAGCATTGCTACTAGTGGCAAACCACTATGGAAATCTCCGAAAATTGTACATTATCATTTATTCCCTTTTTCTTCTCAGCAAAACATTGTCATGAAAATAGTATCTTGTAGATTCAGCTATTTTTCCTGGGTAAGGGTACTGTATCCATTCCTGACAGACACTGACCTTTCAACTGAGTTTCAGCAAGCTCTTTATCCATTTTCTGCATTTATAATTAGCCATATGTGGTCACTGAACTCTTCCCCTTTGCCCCCTTTCTCAACTTAAATTACTTCTCTTAGATTTCTGGACCATATTTCAGTCTCCCCATAAGAATATCTGTGTTTCCCTTTCAGCCTTTCTCACGTATCACTGTTAACTCTAGCCTGTCGATTTCCCTTTTATATCCAGTCTCTCACTAAAAATGACATTGCTTTTTTCTCTATTACCATTAAGACCTCTTTCCTCTCTCTACTTTAAATAATCATGTCAACATGGGGATTAATCTGTTTTAGATGTCTAGTGATTCTCTTAACTACACATATGTTAAAGAACAAGTGTTAAAAAGAAGTCTGAAACTTCACATTCTGATTGTGCAAATCCAGTCTGCCCAAGCAAATAATAATAATAAAAATTATTACAGTTGTGAGCCTCCCAAAGCAAACTTGCAAATAAAAATAACAGGTGCAAAAATCACCCTAGCAGATTACACTTGAAACATAAAAGACAATTCATGGTATCACCCTCCCTGTAAAAAACACAAGCTTTAATTCTGCTGGATACTATCTCTGCAGTCTAACATTGCACTCATGCAGTCCTCAAAAATGTCCCATGCAGCATTTTGGAACTAAATTCAGCCTTGTAATTGAGTTTATATTCACGTCTCATTCACACTGTGGAAAAAATCTAGGGCTCAAGGGCAGGTAGGGAGACTTTTCAAACATACCACAAAAAACCTGAGGTCTGTGCTCTTCCTTAGCACAGACGTACCTACCTCTGTGATTTACACCACTGTGAAACCACAGATGAAATGTGGTCACAGGATCTTTCCCAGAAGGATAGTGCCATTTTTAAGGATAGATAGTATTTGTAAGCTCAGATTGCCTTCATAAGGTGAACGTGCTTTTCACCAGCCTGCACCCTGTCCAGTAATTTGGATGCAGAGAGCTACCAAGTCACAGAACATTTTAGGCTCAATTTAGTCCATGGGTTAACATCAAGGTAGATACTGTATTGGTTTCAGTTGCTCCAATCAGTTTTTAATAAACGATTTAAGAGACACCTATTTTAAAATACAGCAAGTAACCTGTTACTGAAGCACTAAAATACCTTGGGCTTGTATTGCTTTCAGAAAAAAAAATTAAAAATCTAAACATATGAGCAGACACACTGCCTGGAACTTTATCTGGAATTCAACTCAAGTAAAATTAAGGTAAGCTTAAAAAAAGCAAACACTGAAATATTCTTCTGAGGCTAAATCAAGTCAGTTACATCCATTAGAGGAAGATGTAGTACTAACAAACATTTACTTTAATTTCCAAACTATGAAAAAAATACAAATACTTGCTTTATGTAGAGTTTAAGCTTTTATAAAAGGTTGCTTCCAAAAATATGGGAGTGAGTTTTCAAATACTTAAGTACATATTAGTGTCATCTGTGGGAGAACTATAAAACTTTGACAGCACTTTCATATATTTGTTTGCAAGAACAGACAGTGCAGAGATGAGATGCTTTAATATTGCTCTAAGGATATATATTAAAAGTCAGTATTTTATTCTTTTGAAAGATTAATACTCAGTAATAGGTTATGCTCTGGAGAATCCAAACATTAGAAGTTCATCTATTCATTCAGTACATTACTGCATTAGATTTATACTGTATTAAGTTTACAAACATTCAGATTTTACAAATTTTTACAATCACAAGTCTTTAGCTATTGAAGATCTATGAGTTAACGTTTCCCTTTATTAGTTGCTTGTCATTGTTCTTTAAAACATACAGGAAGTATATTCTTTAACTGTAGTTTATTTTGAAAAATACTTCCGAAATAACTGTTTTTGTTTTAGTAACTAACTCTAACAATAATATGACAAAAAGGCCATAAACAACGAGCAGGTTAATAAAACTTCACCTTTCACAGCCCACAGTCCCAGTTCAGTCATTCGCTCTATCACCAGCTAGGGTCCTGCAGAACTGTGTATGCAGGTTCCTAAACCAACATACGCTCTCCGAGTGGTTTCGAGTTGGGCTTGTGGCTGCAGCCACCAGCGCTGCCAAGATCCTTTCTGACTTACTTACTTACACATAGGACAGCCTCTTGGACCTGCTCTTAGCTTAGACCGAAGATTATCTGTATTAGGGGGCTTCTCAAACTCCCAGGAAGAAAAATCAATACTCAGGAAAGCAAAAATAAATAAATGACTAAATAAATAAATAATTATCTTGGCCTCTGAGAAGAACATCAAGAGGAGGTTAGCTAAAGGCAAGTCAAAACCATTATGTCTGCAGGAGACAGCTTGTTGCTGACATCACTGATTTTTTCTCCTGATTTAAATGGTATTATTCATTTTAATGGCATCACTTTAAGACTGTGATAAGTCTTCAGAGTAGCAAGGCCTGGTAAATGTCATCAAGCACTCCTGTTCTTTACAGGTTGTTCTAACATTGTTGATTGCTCAAGGAGGGAAGAACTACATATACTCATGAATATTCTGCCTGAAAACTGTTTATATTTACCAAATAGGTAACTATAGCTGTTAGAACCTCGTAGCTCAAGAAGACATCATCCATAACTTTTGTTACTGGTTTTACACAAAAGTGAAGTGACAGATATCTACTAGAATTCTTGTTAGCTTTTGAAGAGACTGAGCAACAGTGTGAAGCTCAAAGCATGCCTCATGGAAAAGGACTGAAAAAATAAGACAGAGAAAATTAAACATCCCACCATTAATGAAGTGTTAATTAAGATTAAGTGCATTCAAAACAACCCTCACTGACAACAAAACTGTTTTGTATAAAGTTCAGGAAGTTTTAAAACAGATAGTTTAGACCAAATTGTGGTCTCTTAACTATATTGTTCCTGCCGTGGTAGTTTTCAACATAGTGAAATGCCATACCAATAGCTAATTAAGTCTTACGAAGACTCAGGAGTCAGCACTTAATATTTCCTTATTTATGACTGAAGAAGCTGTAAAGAGGAAAACCAAAGGACACATAAAGGAAAAATACATAAGGGATTAGATCCACAATTGACTTTATAATCACTGTGAGCGGTACCTAAATCCTAAATTTAGACCCTAAAAATCCTCATTCATTTGCCTCCGATTCACAGGAGGCAAGTTTCCAAATTAAGTTTCCCTAACCTGAAGACGCACTTTTGCAAATGCCTATAGTGCTGCATAACTATACGCCTAAACTCCAACAAGATTTATAAACTGGTGACGTCTCTGTTTACACTGTGAAGTAAAATCCAGTAGATACTCAGACGGTAATAACAACATCTTTATATCCAAAACACATGGTAAAGCTGCTCTCACTCCCTTCTGAGTTATACTTTGTATGAACTAAGTAAATAAAATTCGGGTCAGAAATGGAGAATATAATATCCTAAATTATTGCTGTTGATTTTAAAATGGAAGACCTGGATTCCAGTACTATTTAATTGACTACTGTGTTCTTGTAGCACACCAGCAGATGTTAGAGAAGGGACTAAACTGTCCTGGATGTTATCACTTGCTATTAGTTTGTAGTTCTGGAGACTTGACAAGTATGGGAATAAATCCTCTTCATCTAGTTCATGTGACTAATTCCCATTTCTCACTTTTGCCATGCTTCTCTTATCTAGGATATGACATGTTTTATTTTCTTTGACTTAAGAAAGTCTTACTGTTGTGAGTTGCAATTGTTCTACAACGTACAAAAAACCTCAACATCTTTTTGTATTTTTGCTTTAATTATTTCATTAATTTGTAGGGTAAATTGACACAGTTAGAACTTGTTTATACTTAAATTTCCATCTGCCTTGTTCAGCCTTGCCTGGTGTGCACTTGATTCCTTTAGAGCATTTCTTGGTTTACAATGCTAACTGCTGGTATGATTATTTAATACTTTATATACTTCATTGAAAGCAATAAATTTCCATTTCCTAAGCTATGATCTTCATTTTTAGTAAGGTATAACCACTGAAAGAATTCAGAAAAGAAAAACATTTTGAACAAAAAAGCCTCTTTACTTAAACTTCAGTGGTTTAAAATCTATTAAAGAGGTGAATAAGACAGTAGTAATTCCTCTTATGTCAGTAATAAAAGTCTGATTTTTTCCTTCAAACAATCCAGGAAAATCAGAGATCTAAAAGGCAGAATACTGCGTTATTTATACACACGAAGAGTCTGTCAAGCATTCATCCCCAAGATTATCAGTAATTTCATAGCATAAACTCGGGCCGCAAGTCAGGGTGAGTTCCAATTTGACGTCAGTACAGTAACACATACTCGTCTTTGGCTGATTGTGATAACCTCCCCGTGAGTCCTGCTTGTAATTGCACTCCATGCCGTAAAACTGCTGCAAGCCAGCGCAAAACTCAGTGGTACAGCTGCTGTTTTTTGGGACATTTTGGGCAATTCGCTTGGTGAGCACTGCATCTACCAGTAAGGTTACGAAAGAAGCTTTCTTGAAGTAACTTTCGCAAGGATTTATACATGCTCATACAAACCAAGAGCACATTTTATTGTAGTGCTTTATGTGAAAGAGTGAAACACACTCATATTCACAGTGCTTATCAGCGTTACCATGTCATTGACACCAGTCATTCTGGTGGGATGGTTTGAGGCGGTGAATGTTTGTTTCTCCAGATGTGAGAAAAAGGTTGAAAATCCTTCTTCATCTTTTTACTTCTCATCACACACTTTGAATACTAAAGAAGATACAGGACTTTCAGGGAAGAGGGGAGAGTTGGAGTCACAAGAGCTAGCAATTCACTTAGTAGGCTTCAAAAATACTTAACCTGAGTTTGTGTAAGATATGAGAGATCTACACATGGCCCATGAATCTATTTTAAGTCTCATTTGCATTGTTTCCAATGAAGCTATCTGCTAAATAAGCAAGCTGTTTAATTTGATAATATCTTGCAGTAAAAAGCCATCATTGCAGCAATCAGGTAACATTCTGCTTGCCTATCTTCAAAACCCACATGTCCATTGATACTTAGCACTTACATGTCCAAATTTATCGTGGCTGAAATGAAGAAAAATGCACTTGTCTTTCAAAGTGAAAAACAATATTCTGGAATTGATGAGAGCTGATCCATTCTACTTCTAAAGGTTTGAAAGTATGTTTTTTCCCCTTTAAGAATGTTAATTTTTGCTTATTTTATTTTGTCTTTATACCGAAGAAAACAATCATTGACCTAAATTGTCATCTGCTGAGTGGAAAGTTTTCATAAGCAGAGAAAGTTACTCATCTGGATCCTTCCATCTACCAAAACACACTGTGTACGAGAAGAACATCAAATATGCCCTTAATGCACTTCAAAAAAAATAGTACTGCAATAGCTAATTTTTTTCTTTAGTTAGAATTCTGATGAATCCTGGTTTACTTCCAGAGTATGCCAAATATTACGCATTTCTAACCGAGATCTAATCTCCCTCACATGCCAAAATATAGAAAAAACAATGTTAAACATATTCTCTAGAGATGCTTAACTACAAATAAGACAGACAACACTGTGAGGTTTTCATATAACTCAATAAAATCATGGTTCCAGTGCTTTTCATACATTTTCAACAAATGAAAAAATATTTAATGACAGATGCATTGAAAAATAAAAACAATACAAATGGCTTTTTGCTCTTGCTTAAGCCTTTTCAGGCCAGCATTAGGCTGTTTTATAAACAGCCATACAGTCCATAAACAATAGAGTAATTCCCATAACAAGATGCAAACAAGACATATCCTCTATTTCAGTGCAAACTTTGATGGGAATTAAAAATGCTTGAAGTGCTGCATAACCAGATGTTAAGATCTGGTATCCAGCACTAGTGAGACAGGTAGTCTCACTGTATGTCATATATAGCTCATATATAATACACAGTTTATATATAGTCTGATCCCCTACAACATTAGCAATACAGCCTCTGGCCAACTTTTCTGATCCATTTCTATCCTTTTCCCACAGCTACTCTTTCTGTGAGGAACACCAATATCTTCACAAGAGCAGAGCAACAGTCTCCATTCTGGCTCAGTTAGGTTCGTGTATCCTTCCATATGGAATCTCAAAACCCCACATCTATACACATCCTACTAGAGAAGCAAAGTTCATTCTTTATTACAAAACCTTACAGATAGTTTACCTTCAATGCCTAACTCAATGCCTGACAAGTTTCCTACAGAATCCTTACTGACTGCAAGAAGGTACCCACATCCAATAAAATCCATGTCACAGTGTGGTTCTTGAGAAAGGGGGAATGGTTGTCTTTGAAAGACAGCAGGAAAAACAGTGAGAAAAATAATGCATAACAGTCTGAGATCAGTAGTAAAACCATCTTCTCCCCGTCACACAAGAATGCCAGAATTGTAGCTCTGGAAGGTTTTTTTTTTTTGTTTGTTTGTTTTTTCCTTTCCACTGCTTTCTGTTGAAACCAATGATTTCAGTGAATCTGCACACAGAAGTAGGTCTTAGACTCTGATGTGCTTTAAATGGGAAATGCTTCATAGGTAGAATTTAGTTACCAACATCCAAGTCAAACAAGAATATGCTTAATTCCTCTCTTGATCTGTGGCTAAAAAATAGTATCATTGTGAGAGGAGTCCAAAAAGTATGCTATATTTTTTGTTCTTACTGTTTAAAAGAAATAAAAAGAAATTAATATTCCCTTTAAAGTATAGAATATAACTGTTTTTCTAAATATCTTTAACAACACCTGGTAAATTCCTACAGATACATGTTTAGATAACCAAGGAAGCTTGTATAATATATCTGTATAGATGTAAATATGACATATGTATAAATGTGTAGATATGTATATACAATGTGTATATGTACAGGTAGATAGGGAAAAAAAATAAAATCAGACATGTGAGTTTCAAAATGAAGGGAAATCTGGGGAAAAATTCGTTTTGAACTGCTTCCTATTTTGTTAGATAAAATACAATTACAGGTAGAAAAATAATATTACCAGGAATAGAAAGTATCTCTTTCCAAATATCATAATTTCCTTATAATAATGATGACAGGATTTTACCCTGAGCAAAGAAATGAGCCTGTACTACGTCTTTGAGATTATCAGTCTTGCTTTGATACTGCAGCAATTCCCAAACCTTTTCAAGAGTGTCCCATGATGCACCATCTCCTCCCCATACATATTATGAATGATTTGGAGAAGTTTTTTTTTTTTTTACCTACTGTTACACAACCAGTAAGAGAACTATACGTTTAGCTTTTTGTAAGAAAATATATTTTATGTAAAACGTTACACAAAGTCTCTGAGTTTCTCTCACGTTTCAGCTTCAGCACTTAATTTCATAGACAATCACTGTACAGTGATTTGTGTCCCACCATTGTCTCTTTAGTCATTGGCTGACTCCCTGTTCAAGATAATCTTCCCACTTCCAAAACTGAGACTGATTGCTGTTTGCCCCTGGATCATACCACAGCCAGTGTCATGGCACCGAACCTTGTTTACTTCTTCTGTCTTCCATACTAGTAAGCTGTCATGAAGAATGCCTGAATGTGTCATCACATAGTTTCTCTCCTAATAAAGCAGCACAGTCTCAAAATTGAGCTCAGTGATTGAGAACTTCAGATATTTACATTGCAGGACTGATACTTAGCATCTCCTCTAATCAGACTCACCTTCTCTTTGAAAAGCTGTGTTAATGAAAATACCAGTCTTCATCCTACTCTACATACAGCTTCTCCCACTTTGAATTAATTATTGAATTAATTATTGAGCAACAGAGATCAAACACTCAGTTCTGGCCTCTTAATAGTGATTTTCTAAATTCATGCAGGTGGATAAGAAAAAGTGCTCTGCTGAATGTAGTTTTAACTTTCCAATTTCTTTTTAGATACTAGTTGTACATTAGTTACAACTGAAGACTGAAAATTATGCCATTGGGCATAAAATTCTCCTTAAAATGGCTGAATTATCATGATTATGTAGGACATAGATACACTGACAAATTAATAAGTAGTTTCAGTTCTTTTCAGCAAACGGCAGTCTGTACAAATATTTCTGAGCTCATTTACTTCCCAAGTACAAACTTGTGTAGTGGTTGCTTATACAGGATATATAATTCCAGCTGTCTTTCCACACTGTATGGTAAAACTGTAAAACTTGTGGATGAAAACAGGAAACATGATCACTTTGGATCAAAGCCCTCAACTTTTTTTTCTGTGGTAGGAACATAGGAAAATTACATGATGTTATACTCCATTCATTAGTATAACATTTGCACAGCAGTCAAGTAACCACTTATTCCCAAGTGCATGACTGTGCCAACAAAATTTTTTTAACATTTGAGCAAAAGGAAGGCTACATCTTAATTTTTCAAATGCAACATGCTAATGAATGAGTCACATACCCAAATCTTCATGTTGCCTAGAGCCATAACTCGCCAGGTTCCCAAACGAGCTGAGAGAAGCCAAAGCCCTGGAAGTGGTGGTGAAGCTGGATAGGACAACTACTCCTCTGCTGCCCCAGGGCAACAGGTCCAGACCTGTACCAAGGGTGACCTCAGCCTGGTGCAGCCTCTGCCACCACCTTCTGCTAGTGCCATTCACATGCTGCATTAAGAGCAGGGGACCTTCCCTTAAAACCCAAGACTCCCAAGGGTCACATATGGACCATTCCAACAATAATGGATTCAAATATGAATTAATAAGCAGAGATGACAGACTTATTTTGTTATTCCTTCTAACAGGAGTTACACTGCTTGGCATGGAAAATACAGTATGCATTTGATACCTTTAGAATGATGATGTAGCTTCTAGTCCATATAGAATATGTAATGTAACGATAATAAACCTTCTATTTTAAAACTAAAAACCAGTCTGTTAAGTACTGTGTGTTTATCATACAAAAGCGCTTTTTTTTTTGCGTATAAATTAAATGCATATTTGACACTTACTTCTGTATCGCTTAAAATGCTTTCCGAAATATTTTTAATAGTAAGTCTAGGAATGCTAATTATGCATTATTCACCATTACAAAACATATTTTCCAACAATTACTGTGTTTAAATATATAATCCAGTTTTACCCTATATTTGGAATAGGAAATAACCGTGCAATGTCATTTTCTACTTCATAGTATTGGCAAACGTTGACTTCTTAAAAAATCTGCAAATAAGATCTGATAGGTCAATAGGAGTCCAACCCAGATATGTGCCAAGTTGGCTCCAGAGAAACCTTCTAATTGGTCAAAGCTTTCAAAAAATCAATAGGAAATCCAAATCAAGCATCCAAAAACTTAGTTACATAATATTACAGAATTAATTCATTTTCACTCTTCTGCTCTGGAATACTCAATCCACTAACTCTACAGACAATCTTTGGAATTATCAGGTAAAGTCAGCTTGTCTTTTTATGTTTTATGAATAATGACATTTTCCCTGTCCTACATTGTCCTAACAGACAACAGGAAGAGAGGCCAATTTATCAGACTCAAGTCCAAAACTTTTTTCCATGTAGTCTGAAAATAAAACCTCATTATGAACTACACACAAGTCTGTGCTTCTTAGGTGACTTGAATGGCTTTACCAGAGGCAAAGCGCACCTGACTAACCAAATTTTCTTCTATCATCAGATGGTTGGCTCTGGGGACAATGGGAGAGCAGTGGGTGTCATTTACCTTTATTTTAACATGACTTTTGACACAGTATCCCATAGCATCCTTGTAGCTGAACCAGGTGAAAAATCTCGCTTGCCAACTGAACTGCCAAGTTTGAAGACTAGTTGTTAATACTTTGAAGTCTGGGTGGATGACAATTACCAGTTGCATTCCTCAGGGGTCAGCAGTTCTCAGGCAAATATTATTGAACACTTTCACCAATAGCTTGGGTGATGGAACAGAACAGAACATTATTGATAAAGTTCAGGAATGACACCAAACTAGGAGGGGTGGTCAATGTCACATAGCTGTCATTCAGAGGGTTCTTGACAAGCTGAAGGACAAGGTTTGACTGAAGCCTCATAAAGTACAAATACAAAACCCCACACCTTAGATGGAATAAGCCCATGCAAACACTACAGACTGAGGGCAGACAGTCTAAAAAAGCAGCTTTGTACAAAAGGATCTGAAGATCCAGGCAGGCAACAAGTTGAACATGATCCAGAGAAGTGCCCTTGCAACAATGAAGCAGGGCTGAGTGAAGAGATATAGCCAGAAGGACAACAGAAGAGATTATTTCCCTCTGGTCAGGACCGGCAGGAGTATATTTGACATGTTGTGCCCAGTTTTGGCTCCCCAGTTCAACAGCCAACTGGGCAAACTGGAAACAATCAAGTGGCAGGCCACTGAGATGGCGGTAGCACACAAGGCATGGAAGGAGAGGCTGAGGGAGCTGGGCTTGTTCTGCCCAAGGAAGTCTAAGGGGGGGTGTCTGACCATTCTCTTCCACTACCTAGTGGGTGATTGTAGAGAAGAGAGATTCAGAGTCAGAGTCTTCTTGCAGGTCCATGGGGAGGACAAGACACGGTCATCACAAGTTGCAGCAAGGGAAATTCTGACTAGGTAAAAGGAAAAAAGCATTTCACAATGAGGCTCATTTTGGTACTGGAACAGGGTGTCCAGGGAGGTTTCAGTATCTCCGTTCTTAGAGGTTTCAAAACGCAGCTGGACAAGGCCCTAAGCACCCCAAAGCTGCCCCTGCTTTGAGCAGGCTGGCTTAGATTAGATGAGCTCCAGGGGTCCCAGACTGATTTTTTCTATGATTCTATGAAAACTGACCTCAGAGGGAAAGGGATAAAACCAGGCTCGCTAGAGATAAGCCTGGGGGCGGCATGCCAACGTTTGAGGGACAGTGTGCTAGCAAGGTCCTTCCATCTACCATCTCAGTGGAGGTAGGAGATGGAGATCCACGTGGGAGCAAAGACACAAGGGTTATTGATGTGTTAGAAACCATGGAAGTGCCTGAGAACAGTCACGTAGGAATTAGGGCTTCACACCCAAAAAAGGTAGCAGGATCAATAGCCCAACTGAAGTGCATCTACACCAATGCATGTAGCATAGGCAACAAACAGGAGGAGTTGGAAGCCATTGTGCAGCTGGAAAACTATGATATAGTTGCAGTCACAGAAACAGTTTTGGGTCCCTCACTACAGGAAAGACACTGAGGTGCTGGAGCAGGTCCAAAGAAGAGGAACAAAGCTGGTAAAGGGTCTAGAGAACAAGTCCTATGAGGATCGGCCGAGGGAATTGGGGTTGTTTAGCCTGGAGAAAAGGAGGCTGAGGGGAGACCTCGCTGCTCTCTACAACTACCTGAAAGAAGGTTGTAGCGAGGTGGGTGTCTATCTCTTCTCCCAAGTAACAAGCGATAGGACAAGAGGAAACAGCCTCAAGTTGCACCAGGGGAGGTTTAGATTGGATATTAGGAAAAATTTCTTCACCGAAAGACTTATCAAGCATTAGAACAGGCTGCCCAGGGAAGTGGTGGGGTCACCATCCCTGGAGGTATTTAAAAGACATGTAGACGCGGTGCTTAGGGACATGGTTTAGTGGTGGACTTGGCAGTGCTAGGTTAATGGTTGGGCTCAATTGTCTTAAAGGTCTTTTCCACCTAAATGATTCTATGATTCATTGGACACAGACACCTTCCCAAATATTTCACACAGGTTGGCACAGAAGAGAAAATATACCCAGCTGTCGCCAAAAGTGCTTAAGAAAGAAAGGTATATTAATGTCAGATGTTTAGCAATTCTATTGAACTATCCAGAAGAACTGATTTTATTCAGACTGTTTTGTTAACTAAGAGACAATATTTTATTACTGACCAGTTAAATAAATACATATGTATACACTAATACTATTGAATAGTTAGTAGAATATTAGAAGGTGGTTTCTGAGACTAAACATAGCTATTTCATGCCATTTTAGACACCAAGCTTATCTGGCACTTCAGTTCAGGGCTGTCAGGTATAAATGCAAGGCCTACAGGAGCCCAGGATTCACTTGGACATCTAAAATGCCACTGGACATCTCTCTCTCTCTCTCTAACCACCTGGACTGAACCTTGAACTTTTACTTTCTCAATTAACCATTTTTGTTACTTTAATTTCTTTTCTGAGATATTTAATTATTCAATTACATTCCTTAGGAATTTAGATTTTACTAGAATTTTACTACGTTCTTATCCTAAGATGGGTTCGGTAAACAGTTTCAATATTGTTTCATCTCCATAGTACTTGCTAAGCTTCCAAATTGCTGAGTAGTCTAAGCAACCTCAGTTTTTATGCATCTATAAAAGACAGCCCTTGTGAGAAATCCTTATTCTAAGAATATTCTCTTATACAACTTTTCATATTAACAACTTTCCTTGCAACTGACTCAAATCCCATGACTAACAATATTTTGAGTCAATTCCATCATTGTTTGTATCTCCTGTTACACCTGAGAAGGCATTTGATCTCATACAATATGCATCAGTCGCTATTGTTCTAAAAATTGCCACTATTAGCTTTTCTGTGTGAACAGTTTCTGAAAATTATGATGGTTGAATTTGTGGTCAAGTCAGTCATTCTGAGAAAGCTCATAAAATCCCAAGAGACTTGCAAGAACAATCAATCCCTACATCAGGAAGCAAAAAGGAAGTGCCAACCCAGTGGAAATTTATTTATTACACGTTTGAAGTCTGCTGAAATAACAAAACGTTGGACTTAACAGTCAAACAGGGCATATACAAAGGCAATGGAATTAAATCTTATTTTCAACGAGGGAATGGTATTCAAGAAACTATTAAAAATAGATATATTTTTTTAAAGTCCCTCCTATAAAAGTTAAAAGAAAAAGTAAATGTGATCATATAAATTACATTAGGCATCGGTGAGAAACTTTCCTTGAACTATATCCTTGCAGGAAATTGGCTAAATGTAGCCCCTTGGCGCCAAGGAGGTCATGAGCTCTGCGTCAGTGCTAATTCATTTTTCGTGACCGCATTGTGTTGGGAAATCCTGATTCCCAGTGCTGAAGTGTAAAACAAGACTTTGAACTCTATGGGATTATGTATATGATATGCCAAACATGAATAAAATTTCATTTCCTCGAACCTGTAAGGAGTGTACGAACACAGAAAATGTTCCATATATCAGTAATTATTTTCTTTTGCACAAGTTCCAGACAATTTTCTCTTTCAAAATGAAAATTACATTTGGAATGAAAATACCTAACACAATACAATTTTGTCTTTTTTTATTTCTGAAGATAGAACCCAAACTAAAACATTCTTAAAGCAAAAATAACCTATAACCACCGTTCAAGAATCTGTCAATGGCAAACAGGTTTTCACAAAAAAAGCTAATTCATATTTACAAGACAACTATGGAAATAGTCCAAGTGTGAGCACAACACAGACCAAAACCACCCAACCAACAGGTTTGCCTCCAAGTCACAACTTCCATTTAAACCATAACTTCTGCTAAATAAAAGACAGTCTTGAATGTAAGTCCTCTGATGTTGAAAAATATATAAAGATAACACAGCAATTAAATACCACTGTTAAAAACCTGCAGATTGTGTTCTCCAGATCAGTAGAAGAGTAAATATTACAAAGAAAGAATATGGTAAAATATTCTCGAAGGTAAAGGTTCATCATGCTTACAGCACACATTCCTGAATAGGCAAACTGAAGCACTCTACTAGCATTGACTTTTGAGTGTGCCAAGCTCTAGGTTATGTAGCCTATGTTGCAGCGGTGTTTAATAAAATCAGGGATAATTTAGGAGTGTTTCACTTCAGAGAGAAAAGATAATACTCTTTTCACCCCATACACAACTACCATGAGTATATAGGCACAGAGTAGACTTCAGGACATTGTAAACCTGCCTTACAGATTTCCAAATCTTTGCACACCCTCCTTGAAGAGTCCCACCAGCTCTTCCACTGCTTCACCTGCTCCATGCATCAGTGTTACTTGTTTGTCTAGCCAGACCTGTGCTGAACTACTTCTAATCTAAGCTCAACTTCTATAAAAGGGACTGGGAAGGGCATGCCGCAAGAAGCCACTAAACAAGTTGTGAGAGTCAGTTTTGCTCTGTGTAGGCACTGCAGGTGGAGAGCTTTGGAGAGTCACACCTGAAATGGCATACTCCTCCTGCATCCACTTCCATCCACAGAGCAGTGACTCTTGCAGAATTTGGAAAAAAGTTGGCTTAAGCAACAGAGCAAAGAGGGATTTAGGGGAGTGTGATGGGTTGAACCTGGCTGGTTGCCAGGTGCCCACCAAAGCCATTCTATCACTCCCCCTCCTCAGCTGGACAGGGGAGAGAAAATATA
>JANHGO010000001.1:51938997-51968924 GCA_024606505.1 Aquila spilogaster
TCCTTGCAGGAAATTGGCTAAATGTAGCCCCTTGGCGCCAAGGAGGTCATGAGCTCTGCGTCAGTGCTAATTCATTTATTGTGACCACGTTGTGTTGGGAATTCCCAGTTCCCAGTACTGATGTGTAAAACAAGACTTTAAACTCTACCGGGTTATGCACATGATATGCCAAACCTGAATGAAATTTATTTTCCCGAAACCTGTAAGGAGTATGTGAATATAGAAAATATTCTGTATAACAGTAATCATTTCATTTTGCAAAGTACTGATTTTTTTTTTCCCCAGATGCACCCCTGATTACAGAAAACACAGCATTTGGCACTGGCATAGACTTTTTAGCATGGCAAACTTTAGGCTATGTTTCCACCATGTTTTATAAAAGCAGGGATCATTTTGGACAGTTTCACTTAAGACAGAAAAAAATAAAAATCTTTTCACCTTATGTGCTGTTACCACACACAGATACAAGCTAGAACTCAAGGCGCATTGTAATTGAGGACAGATTTTCAAGGCCTTGCTGAAACTGCCTGAAGGGTCTCACCAGCTCTAACACCTGCTCCACCCATCAGTGTTATTTGCTGCTTGTCTAGCCAGAGCTCTCCTGAACTAGTTTCTTCTTTAATAGGAATGAGGAAGGGCATGCCACAAGAAGCCACTAAAGTCACGAGCGTCCATTTTTCTCTGTGAGGCACAGCAGATGAGGGGCTCCACAGAGCCACACCTGAAGTGGCATAACAGGCATATTCCTGCATTCACAGCCATCCACAGAGCAGCCGCTAGAACTGCCTCTTGCAGCATTCAGAAAAAGGTTGACTTAAGCAGCAGAGCAGAGAGGTTTAATAAGTTAAGAGCTCCTCCTGTTACAAAAATGACACAATAGAAATCAGTAGGCAACAGAGGAGCTCTTAAGACTAGGACACACATGAATCATCATCAATAGGGAGGGCTGACACATTAAAAAACCCAACATATTTACTAGATAGATTGCTTGAAGAGGATGAAGTACATAAACGTACCTACCACGGCAACAGAAACAACCTGATATTAGGGAAGAAGCTGAGTGATAATTGCATACAGGAGTTGATATCCACTTCTCTCCTTTGGTCTTCCAATACGGCAGGAAGGTAACTGCCTCAGGATTGCCTCAATTTTGGAACAGATTAAACAGCCCAGCTCCTGTACCCCAGGGTTTCACTGCAGTCAGTGCACTGTTTTTTTTAGTTTGTTATGTTTTGGTTTTGAATGGAAACCAACCCAACTTCTTACACTGAAAACCTGACACCAATTATGGGTTTTATGCAAACCACTTCCTACCCAAGTATAGCACCAGCGGAGTTGCAAATTTTCTCTTCACACTTCATTGTTGGTCTGTACTCATTCTCCATTTTCTTTGGTCTTTTCCTGGTTTCATTCCCTGCCACCACACCTTAAAGGAAAATTTTACCACATCCCACTGACACTGCTTTTATTTGTAATCTGTTCTTTAAATAATCCGCATAAAAATAACACACATTATGGAGGTCTGAATTCCAAAGAGCAATTAGATTTAGAACAGATTTTAAAATAATGGCTTTCAGAGAGATCTGACATTGAAAACAACAATCCAAATAACATCTGCAAAGAATAATCTGGTGTCTATCAGCACAATTAGCGTGATTACGTGTCAACACAGATCCCTTTTAAAATGGAAACAGGCTGAATTATTACCCTATATAACAGCTTTTCAAGCTGAACACACTTTAAAGATACATGAGCAAAGGAAGCATCTGAGTTTGCAGTTATGTGCTCTGGTCATTTTAAAATCCATTTATTTCCTATTTAATACATCAGAGCGAGTAATTTCATAGGTACTTGGTAGCATAACCAAGAGATTTTCTAGTAAATGTATTGAGGCAAACAGACCAACCCAGCAACTGTTTTCTACTGATTGTCCTGCTTTTGTCTACCTGAGAATGGCAAAGGTTTATTTTTAGAGCTCGCGGTATCCAATATAAATTGCCCCAGGCAAGGCAAGGTAAAAAAGTAAAAAAAAAAATAAATAAATGGTGGACATCCCAGTTGGTTAAATGTCAAGAAAGATTTTGTTGGCCAGTTCTCTACACTCATTCCTCTGAACACAGCCGGTGAATAGTAGCTACTGTCTCTTTGGAAAAAAAAAATCTAATAAAATTTGTCTTCAGTTGCTTGTGAAAAAGAAATTGTGGTTCAAAGCTCTTGGCTTTTTTCCACAATGCCACTTGAAATAGGTGAATTGTGCCTCTAGAAAGCAGATTTTCTCCAAGGTCACTGGAGAGCAAGAGTTTCTCACTGTAGTCAGGGCATTAAGTTCCATTAATAACCAGTGTTTATAATGCATTCATAATGTAGCCTTTAATCCCTCTCCAGGCCTTATAATTAATTCCTTCTTTAAAAATGGTACAACTGCACAATCCTATGTATTGAGGGCTGGAGATCTGTTTCCTGCCTTGCAAACAATAACGTATACAGACAGGTTGTGACAGTAGGTAACCAGGCAACCACTTACTATTATTTTCACAAAACCACAGAATCATAGGGGTTTGAAGAGACCACTGGAGATCACCAGTCCAGCCCCCTGCTAAAGCAGGTTCCCTACAGTAGGTTACATAAGAAGGCATCTAGACGGGTCTTGAATATCCCCAGAGAAGTAGAATCCACAACCTATCCAGGCAGCCTGTTCCAATGCTCTGTCACTCTCACAGTAAAGAAGTTTTTCCTCATGTTTGCATGCAACTTCCTATGTACCAGTTTGCACCTATTACCCCTTCTTCTGTCACTGGGCACCATTCTATCCCATTAGTAGTTCAAGAAGCTCATTCAGGAAGCACTGGGTTTTGGTTACAACCAACTGGCATCATTATTTACATACATTTGCACAGAACGTATCTTTTAATGAGAGACAAGGCAAGAATTCATGTAGCACCCTGCATAAGAGAAGAGAAGTTCCCTGGCGGGAAATTTCCTGCAGGCATAAAGCATCAACCCTCAGAATCCAAGTGACCAAGCAAAGAGAATTTTGAGAGCCCACAGAAATAGTGTACTCCACCCCAGTAAAAATAAGCCATAAAACATCCCACCGCTCCACAGCAAGTGTTGAACATTTAATGCAAAACACAAACAACAACAACTGCGGTACACACAGAAGGTGCATGCTGAAAGCTTCAACAAAAATTTAGTTAAGGAGATTAGAAAATAGCTACACACGCGCAGAATTAGAAATTATCAAAGGTTAAGCTGGTTCAGATAGATACATCATTTATAAACTTAAATTGTAACTTATTCTTTTAACTTTTTCTTTATTAAATAAATGAGAATGTTTATGTAAGTATTGAAAGAATATTAAACAGATGTTTATTTTTTTAGTACTCGCTAGCAGACTTTAAATGCCAAAAGACTTGAAAGCACTTACGCCTCTTCCACCAACAATCCATTTGGAGAACTTTACATTCTGAACTTTGTTTTGATCATTAAGAAGGTGATTTCTATTGCCACATGCTTATAACAGCTAGGCATGGGGTTTGGCAGACTTTTTACACCACCATTTAAAACTAAACCAAAATACTGCTCTTGTTTTGGGCCTAATGCAAACTGATCCTATTCTTTTCTTATTTAAATATCTAAATCATCTTTTTGTTTGTTTGTTTGTATTTCCATGCAAAGTCTGTTTCAGCTCAACTTCTGGCAATTCTAACCTCTTCCTACTTCATCTCTGACCTACAAGATATGCCTCTCTTTCATGCTGTCTTACAGAGGGGAGGTTTGAGCAGAGAGGAGACAGCAAAGGGAAGAAATTTTTTCTTAGGTCACCAGTCATCCAGATAAGCCTGGAGACCTTTCCTAACAGGGTGTTTGAGGATCTGTCTATTTATTTATTCATTTATGATGACTTCAAAAGGTATTGAATTCTACATCAGAAAAAAAAAGAAATCATATATTTTCTACAGGTATTTTTATTGTTTGTTTTAGTATCTAGAAATACACGTGCTTAGTAATTCTTAGCATTTTTGCTATACATTAAATACGTCTATATTTATCAGATTTTGTTGATCACAGACTCAATCAATATTTTATACTTCTAAGTATTATTATGCATATACAGCAGGAATCGTGCACACTGAAGAAATAGCAAATGAATATTCATTTTGTAAGGGACATTTTAATAATGTATTAATACTGAAATGCTGCTCTTCACAAATAGAGATGATGTTCGGATCCCCCAGGCTTAGTCAAACATTTATTCTCTTTTAAGTCATACACACAATTTGAAACCCAAGCAGAATGTCTCTTTCCTAGTTAATTAGTTTATTCAAGGGCTGCCACACACGTATATAGTAGGTCAGACAAAACGCACATTAGGTGTTGTCCCACATCCCAAGGATGTTATTTGATGTGTCAACAGTACAGTTTTTATTAGTCCCCAGAGTTGCACTAATTTTGACAGCTGCTAAACTCATTCTTCTACATTTTAACTGCTCTAAGAAGGTCATCATAAGGGGACAAATACTCCTTCACTTCATAATGGAGGAAAGTTTTGCATAAGCTTTTTAAAACATGATGAAAGCAAAGCAATTGATTTGAGTTTTTCTTTCCATTCAAGTGAAGGCAAACTGCCCAAAGCTGTGATCTTTGTCCTTCTGCTGCTCCAGCCTCTCACACTATTTAGAAGATGGCTGCCTCAGTGCTGACCTTTAAAATTATGTATTCTGACATCTCCTAAACTATAGGGATAAGCTAATAAACATTTGCTTCACTGAAAGTTTTCTGAAGTCAACTACAGCATCAAATCACTAATGTAACTCTTTAGTCTTTAAACAGATCTCTTCTGAGGAAATATCTTTCCCTTAGAATTTAATTTATATTTAAGGCAAAATTTATTTTAAAAGGAAGATAGGAACTGGGAAGAAACGCATCCTTCTGGAGGAACCACCGTCTTTTCAGATTAAGCAACAAGTAGTGAATATGGTCTAAAATGTGGTTAATTAAATTAAGCATCCAAACTACAATCATAACCAAAGTATCGAGTACCTGATACTCATTGCTTTCATGTAAATGATTCTTTCAAAAGAATATCTAGAAGCAAGCCACAGGCCAGAATCTGAAGATCTCGTATATGCCATTAGATACCTTCCTTCCCCTGCAATTTTCATACCATGAAGCTATTCAAAATAATACCCATGCCATCTATTCCAATAGTCTAGTGACACATAAATTAGAATTCTACTTATAACCAATGTCTACATGAAACACACGTGAGAAGTTTCCACTCCTGAGACTCCTTCTTCCAGTCTCTTTGAAGTCAGCAAAACCATTCTCTTCTCATCTGACCCCCACCACATTTTTTTTTCTCCTTTCTCTTTATTATATGACAAATTTTATTTATTGCCTAGTTGCCTGTACTAGCATTGTGCTTTCAACTGGATAACATTAGACATTCCACAAGCCTTCAATACTGAGACCTGCTAGGAATTTATCTAGCCTCACCTTCAAAAATCCCGCTACTCTTAATGGATTGGCCAAAGAGAACAAATCCAAGTGCCATGTTTATTTGTAGATTCGCTAGAACAAACTCATGACATCAAGACAGTGTTAGTAAACAGCGATACGGAGGTTATGCAGCCCCTTGCCAACTGCAAGATGGAGTTAGCAGGAGCAGATACCCACTGTCCCTCTTGCTTTATCCAGGTATATTTCTCACCCCACAGCTGACTTCCATTGAAATGACTCCTCAAGGAAAGTACTTGATTTTATCCTTACTCTTAATAAGACTTATAGGAGATTGGAGTATTACTGTCCTTCTCACTTTTAAGATTTCATGAAGAAGTAATTCTGTATGCTCCCCTGCAAAATACTGTTATTCTTAATTCACATCTTTTAACTAAGTTTGCACAACAGTATTACTTTACAGAACATTCACTTATAAACACCCTCAACACCACCATAAAAGTCATATCCTGAGATATTGTCACCTTGTTGCAGAACTGAAGACAGAGTCAAAAATGACTTAGTGGCTATTTTAAAAGGCTTTTCTTTAACAGCTCCCTTAAAGGCATTTCCTGGTATTGTCTTTGGAAAGCTATATCAACTGTTCATTGTTCTTCAGGGCCTAAACTGACAGCATAATTTTTCAGTGCACCCAAGTTTGAGTGCTACCTTCCATTTTCAATGATACTTAGGCCCTAAAAGTTAAAATATATCATTTTCAAAGCTGGAATTACAGCAGGGGAGCACTACAAGGCAAAAAAAACGTAGATCAGTCTTGAAGAATACACAACCTGTTTCCAAGGATCAGCAATCAAGTGCAGTATTTTAGCAGATTTACTTCATATCTCCCAGCTCCATACTCCAGCACCATGCACATGTATGTTTCACAACAAATACCTCCTTCAGCATGTATTTAGCTAGACTAGCATCTTCACAAACATCAGGTAATGCTTTCATGCTTTCTAATTATGAAACTTCATTTCAATTCCAATGAATGTATTTGAGGATCATGTTTGCATTAAAAATTTCATGAAAGATATCAAGGTATTCAAAATAATGGAAGTATTACTTATACTACTCAGTAGTCTGCTTGGGCTTCTGGGGATTGCAGGCTTAGTTTTAATATGTCAAGAATGCTTTCTCTTATCACAAAGTTTGTTTAAGCAAAGAGTTAAGTACCCCACTATTAGTATAGTCAAAATCTCCCAAAGCAATACATACAAAACTGGAGTATTTTTTTTGTGACTTGGACTGAAATCATTTTCTTAATTACTGGGCATCAGATAGATGCACAAAACACTCACAATGCACAGCAGTCAGAACAATATGAAAAGCCGTTCACAGCTTTTAAGTTTTCCATTTCTCAGGTATTACAGGGATTTTCTTCTCCTTGCCTATCCCCTTCTCTTTCTGCTCCAAGGAACATATATCTGCTAGTTTATGATAACTGTCTTGCATCCCAGAGAAAGAAATCTAGCTATTTGCAGCAGAAAGCCCAAGAGTAGTTATGTGTTGCGTCTTTCAATACCCAGTTTTTCTATTGCTTAGTCCTAGAGAACACTAGCTTAATACCTGTTTATAGAATTATTTTGTATACATCATTCACGATACTTCTCTGCCTACAAGCATCACCTTAAGACATGTATACCGTCCTATTCTAGATGTGGAGCTTGATCCATAACATAAGAATACCTCTTTCTGCTTTGTCACAAATTGCCTCTTTGAAAAAAATGAAGTAATTTCTCATTAACAGCACTTTTTTTTTTTTTAAACAATCTGTTCTTAAAAGACCCCACAACATTCATCATATTCAAAATAGTCAAGGGTATCTATCAGTACTCTTCAATACTTCCACACAATATATCTTCTTGTTCCTTTTGTTCTGCTGTTTTTGTTTGTTTAGATATATATCTTGATTTTTTTTTTCTATATATAAGGAACACACTCTATCTAAACTGGCAACCAGCACTTACAAAATATTGTATGTAATATGGTAGACTATGTGTTGTGTAGACTGAAAACATGGGCAGGAAAAAGAAAAAGTAGTAGTAGTAGAAAGTTTCTCTGAGTGTCCTCAAAATAATCCATAGTACATTCCAATATGTTAAGATGTGTATCACCCACACTCAGTTAAAACTATAAAGAAATATTCAGATAAGTAATGAGAGAGATCCCAGAAGCTAGGCCATTCTATTCATCTGCACTTAACATTGACAGGTTTCAGTATTGACTTTTTGTCCTTATTTCTGTATTAACTGAATACAAGAAAAAAGAAACTTCCCTGCACAAATATATAAGACTTCATAACAGGAGAAATCAGCTTCAGTATCAGCCAACAAAGCCGTAAATTGTTTACACTGGAGAAAAAAAAATACCATTAAATGAAGAACAGTTTTTGAGAAAAAAAAATGTATTATTAGGTAGTTACGATCATACATCTAACCAGTTTTAGATAGAATCTACTCTGGTGGGTTCTTATGATGGACAAAAAGTACTCAGGAAAAGCGTGTCACTCCTCAGTCATCCTTGGGATTCAAAAATGAGAAATACACCAACAAGTCTATCTACACAGAAGTGAATTCCTCAAGAAGCAGATCCCACAGATGTCTCAAACTTTCTTCTGAAATAAGCCCTGAAATCAGGTCACAAGCGAAGCTTAGGCACACAAACTCAAACCGTTATACTCCTTTTCATGGGAGTCCAAAAAAAATCAGTTGGAAAAAGTGTGCACAGCCTCACTGAAAGCAGATTACTACTAAATAAACCTCTGGAGCCAATTTGTAAACAGCCAGAAACATGCAGCCAGTTTTCTGTAAACAGCCAAGTCATGCACAAGCAGAGGACAACAGTCTTCTGCAGAAGGTTTTGGTTGATGGTTAACAGGGTTACCAATTAAACCAGTGAGTAGTCACAGGTATTATCATTGCAATTTGAATACACAAACTAAAAAAACACTTCAAAAAATGAGCCACAGCCTGTTCTGATCTGGTGACACTGAGAGACTGATGGAACAGAGTAAATCAGAGGGAAACTCAACCATTCTCCTCCTAAAATACGACAAATCGATTTATACCAGGTTCATCCGTAGCCCTCAAAAATAAGCAGAAAAAAAATTAAATCACCTTGGGTTTACTCAGAGCAACAGACTTAAGTGCAAATGCCTTGCTTGTTTGCTTCTTTCGACTTTACACTTACCCTCCATTAACATACTTCAAGAAGGTATTAAACTGATCATGTGAATGAGTTCCCTGACCTCCAAGAGCTTGAAAGATTTAAGACTTGTATTTACTAAAAGTAATAGTACATATTTTATCCAAACGTCTTCTTCCTTTTGTTGTGGTTTCTTGTGTTTTTATTTATTTTTTTACAAAGTGAATGTATCATATCACTCCCAAGGGAATTGTGTTTAACCAACTCAGTCTTTTAATCTTGTCTCTTTGACTGTACCTTAAACATAAACCAAATTACTGTAAAATGCTCAGTGCCACAAAAATAAAGACCTGGCGAATTGGATACACTTCAGGTTCAGGCTGCTTTTTCAAATTGCTTAGTGAAGCTTTTCAATCTCCTGAGCACTTCTAGGTTGAACAGCAATACAAAAATGAATATTGCTGACAGAATGAATACATTTATATGTATTCTGTACATTCCTTTTTCTTTTCTATGGAGATAAATTGCCTAGTGTCTGTTCTCTGCTTTGATGATATGAACCAAAAGTGACACTGCAGGGCTTCTACACTCTAGGATTTTGAATGTTCATTTTTAGGTTTTACAGAAGATAAATATCCCACAGCCTCATTCACCATTTTTATTTTATAGTAATCATGACTATTATTGGTAGTGTACATAACCTAAAGACAATTCTAAGTTTAAAATTGTCCTCCTCACTCTCCTTTTTTTTAAAGAACGAGAAATGGATTGTTTTCCAAAACCTGAAGACTGCTAAATAGAATTGAAGATATCTAAACAGAAAAGATAAAACGTAACACAATTCTATTACTAGTGCAAATTTCTCAGAAACTTCAGTGAAGTGCAAACCTAAAAGGAAGAGGCTAAAACCTTCAAATACCTCCAAGCGAGAGGGTAAGACTGGTTAACGTATTTAGGGCACCTTCATATCTCTGATTAACATGCAAAAATGTTAGGAATTTTGTTATGGTGTGGATTCTGAAAACAGTTTCACAAACCTAAATTCAAAAGGTTTCTGTAGAGCTGCAGATTTATTTCTCAGAGTTCAACCTATAATTCATTTTTATCTTACCATTATCTTACATGGATTGTAAACTTAAAGGATGTGACATCACAAAGAAAAAAAAAACACAGATTAGGTCACTGATGACTCTTCTTAAATATAAATTGTTTGGATATCTGGATTATCATCGGTCAAGCTAATGACTGATTTTAATTTATGGATTATAAATATTTAAGGTCCTGAGATTTATGCTTATTATAAAAAAAACAACATTAGAAGAATGTGACAACTAATATAGACGTACCTGAATATTTACAAAACATTTTATATCTAAAAATCACAAAAGGCATCTCTGTTCTTATTACTACTAGGTTTGATGCAGCAGACACGATGGTGGTCCAACGCGAGAGGTAGAAAACAGGCTACACCTAGTTTCTCCAGATTTTCATGTTTGCATACTTGGCAGGATGTTCTCCATGTACGGCAAGGAACTAATCAAGAAGCACATTTAGCAGTTTTTACCCTGGACTGACAACTACTGAACATCATCTTTGGCGGGAAGAGCTTAGTAATTTTTGTCAAATTCCTGTAACAGCTAAACTTTCCCAGTAGGATGTTAGTATCATGAGGGATATCAAAGAGAGGTGCACTGGAAGGGGAGAATTCTGGGGGACTCCAGAGAATTAATCTCTGAATTGAAGTGATATTTGATTATGACAATTTCCTGTATTCTTTATTTTGAAAACAAACGAGCAAACCCACAAACATAAGAGAAAAACCCTAACACTTGCTCTGTCTTTAGATACTGAAGCTACCAGCCGCGTAAGCATGGACAAGTTTTACTGTAAGCGAACAGAAAGAACTTTTGTCTTATATCATTTAAGGAAATTACACAGAGGACAGCAAACTGAACAGTTTTTGGCACAAATCACTTTTTACATTGAACAGTTATGGAACAAGGAAGGATGCAATATGAACTTTTCAAAATTACTTACAAAGGTTCCTTGGAACGTTACTTCATCAAGCTGCTAGCAGTGTACCAGTGGTATGTTATTTTCTACAAGATTCTTTTCCAGCTTTAATTATAATTCTATGATTACACAATAAGTATAAGATATGATGGTCTTTTGTCTAAAACTGATAGCATCTTTCTCATCTCAAAATAAGTGTTCATTGTTTCAATTTCCTTGAGGGAAATGGCATTTTCTTACCCTGACATGTCATATTACAGGATGTAACAATACAGCTCATCCAAATTACTACAAGTTATCTAATTTTCCTCATCCACTGAAGTTAGCCTGAAGATGTGAATAAAAAAAAAGTAAAAAAAAAAATGGCCAACTTCAGAGTTACTAAATACTACTGAGAACTGTACAGTATTTTCTTCAGAAGCCAAACAGTGAGAAAGGCAAGGTGTCTCTGTTCCCGCTACTGAAACAGCAGGAAAACTTTTATTGTTTTTTTAATTATGAAGCCCTATATTATTTCCACTTTACAAGAATACAAAAGAAAAATAAACCACAAGCATTGTATACAATATCATAACTAAAACATGCTGCTCAAGAGGTTTACCCAGTGGACTGCAGGTCTTGATGCCCCTTGGTCTGAGTCACTATAAAAAAGAATATTCATCATAATTTGTTCTCTGCAGATGGGCAGATGTGGTGAGGTCACACACCTCACTAAAGAAAAGGAATCCCCTGTAGAGCGCAACTGAACTCTTGCCAGCTCCTGCAAGGAGCTGCTGCCGCCATTGCCTTCTACATGGCAGCGGCTCTGACGCAGCAAGAATGGGGCTGGGAGCAGCAGCAACATCACACACTGCAATTACAAAAGTAGCCCCTAGGGAGCAATTTTATAGAGAACCGGATAAAAAATTCAAGAATTTGGAGCAAAGATCTCCTGATATTGGAACTTTTTGTATCAAAGCTAACTTAGAAAGTTCACATACAGTCAGTGCTGACAGCACGCGAGTACTTTTAAAAGGATTCTATTTAATCTTCAATACTGTTAGACTTAATTTATTGTTGATTTCTGCATGTGTCTATCCAAAGCAAAGAGGATTCTTTCTGACATGATAGTAAACATCTGATGAAATCTAACTTGTCAATGAATATCAGCATGTAATTGTAATTTAGTATAGGACACTGGATAAGAGAAAAACAGTATTTTAATAATCTAAACAAAACTTGAAGTAAAATAATACATAATTTGTATGAAACTAATAAAAATGTAGTTCTTTTGATTTGCTTCTAGGGTATGGGTTCATGCTCCCTAACAAACGTTAATCTAAACGTTGAACTGGAATGTTCTCACATCTCCCATTCATGTCATGATGAGTATTTTCAGCTGTTACTGGCTTAATAGGAACACTGTGAATGCATACTACTCTTTAATCTATACGTACAAAAAAAAAAACAAAACACAGGTAATATTTCCAAGATTATTTATTTCGCCCCTGCAATGACTTTTTCTTTGAAGATTTTACTTTCCCATTTTTTCTTGTCAAGAAATTGTCATTTAAGGTATGACGTTGGTACAGCACTAAAGTAGACATACTTAAAGAGCAGCAAGATGATGCTGTGAAAGAATTATTAAATTATACCTGAAAATCCACATGGTACACATGAAGTCCTATTCATCCTACCCCTTCAAATGTTTTGTCTTCTTTCCCCTCCTCAAGCAATGATTCCCAAGAGGGGTAAGCACAACATAAAGCTGTTTAAGTGCTGGAGATGTTGCAGCCACATTATAGCCTATGCTGACAATCATTTTGCTGATTGTTATCTTATCCAGGAGAAGTGTAATAGTGAAGTTCTCTTCCTCCTTTCCAAGGTCTTCATACCATTCTGTTGCATTTTCTAACGCTGCTCTCATCAGTGGTTTACAATTCCATGTTATAACCAATTTATTATATATTTAACATGTTTTAACATATCAGATACCTCTGTTGTTCTCTTTGCAATCCCTAACAGTGGTCTTTGCCCAGCTCCCAGGATTGAACTTCTGTTGTGACCAGGGGAACACTTTGTAGGACTGGGGCCTCTAGGATACTTTTTAAGACTTCCACTGCTTTTCCCTGCCCCTGTTCTTGTACTTTACATTTTATTTCAGGGGGAAAGATAGTCCACGCTACATAGAGTAATGTCATGATATTAGTACCAGTTATTAAAATATATACATAACAATAACATCCATAATGCAACATAGAAGGCAAACTCACGTCTAAAATCTGAATCCTAAGTACAATGAGAATAAAAATTTTTTGGCCTTGATTTCACTTGACCAAAAAACTAAAACATGACAGGCAAAAGCACACAGTGCTGTTTCTACCAAATCAGATATCAATAACAGCACCTCAAATCGCTCAGGCAATGTGTAGAATTTCGGAAGTATTTGGAAGCTTATAAAAAGCTAACTGCAACATGTTCTATCTTGACAGTAGGAAAGCACAGCAGATGCATATTCAGCAATTGCTATTGGGATTACAGCACCACCTAGTGTGCTCTGCTACTGCTCCTGTAAGAGTATTTTTCACTTGTGTTTTGAGTTGGAATTGAAATCCAGTTTTTCTGGATTTCTTTTTTCTTTTTTCCATAATTCTTTTGATTTGCGTTATACAACTGCAGTCTGAATTTCATTACTATCACGAATTTTGACTCCATAAGAATGTCAGAGGAAGCATTACATATTATTATGCTATTGCATGCTCAGCTGCTGAGAGGACTTACCCTGTTGCATAATGAAAGAACCTAATATAGCTTTTTCTCTTCCAACACTCTTACAAGACAATAAACATAATTTTCCTCACTCTTTGAAAGAGGAACCTGTCTGTAGAAACACAGTGGTATGACCAGCTGCCCTCATAAGCCCCTAAATTTGAGCTCCTCGGGTTCCCAGATTTTTCAAAAAGTAGATGAATACCTTCTTTATATTTACTATGAACATGCTGAGAGATGATGGAATAAGCCCAAGATTGAGCAATTAGGTAGATGGTTTTTTTGTGTATTTGTTTGTTTTATCCCAGCTAATCCTAGGCATAGTTTGATAACAGTACTTGATAGGATCCCTTTTATATCTCTCCCTCTGATAGCAATGCTTATACAAGAGGGGATAGTGGTTAGTTTCAATATGTAAGTTAGGTTATTTATTTACTTACTTATCAATAAGGAAGAACAGCACTAGAATTAAAGAGGAAGAAGAAACAGCAAATTAAGCTAGACTAAATTTTCACTTGTAAAGTCACAGTTCAGTTACACTCAGCTACTTAGAGATCTGAAATGGATGTATTGGTATGGGTCTTTCATTTGTTTTCCCTAAGAAAGAGTGGTCAGGACTGGAAAACTGCAGTCTTATAAAGGATTCCACAATGTATTTGTAGATGCTGTATTGAAATATATTTAACAATTTACAAGTTTCAAGAATCAAAATCTATCCCATAAATTCTAATTTCAAGTTGTCTCGGCTCATCCATGCCACTGCAGAAGGGGAGTTTGCATGATTGCATATGACTGACTTCTCATTGCACTCCTGTCTCATACAGAGAACTTACTGCTGAACATAAAAGCTGCTCAGAAATAATTATTTCTTCTTATACTCTTTAGATATTGCTTTACTGTACATTGTTCAAACTCAATGCTGAAGATAGATAGTCAGGTTTCCCAATGAGGGTTTTGGCCACAGAGAAAGGCAAAAAGAACTGGCAATGGTAGCAGCTACCTATCTTTCTACAATCTTAGCACAATCAACCGCTCCAGTAATTAACAATCCTTCCTAACTGATAAGCTATGAGTGGGCTGTAAAGGACTAGTCTGCTTTCCCTCAGTGGTAAATGGTTCTCTATGATAAAAGGATTCAAATATTTAACTCACATGAGACAACCTGATTGAGTAGCCTAACAAAGAAGACATTTCCCATGGGAAGCTATGTGGTCGTCTTTCAGTTTACTGCATCACTTCTGCACTAATCTTCAATGCCTCTAAACAAGTTTCTCCAGGGATAACCTATGTAGGTATCAAAGATTCCATTTTCACTGTCTGCTGGAATTTACCTCATCACAAAACTACAAAGCTGAAGTTCTTCAGCTTTCTCAAGAATGAACGCATCATTTACTAAATCTTAAACAAATAAAACCCAAGGATAGACCAAATATGTAAGAGAAAAATTACAGACCTGACCAAAATTGCATTCACTGCAACCTGTTCTACCTTACTATCATCTTTATCTGCATTGCTTGCTCATTTTTCAATTTTTCCTGACCATGATTCACGTTTCATAGAAGTCATTGAGCACCATTACTCCACCAGCTTTTTTTTTCTTTTCTTTTTTTTTTTTTTTTAATGCATTGGGAAACTTACATGAACAACCTCAAACAAATCAGAACATTCTTAACAACAGGAATACAGAATGAGAACCCCATCCCTGGAAGTGCTCAAGGTCAAGCTAAATGAGGCTTTGTGCAACCTGTTCTAGTAGGAGGCATCTTGGGGCAGGGGGTTAGGGAAAGGTTGAAACTGGGTGATCTTAAAACCTGAACCTTTATGTTATTCTATAATAGTTCAAGTAATTGAGATTTAAAAAATGCTCAGTGTAGAAGAGATCAATTAACAATCACAGTCTACCTGTATCAAATGTTAGAGTCTCTAAAACCTTTTTGGACTGATATATGAAAATATGAGGGAACATACTTCCTAGGATTTTTGTTTCTTAAGTAAATAAATAAAAATGGGAGGGCAGGGGAAGGCTTGAATTCATCCTTATTTTCATAAGCTAACAAATATAAGGGTTCAATAATACCTTTGTTGTTGTAAATATGGCAGTATTTTCTCAAAAAAAATACCTCCAGGGACATTAGTAGTATTAAGTGTATAAAAACATGATTTTTATTTCATTTTAATTTTTATCTACATTCTAATTGAATTGAGGGTTTAGAGTAAGGAAGTGTCTGAAGTGAATACTAAAGTTAAAGAAGGCTCAGAAGCTGATGGCCAATAACTTAGAAATCAGCAGACATCGTCTTTCCTTGGATTATGTAAAGTAGAAGCTGCTGTGGGGTAGGGAGAGCGAATTGGACAAGAAACAACAGCAGTTACACCCACTAGGAAATCTTCACTTAAATTAATGTATCTTTAGACTATGTGCTGGTATAAAAAAGTGGAACAAGACGTTATCCATATAATACACTAGCACTTTTTTTAATACTGATTACAGAAATAGCTGACTTCTGACAAGGCACCAAGTAAAGAAGAGAAATGAATAAGCCAAAGGAAACCAAAGTAAAGGTAGAAAACAGTTTTACAATCAGAATTAAATCTAGCAGCACATTTTATCCTGCATAAATGAGATACATACACGCAATGACTTCTCAAGAACATAATCATCAAGAAAAAGACACAAGACAAAAACAGACAGACATGAAACGCAAGATAACATTTAGAGCAATCCATGATCTTGTGAGGATGACATATTCTCTCCAGATAAAATAAAATTATATCCTCCAAGGAAACAGGCCTTCCTATTTATGTCTTCATATGGCATGAAATCAATTTTCTTTTTTTTCTCCTATGGAGTCATAAGTACAAAGGCCTCTTGACAGCTCAGAAATTTGGCAATATTCAATGGTAATATGTTTCAGTGGCATATTTTAATAACTAAAGCCCCAGTTTTTCTTCAGTTATATTCAGTAAAGATAAATTAACCATGAAGTGTAAAAAGCTTTTTGTGAGCCTTCTTTCATCAAAAAATGTCTGTTCTTTGAATTTCAACCCAACATTCCAAGAAAAACAAATACAGAGAAACTGTCTTTTCTTGTATACTACTGAAAATATTTGAATAAAAATGAATACAAATGAACCTTTCTGCTTTAAATATTCTTCAGTTCCTCACAATTTTGAGGGTCAGCTTCTGGAGTGGAAACTAAAGGGCTCTTCTGCACTGAAATACAATTACCACATTGCAGAAATTTTCACTCAAAGACTACTTTCTCCATCCAGTCATTATTCAGTATAATATTTCCTATTATTACTTACAGTTATTAATACAAATTCCTCATTTCCTATAGGAATTTAAGTATATGAATCTCACAGAAAAATTTAATACACAGATGCAATAACATGCGTATTTTCCTTCTGCAGGAAAGAAAAATCAAGACAAATCAAAACCATCAAGACAAATTCACCTATGTTTACCAACACCCAATTCACCATCACCTGAGGTGATAGGAAAGCCTTTTTTAGGATGACATAAATAAAAAACTCTTATGGTTTTATCTCTTAACAGAAAATGCCGAGGAAGTTGTCTGATGTAAATGCCTATCATAACTACCCCTGGCCTTATTTTCTTTTCATGCGTGAGGTGAAGCAAAGTCAGCAAAGAAAAACTACAAGAAAAAGGTAGAAGTAAAATTCTAACTGCCATAAACTTCCTCATAGTAACAAACTGACCATTTCATCTAGAGGCCTTAGAATGACAATACTTTTTTTATTATTATTGTCCTAAGCCTTTTCCTTTTTAGAACCAGGATCAGGATCTTGCTGATGCCTTCATTTAGTAAAATTTAATTAAGTTTTCACTCATATGACTGGTTGATTGGACACAGGTGAATATACAAGACCGAACCCTACGTACAAGCAAGGAGAACAAGACAGTAGAATAGGAACGATAAGTATGTGGGTAGTATTTAAATTCCTTACAGATGTCTCTTGTTCTGGCATATCTATATGCATGTCTTATGTTTTTCCTTCTTAGAAGTTAAAAAGTGAGCCTAGTTGCCTTAGAGACAGGTTAGCTGCACCATCAACTAAAATATAACTTGCTACAGGGAATTGACAGGAAAAATGCACTTAATAAAAGAGTTTGGAATTACTTGTGCCAAAAGCCCACCAAGTATAAACATACCCTGGCAACCAAAGATGTTATTGTTTCTCTGCCCTTACAATATAACCTACCTTTTTTTCTCTGAAGTCTGTTTTGTGTGTTTTGTGGTTTGGTTTCTTCTTCTTTTAACTGGTTGTCTGCATTGCTAAAACCTGGATCATCTCTTGTTAAGTACCCGCTTAAAGATGTTTTCACAAGCACATCATGATCATTAACACATAAAGAAGCTAAGGATGAATTTGGGAATAAAACAAAATTTATGGGTAGAATGTGTATTTGACCTTCTGGGCAAGTAAACAACGTGAAAAGTTTTTCTAGGGCTGGTCAGATTTTCATAGAAAAGTAAGATTAAAAAAATCAAATGTAAAAAGCAATATGACAATCATATAGTACATGGATAACAATTAAATCAAGAATACTAAAGCTAAAATTAACAAAGGAGCAGCAGCAGCAACATCATCATCATCGATCAGTGAAAAAAAAAAACAAACTACAAGCAAGAATGAAAACTGAGCTGATTCCTAAGAAATACCTCAGGCACAGCCTTCTTCCCAAGCCCTTGAGTTAATCCCCTTAAGGATGTTATTGACTGAATGACTTATTCTTATTTGTCTTTGCTAACACCCTGAGTTCTCTCTCATGGTCCAGTAAGGTTCTGGTAAAGTCAGTATCTTCTCAGGTTGTAAAAGAATGCAAGAGCTGCACCAGGGAAGGTTCAGGCTGGACATTAGGAAAAGTTCTTCATTATGAGTATAGTCAAATACCGGAATAGGCTTTGTAGTGACATTGTTGATGCCTTGTGCCTGTCAGTGTTCAAGAGGCCTTTGGATAAGGCTCTTAATAATATGCTTTAATCTTTGGCTAGTCCTGAAGGGGTGAAAGAGTTGGACAAGATGATTTTTGAAGGTCCCTTCTAACTATTGTATTCATAAAGATTAATCTACAGAAATAACATATCATTGTAATGGAGAGAAAGTTTTACTTACATAAATGCAAAAAGAGAATGGAAACTTGATTAGTCAAATGCGTCCTTAGGCCCTCAAATTGAGATTGTGCAAGGCAGAGAAAACATGAAGATTTTGCAGGGTTTTGCATTTATATCAACAAAATGTAAATATCTTGTCTAAAGTCAGTTCTTTGCCATAGGATATGAATTTTTTCAGGATTGTGTTAGTGAAGCCAGCTTTAAGACAATCATCACTAAATATTAGAATAGAGATTAACATTAGATTAGCATAGCAGATCAGTCAGCTAGAGGACAGTCATGCTGGAAGTCATTCACAGCCTTGCCACTGCTGATGTAGAATACTATAATCCCACCTGAGAGTAAAGGTGAGAAGAACAGGGCTTTTATCTTAATTTTTCACATTTTGAAGTCAAGATTAGGTTAGAATGTTACAACCAAATCTAGCTAATCCATCATTTCCCGCTCTATGCAAGAATGTGTCAAGCCCTTTCAGGAAACATGCAATTCAAACCTGCTGTTTTAGATAAGCAGAAGCTGATGTCACATACACAAATGGAAACTAAACTTTTCTGGTTTGCCCTTGAAGCAACTGCAAAACTATTGCTCTGAATGTCAAAGTCCAGGATAGCTATAGCTCTCTATTCTCACGGGTAACACCCAATGAAAATTCCAATTTTATTTCACACTACTAATGCTGGTTCTCTTCAATATGATCTTCATCTGTTCAAAGTAAGATCAGTCTAGTCTCTTTCTAGAGGTATATCACCCACAGAAAGCCATCAGAGAACTGACCTAAGATTTAAATCTCCCTTTCAGCTACTTATTAACGAGGAGGTAAAAATCCCCACGAGTATTAAAAAGAAAAATCTGTATCTCAAGTAAGAAGAAAATGATAATACCAAAAAGGCTTAAAGCGTTGTAAGCCAGTTTGACAGCTTGCAGGCAGGCATTAGTGACTGAGGGAACAGCTACAGATTTTGACATTTGCTCAGAAGACTCTTCCTTGCCAACCTTATCTAGATTGCAACCAAGCCAGATGGCCTTAGTCCAGGGTTTGTAATCAGCCAAATGCAAAGGAAGGCAACAGCTCTAGAAGAGAAGGAAATAAACTTCAGAAATACTAATGACAACCCACGGTAATGCTGACATACACCCACCCATAGATCTGCTGTAGTAATTGAAAAATAAAAAGACATTATGTCTGTTGTTTTGAGTATTTCTGAGGCTGTGGCTTTTGGTGGAAAGGTAGTTGCCTCTGTACCACATCCTGTGATGTCCCAAATAAGAATGAATAGAACTACGTCATAATCTTTCCTTCTATATCAAAACACTCAAAATCAACAATAGTTCCTGCCAGCTAAGGTTGTAATTCAGTGAATAACAAGCTTCAGTTCTCAAAACGGTAAGTTTATAAAGGGCAAGGAGGAAAGGTTTATTTTAATCTACTTGAAATACTTAGCTTAACTCTCCTTTAATTTATGTTGATTTCTGAAGTGGAAATAATATTTCAAAATGAGAATTAGAGTTTATCCAAATAACAAATTAAACATTTATATGTTTATTATTATTACTGAAGTGGAAAAAAAAAGAAAATATAAATAATCAAGAAAAACAAAGCCTCAAGATAAAAAGAGTAATAACTTTGGACTATGCCATAAGAATACATGAAACCAACCACTGAAAATAAAATACCATTACTGACCTAATTCATTTAAGTCTGTTTGAAATAGATATTCTTTTTTCAGTAACATTTCTCATGAAGTCTTGTTATTCAGTAATACCTGATAGCTATCAGCAAGTCACCAGACATATTTAAAAGGAGGTTTGCTTTTCAGTTTTCCCTCAAGAAACCATACATATCTTGGTGGAAGGTAGACCTAGTAGCCATTTTTTATCATTTGTTACCAGACATAAAGGAGTTGGAACTAATTGATAATTTTTACAAAGATGATCTCAGACATTCAACAATTGAAGAAGTTTTCAGCTGTTTTCTTATACTCTGACAAATAAATACAGGCTTATTTTCAGATACCCACATACTTATCTGTCACGCAGACTAAGATACACTGCTTACTAAAAAAGAACATGAGTCATTACTATACACTCTTATTGCTGAATAAGTAGGAAAGATACTCCTGAAAGTTCTGTAGATCACTTTTTGTTACTTCTAATCCCATAAAAATCAGTGAAACAAATGTTTTCCAATAATTTCAATTTCCTATTGAATGCTACTATTCTGCAAGCTCAGACTTGCAGTCACATGTATTACTGATATTTCAACTACAATTAAAAGAAATGCAAACAGCACAGCAGGCTGTTAATCTCAGACAAATTTTCATAAGTCAGTATACATATTCTAAATACTTTGAAATAAAGGTCAAAAAAAAAAGTCTGATTGGGTTTTTGTTTTCACAGAATAGGAAAAAAAAAAGTATGAAGTCTTACCCTAGCACTTTGGTTTACTGAGAAAAGAATCTCATTACCAGATCTATTTAACATCTATTTTCAACCATAGACCTTTACCCTTAATGAGCTAAAATATTATTTATTGAAGTTACACAAACTTCGACCAAGTATGAAGACCAGTGTTTAAAATATTCTATAATTTATATATAGGCAAATATTTTATAAGCCATGTCATCACAGAATTACTTTGACAAAGCTGATTCATTTTAATAACGTCACTCTATTTCATAATGATTCTCCCCTTTTGGCTATACAATTAATGGTTGTATTTGGACACCAAAAGCCTCCAGAACTGATCTCCAATGAGTTGTGGGTATGTATGAATAATGCTATCCTCACCTCGCCTCTTCTTTAAGAAATGACATTCGATGGTCTGTCTGTACTCCAGAACTTATACGCAAGCTCCACACATTTATTCAGTAACCATTGGAAATAATTATTTAAAGTAAAGATAGTAATGCAAAAAAAGAAAATAATCATTCTTATCTTTACAAAAAGCATTCTTGAGCTAGGTTCCTCTTAGTGAAAAAGTGAAAGACTCCATACATATTATAATCACTTGTTAGCACTTAATCATGAGGAGCTAGAACTAAGCTTTCAAATGCAGACTTATCCCCTATCACAAGCCATTACCCTTCTCATAACCATCTCTCACATATTACCAGGCTCTGTAACTTTTCCTGTTGGCATTTCACATCAACTCTAATTTCTTCCAGTAAACATGAACTTATTTTACTTTCTAATCTAGTTCATCAGTTTCCTGTTTCTTCTGCCACTGTTTACCATGATGATTTTTCTCATGTAAGATTGTGATTGTACTTTATTACGTTCCTAACAACCTGTCTTCTCCTTGCCCATCCTTCTGTATTTACCTCCTGGGTCATCATTTGCTTTCTGTCTCCTCATGAAATGACTTTCAGTGACAGACTCACCAGCAAAACAATCTGAGTCTGTCCATTGCATATACAGATCCCAAAAGCATTGGCATTCTGGTTCAGACTTGCTCCAGTAAGCATAAATAGAAAGCATCACTATCTACCAAGCAATACTTAAGTTTCTTGATTGTGCATTTTTCCAAAATGTAAATTTCTGGTTGTAGGTGCTCATTAAAAAGGTTAACTGATGTTCACCTCTTTCTTTTACTGCTGGCATATAGAACTTATGAGGAACTATTCCAAATGAGTTCATTGTTCTTTCCACTGGTATACATTTATTTGAGTGGAAGGCATGTTACACCTTGGAAGATCGACATATTTGGGGAAATTTTCCAAACAAGCATTAAGTATTTTTCATTTCCTCATGCTATAATCAGTCAGCTGATCCATTACAGAAGTCCTTGCCAATAAGTGCATAAAGCTCTCAGCTTACCAAACTGGCCTTGAAATTGATCAAGTAAGAAAACACGCCCTTTCCCTTTATTTATTTATTATTGAAACACTAAACACTCCACCCTCTAGTTACTGGAATAAGACTTTCAAACAATGTACAAGCTTTACAGATATGTAGAGCCAACTGTGAGCATTTGTAATTACCTATAATTCCCGATTTATTTGTGGATTCAGTTAGTTAACACCCTAGTGGGGATTGAACTGCTCAATTCAAGCATCACAATAGCCAGAGAGAGCTGCCAAGTTTCAGTAAAATATTCCAGAGCCAAGATTATTTTGAAATTATTTTTTACTACAGTGCAAGCTAGTTAAATAGAGAGATATACTAACTAGATCCAATTTTGACATCAAAACCATCACAGTATTTTCTGAATATGAGGCCTTTCAATTGATGACTTGAACAAAGTTGATGTATTTTTCCTATTATTATCAAGGAAAAATCTGGTGACATAAAATAAGTAGTGCTGAATTTACTTACTCATGAGGGTACGCATAAGAGAAGCAAGTAGAAATTTTTAAATTAGATATCGTTAAACAGCAGCTTTTCTTACTTTTCGTCTCCAGCTATTTCATAAAAACAAATGCATGAAATTACTTGTCTTTTTTGTTGTTAAGACTCAAGAAAGAGCAAGAAATTCACAGTGAAACTGCATATCAACACAAGCTTGTATTTCTAGATTTGGGAGTTTTGCTTTTACGCCACTGGTATTGAGATATGTGTGTATGTGTGTTTAAAATACAGAGAGCCCAACCCTTCAGCCTTGGTTTGACAGCCCCTCAAACCCTGAGGAACATCCAAGTCACCCTTTTATCAGTACATCTGAAAGTGAGCAGGAAGTACCAGCCCAATGGACCTCCACCTATTACTTGTTTGACAGCTATGAAATAATAAATGAGCAAGTGGACAATGGGCAAACATGATGGGGTCATCCTTAATGGTGATAAATGAAATCTGATAAAGCACAGGATTTTACAGGGTTGCTAATGAAGCCACTCCGGAAGCAATGAAAGGAAGACAAGCACTATACAACATTTTTTTCCATCTTCAAATGTCTTGCAATAGGACCCAAAATATTAGACTGAACAATTTGCAGATGAACTCCCCTCAAGCATTAATGGACAGGAGTATACGACATCCTGTTTCCTTCTCCTCTCAGAAGTGAAAACCCACAGCTCAGTTCCTGAGGGTAAAGGTCTACCTGAATACAAAGGAAATGAAATCAGATCTCAGCCCATTTTGTTGTCAAAACTTAGTTATCCTAACAATTCTGTTTAGTAAAGTAGGTTAACCAATGTAGTCTTATTGTGAACTGCCTCATTTAGAAACAAAACCTTAAATTAAATTAAAAAAAAAATCAACCAATCTCTTACTATTTTAACTCTTCCAATTACCATAAAGTGACCAGAGTAGCTCTAATATTACACAGTGGGACAAAGATGGCAAAAAATATCCGGAAAAATCTTTTTATCCTTCAATAAATTGTTTATGATATCCCAGGAAGGCAAATGAAAGACACTGCACACATGTTAATCAAAGATAAATTTGCATAGCAGTTAAACTGCTATGTAACTTGAGAAAAGGCCATAAGCCTGTGAAATGTAATTGATAGGCTCCAATCATACAAAAATATTCTACAGCAACACTGATTATTAAAATATCTTTGCTTCTTTCAATTATGAGAAGGCTGCACAGAACATGACAAAATAACACAAGACAAAGTTTTTTTTTAATCTAACAAATCACATACATATGAGCAGTGTAAAATTTACCTACATTTGAGAATTAACATAAAGTGTATAGAAATCTTTTCAAGATATTACATATATTATTACACACTGTGTACTGTGCATAGATAACACGTGATTAATTATGCTACGTGTACTCAATGAATTCTGATGTTTTTGACAGAATATCTATCTTGCCTTCTGTATTTGTGAAATTAAAGAAACCGGAGGAACCAAACCTTACCATTAACTGCTTTGGTCTATTGAAGCCATTCACATGAAAAATCCTAATGAAATATGGAAAACATCTAGTGAACCTGAACTGAATTTACTTTTTTGCTGTAGTTAACTTCTATTTATTAGATACTGTATAGCCTATGAAAACCTACAAGATACGAAAATACTGACAGAAAAGGTAGAAGTTTTTCAGTTATAACAGTATATATTTAAGTGTGTATGTAGATATATCTACGCACTGGATAGTATAAATTCAGAAAGGGTGCACAAAAATAATAGAGAGAATGTATGTATAAGGACTTTTCACTGTTTTAAGAAGTCCTACGTTTTTCCTTCTAAAATCAAGTCAGACTTCAAAACAACAAAATGCACCAATCTTATTTAATTTGTTCACAGAAATGAAATAAATTTGGAAATCAGACTAATGACCAGTTTTCTCCATAAATCTTTTCAGGGCTATTCAGTCTTCTCCTGAATTTAGCTGAGCTAATTTAGTTAATCACCCAATTTGCCTTCTTGCTTTGAAAGGCTATGAGACTAAGTAGGCAAATTATATTATTTAGTGTTGACTCATTCTAACATCACCAAAATTAATTCTTCCTTCCGCTCCTTCAACACCAGCGGACAAGTTCTCAAACTGTTGCTCCTGCCCTCCCTTAAAACATATCATTTCCAGAACTCCTCCACCTGGCTTAGACCCATCTTTGCACATGAGCAATTTTTTACTCTGCTCTGATTCATCCATACCTGTTTCTCTAAATACAGGCACAAGACTCCCATCAAGCTAGCCAGTCCTTTGCAGTAAACACATAGGTCAGATGGTTAGCAGTAACCACTACAGGATTTTAGACTGCAAAGAGTTCTATCAACTTTGCCAGATGTTTGCACATGGGAAAAGTGTGCACAAAATGCTGATAGGGGCTCATAATTATACGGGAAAAATCTTTGATGGCTAGGAAATCCTGCCTCCACCCTATCACATAACTGCCTGCCTACCTAAACAAATAAGGCATTCTATGATTTACACTCATTAATGTTAATTAGTTTTCTTGTTTCCTTTCAAAAATCAAATAGGTGTTTTTAGGCATTTAAAATATTTATTTTGATTTCTTAAAAATAATAAGGAAAAAACAACTTGTAAAATGAATTTTGATATTAGAAAAATGTGTCAAGGATCTAAAACATTATAGCAGTCAGAATATTGTTGGATATTTAAGTAGTGTTTTAAGGATATGGAGTAATGCTCTGTATAAACTGTGCTGCAACATCCACAAGTGAAGTCTTATCTAATAAACACAATTAAAAGCACGTGTATGGGTGTGTGTGACAAAGAGCATGGAGCTCATTATAAAAAAAATGCAGCTCTTAAATTGTCAGGTGTTCTGCACAGCCAGCAAGTCGAGGGAGGTGATTCTCCCCCCTGCCCTGCCCTGGTGAGTCCACATTTAGACTACTGTGTCCAGTTCCGGGCTCCCCAGTTCAAGAAAGTCAGGAATCTTCTAAAAAGAGTCCAGTGGAGGGCAGCAAAGATAATTAAGGGCCCACATGCGGAAAGGCTGAGAGACCTGGGATTCTTCAGTTTGGAGAAGAGATCTCCAAAGAGAGTGTGGAGAGGGATCTCACCACAATTGATGAATATCTCAAGCATGGGAATCAAGTCCATGGGGGCAGACTCTTTTCAGTGGCAAACACCAATAGAACAAGAGACAGAAAGTGGAACACGGGAAGTTCCATACTAACAAGAGAATGAATTTCTTTACTGTCGGAGCAACAGAGCACTGGAACAGGCTGCCCCGAGAGGTGGAAGAGTATCTCTGGAGATGAACAAGATCTGTCTGGGCGCCTGTCTGTGTGACCTATTGTAGGGAACCTGCTTTAGCAGAAGGGGTGGACTCAATCTCCACAGGTCCCTTCCAACCCCTGCAGTTCTGTGGTTTGAAACAATCTAACCCTGAGTAGCGATTATCATATTCTCTTCGCATTTCTCTTTGTGTTTGTCACATCGGATGTCAGTGGGCAAGTAGTATTTACCAGGTTCAGTTCTCCCCACCACTGAATTTATGCTTCACAGAATCACGGTTCCCCAACAAATTACAAATTATTGTTTCAAGAATAGAGAAAGCTTCTGTGAACTGAAACATCTTTAATCCACTATCACGCTTAATTTTTAGACTTGGAGACAGCTTAGGCTGCTGTTGAGAGGCTCCTAAATTTAGATGCAATTTCTGCAAATTAAAGTCTTACATTTTATCATCTAAGGGAAGTTTTTTGTATGTTTGTTTGTTTTTTGAGGATTCCAGGCCTTTATCTCATCTGAAAAAAAAAAACCAACAAAAACATACTCTTTGAAATCCATGCAAGTTCACCAGGGGGAACTGAAACAGTTTTCTATATGTCAAGAAATACTTGCTTTAGCTGTATTTCAGAACAGGACAGCAGTGGCTTTCCAGACATGATTTAAGAATCAATCTTCATACAATTTCATGTAGCGTCTGTAATGCTACTATCCACTGTTGTGAAATAAATAGCAGCCACTATAGCACTGTGCAAAATATCCTTTACTAATACATTTTTGGTTTACTAGCTGAACATCAAAACATGGCTAGTACTTTATAATCTGCTGCAATGGCTGATTACTGTCATCTTGTACTCACACCAAAACTAATTGCTAGACTGAACATTTAAGGAAACAACTACTGTACATTGTTAAAGTAGAAGTAAGAGTTAGCTGTTCCTGTTAGCTGTGTTTTGATCTTTACTGGTATCCAAATCATCATTTAATCAGAATGCTGCCACAGCATTTAATACTGCTAATGCAGCCTAATCACATGCACAGGGTGAATAAGACATGGAAATAGATTAAAATAAATTCATCAGTGAAACTAAGCTTCTTTCCAATACAAGAAAGTAGTTGTTTCATTTTCTTTCTGGCCTCACTTAAACAATTTATTGGCTCTTTTTCAGATGAAATAAATCTGAAGAGGTGTAGACATCTGCTTTAACTTTGTTATGACAGAGCATTCAACAAAAGACTTTGATTTGATATAATTTGATAAAATGGGTTACAACCACTGCACAGAATATGCAATCATCACCACTCATTAAATCTAGACAATAATTTTTGGTTTACAGTAAGTTCACAAACATTCTTTTCCTCCCTTTTGAATTTTCTTCTCAATCACTCACTCACTAATGAAAATACAATCACTATAGAAATCAGTTTCTGTAAGCCTCTAATTTAGGCATTTTATTATTAAAAAAAATGGGAAAGAAACTATACCTCAGACTTATTTTAGAGAATAAAAATAAAAATTGTTACAGAACAATTGCGTGTTACCAGGCAGTAACACAGACAATTAGCATTACAGGAAAAAAAAAATCCACACAACAAAACAACCTATTTCAGAACAAAAGCATTTAGCTTAGATGTAATCTTAGCGAGCTCATCAACTAAATGTTGTTTTAAGGCCAAGGTGCTGAAGACTACAGCGACACTTAGATCATGTTTGGCATGATCCAATAAATCAAGTATTTGAGCTGCATGGTTTTCTAAAACTTTCCCAATAAAATAGGCACAAAATGAAGTTAAAGGAAGTCTTGTGAAGCACACAAGAAATACCTTTTCATCTACCTATCAGTTGTTGTAAAAGGAGACTTCAGGGACAAGATTACCTTATTTGCATTGTTCAATCCAAACAATGAATTTTGACAATTTTTTCTCTTCAGAAAACAAGAAATTCTTAGCAAAAGCTGCTAAGGCTTTTAAAAGATATCACCCTTGAGAAAAGCTGCCCAGCAGTGTTTTCTGTATTCATAACAATCCATATGAGTTATGTTGCTGAATATAATCATACTTGAGCCCATAGGATACTTAAACATTGCTACTTAGCTAAATAACATAATGCCAGTACGTAGTAAACTACTATATTGTTTCACATCCACCATACTACTGCTGATACCACATTGCATGAATTTGTATTTTTCCTGGTATTTCACTTCTGCTGAACAACTTAGAGCAAAACAAAACAAATCTTTGTCATTTTTACAGATGGATATTATTTTACCCAGTGTTTTACTCACAAACTGGAACACAAATCCTTGTTTAGCCAACACAACATTCTTAACATACATAAGAGCAACCGTCTTCAAGATCTCTTAGAAAATCTGGGTGATCACTTGATCAAATAAATTGCAACAGCATTTTTTCTTATAAGCATGGAAAGACATTAGTCAACATGACTTCAGTTCCACGAATATCTTTTCTACTGGTGAGAACAGCAGAACACTGGCACAACTTATTCATGGATGCTGGAGATGCATGCACAGTTGGATCTTCAATATTTTTTTAGGAAATACAAATATACAAATGTTACTCCTTTGGGAGTAAGAATAGTCTGCACAACCTCTTGCCCTCCTTTGAAGACCTGATTCTACAATTTCCTATGATTTCTGATTCAGAATAATTTCCTTAAAATAAAATAATAAAAAGTGCTTCCGATTCAGTTGCAAGAAAGAGAAAGACATGAGGTGTACACGTCACCAGAGCAATTAATGAATTTCACTGCTCTAATGGTTACTTGGCTTCACTCTTGAACACCTGTTTCACAGACTGTTATTCTGGTTTCACATATCATGTGCCTATGTGCATCATTTCTAACACAGAAACCCCAAAGAGCAATCCAGTTTCCTGATAGAAGCCCCAAGCTGCTGACAACATTAGAAGATAGCTTCTTTTTCTTTCTAACAAGTAAAAAAATTAAATAAATATCAATATAAAACATATGTATACATACAAGTATTTAGATCTCCCCGCCTGTCAGTAGTCATAGAAAATTTGAGACTTTTTGCTTAATCTAAATGAACGAATATTTGTTTACTTCCATGGATCTCAAACAAATTTGCAACGTCTGAAATTGCATAATTTGATTGAAATATTTTATTATTTTCTTCTATTAAGTTCTGAATAGAAATTCAAACAATGTTAAAAACATTTTAACTAAGAAAACTATTATATCATTATTCTAACAGATTTCCTGTGATAATTATGTATTTAAGGTCATGTTTCAGCATTTTTAAGAGAAAAAAATATTACATGGATTTGATATTATTTACAAATCAAATATTGATA
The DNA here is from genome assembly GCA_024606505.1 of Aquila spilogaster. Classification (NCBI taxonomy): domain Eukaryota; kingdom Metazoa; phylum Chordata; class Aves; order Accipitriformes; family Accipitridae; genus Aquila; species Aquila spilogaster. Next base: position 51,968,475 of record JANHGO010000001.1, read on the forward strand.
ATAAAGAAAATAAAGAAGCAAATACACAATAAAACACTAGTATAGTTTCCGATTTACCATCACGTAGCTGTTACAAACTGCATTTATGCTACAGCATTAATTTATTTCAGCCGTTTCCTCCCTGGTTATACATAGCTATTTTCTTCTTTTTATTTTCTTAAACTGATTTGTGATGTATTTTGTTAAACGTATGGAAAGTTAGGAACTTTCATTTGAACTAAGTCAAAAAGAAGTTGAAAATAGTATTTTAATTGCATACAAAACTGTATCTGACAAGAGTGTGAATATATTAATCTTTCTAAAAACATATACTGTTAAAATGTTAAAAGTCACTTCATATTATGGAATAGAAACCAGAGCTATACAGAAACTAAATCACAGAATCGTAGGGGTTGGAAGGGACCTCTAGAGATCATCTAGTCCAACCCCCCTGCCAAAGCAGGCTCCCTA